>OY294050.1:33215825-33274688 GCA_958510825.1 Brachypterus glaber
AAAATTGGAGTTAGCAGGTTAACACTTTAAGCCGACGATATTACTCTCAGTAAAGGTTATATTGCATTTCTCAAATAAATAAAATAATTTTCAAAAAAAAAAAAATTAAAAAAATACATTTTTTTTATATCTTTTTTAAAAAAGTCGAATATCAGTAATTACCGCCCAATATGTATTAATTCGAATTTTGCTAAAATGTTCGATTTTATTGTTTCAAATCAAGTAATGCAGCATGTCAAACATACAATTATTGACGAACAACATGGATTCATATCGGGTAAGTCTACTGAAACCAACTTATTTTTATTTACTAATTTAATAACAACATCCCTAGAGGAGGGACACGTTGTTGAATGTATTTTCACCGACTTGCAGAAGGCCTTTGATAGAGTACCAGTACCGCTGCTTCTATTGAAACTAGAAAATTTTACCATATTAATGGTCCACTCTTATCATGTTTAAGCTCTATGTTAAATGGACGTAAACAGTTTGTATATTTAAATGGCTTTATCTCAGACGTGTTCGATGTTCTCTCAGGTGTTGGCCAGGGTACCCATTTGGGTCCAATACTGTTCTTGTTGTTTATAAATTATGTCAAAAAAATCTTAACTGTCTTATTCCTTTTATTTGCCGATGATTGCAAACTTTTCAAGGTTATTAAATGTCTTGCTGATAAGATTCATCTTCAAAACGATCTTACTCTGTTTAATAACTGGTGTAAGTCAAATGGGTTATGTTTAAACATTTCAAAATGTAAATCAATGACCTTCACTAGGAAATTAATGCCCACTTACGGTGTATATTGTATAGATAATGTCCCAATCGATAGAGTTGAAGTTTTTAAAGATTTAGGTGTTCACCTTGATACCAAATTAAATTTTACTGATCATATTGACAAGATAGTTACTAAGGCAAATAAAAATTTAGGTTTATTAAACGTTTACTGATACACGATGTCTAATTGTTTTATACACTAGTCTTGTTCGGTCAGGCCTAGAATACGGGTCATTGATTTGGTCGCCAAGTTATACAACCCATATATTACGTTTAGAAAATATTCAAAAAAAATTTATTAGATTACTGTGTTTCAAAAATAACATTGACTATGCAAATAGCAACATTAACGAGTTGTTAACTTATTTTACCTTACCTTTATTGGAGAAACGTCGTTCATACTACGATATTATGTTTATTTACAAAGTTTTTCACTTCATAATAAAATGTCCACCAATTCTTTCACAATTTTCTATCTGTGTTCCATTAGCAAACTTAAGGTTTAATAATTTATTTTTTGTTCCATTTCACCGAACAAACTATGGAATGCACTCTCCTTTATGTAGAATGACCAATTTAATAAACGCAATCAATGACTGTGATATTTTTTATTTAAGTTTAAATAAATTTAAAAATAACATTAAAAGAGTATTATATTAATTAATTATACGTTAAAAATTATTATATTAATTATAAGTGTCCAGTTAAATATTCTAGTTTCCATATAACATGTTTTATTCTATTGTACTTAAATGTTTGTAAAAAAGGATATCCGTTAATAAATAAATAAATAAATAAATAAAAACGAAAAATTATTGAAAAAAAATAATAAAAAAAGGCTGAAGGACTTCGATTGATAACCAGTTGATTGGAATTTTTTTTGATCAATAAATGTCGTTAATTATTAAAAAAAAGTTAAAAAAAACTTATTTATTTTTTAACTTTTTCAATTTTTTTTTAATAAATTTTCTTTTTGCGAAAAACGAAAAATTAAAAAAAAAGTTCAAAAAAAGCTCAAAAAAATTAAAAAAGTTTCATTTTTTTTTTTGGATTTTCCTTTGGTATAATTGTGCCTTATATATAATGGTTTAATGTAATATAATTGATCATTATATATCGACACTCCCAAGCAACAAGGACGTAACTCCAGTTAGACCCATTTTGAGTTATACTCATAGGTAAACGCCTTGAAAAAAAGACACACATGGTGTTACTACTTAGATTTCTCCACAGGCCATTTTAACCAAAAGTTTACCTAAACTTCAATATTATCAGAAACAAACAATAAATAAACAATAAATACTTATATAGTTAAATAGATAATTTTACAAGCTTTCAAATGACGTATCGAATGGCTTCCTTCTCCACTTCAATTATTTACCCACCGTTAAATAACAAAAAAAAATATTTTAGAAATTTAGCTGTCGTGAAAAGTGACAATATATGAGTTACGGCTTTGTTGCTTGGGGGTATCGATATAATAAAAGTAAAATTTCCTAAAAAAAAAGTTTAACCCCCCATAACTTTTTTGTTTTTGGGGGCATTACTTTCCAAACCAATAGAGATCTCTAGTAGAACTCGATTTTTCCTGAAAATTTTAAGTCGATCGGATTATTCGTTCTTGAGTTATCGTGTTCAAAAAAATCGTTACATAAGACAGAGAGACGGATAGACGGGCAGACAGAAGAACGAACATTAAAAAAAAGTTGCTTATTTTTTCATGAAACAGATTTAAATCCAAGAATTTTTTGTCTAGCACGATTTTTGATTTTTTTTTTGAAAATTCGAAACTACCGTATATTATTTTAGCGCATGCGCTGTGAATAATATAATAATCTTCTAGTTTAATAAATTATCTCCTACCTGTGGCTCCCAAAGAGAACGCGGTTGATATACTTATACAACCTAGTAACAAAACAAAGCGATACATATTTTTTTGTCGTTTGTTTTTTTTTATTTTGCTGTATTAAATTTATATATAGGTAGAGAAAAAATCAAATCTTTCACATTAATCCTACTTTAATATTACAGATTAGATAATTTTAAATACTTTGGATTGCGAGTCCTTAAAAAATATTTCAATTTAATAATTTTACGAGATTATTAGATAGGTCATTAACATATTGGCTATTGTTTTACTATACCGGGTGTAACAAGACTACTATACAATAACTGGCATGCCAAAATTAAAGAGGTCAAAAAATCCAAAAATATCAAAAAAAGTTCATATAAAGGTTGGTCCGCAAATGAGCCCTAAGGGAGATACGGCCTTTTAAAATTGTAATAAAAATAAGGGTTTTAATTAAATAACTATGGTACCCTTTAAGCTAGAGCGACGAGCTTTTTCATGTATACTAGTATTATTAAGGACAATAAGTTTATGTTATTTTTTTTTTAAATTTATCCAGAGGCGTCCCTAGACGGAAAAATGTATTAGGCTTAACACATTTTTGCCCCAAACTTTTTTATGTCTACTTTTTTTCGATTTTTTGTAAAAAATATGGATTCCTTGAGTAAAAATACATAAAATGTTATATAGTAACACTGTAGGAGCGACCGTTTTCCAAAAAGATGCAATTAAGGGGAAGTAATTTTTTGTAATTGTAATAAAAATAAGGGTTTTAATTAAATAACTATGGTACCCTTTAAGCTAGAGCGACGAGCTTTTTCATGTATACTAGTATTATTAAGGACAATAAGTTTATGTTAATTTTTTTTTTTAATTTATCCAGAGGCGTCCCTAGACGGAAAAATGTATTAGGCTTAACACATTTTTGCCCCAAACTTTTTTATGTCTACTTTTTTTCGATTTTTTGTAAAAAATATGGATTCCTTGAGTAAAAATACATAAAATGTTATATAGTAACACTGTAGGAGCGACCGTTTTCCAAAAAGATGCAATTAAGGGGAAGTAATTTTTTGTGCCACCAAAAAAGTTACTATTTAAAAGGCTATTACTCCATTAATATTAAATTAAAAAAAGTTACTATTTAAAAGGCTATTACTCCATTAATATTAAATTTAGGTGTTTTGGTAAAGAACAGTTTTTTGCTCAGTTTTAAATGAAGAATCTGCATGGCGATTAAATGGCATTAAATTTTTATTCATGCTTCTTCTTGATCCCCATTCAATATGTTATCTTCGAAGGGCCGTAGCTCCCTTAGGACTCATTTCCTGACCAACCTTTATAGAAACTTTTTTTAATATTTTTGGATGCAGAATCACCTCTTAAATTTTGGCATGGCAGTTACTGATCACCCTGTATAGTGAACATTTTCTCGCAACCAAGTCACGTTACTATCGGGCGCTCTCTTAACTACTTTCTTTTTTACTAATATTTTAAAACTAAGATCATTCATTCTAAACGAATAGTTGTTTTTGTTTTTTTTTTCTTAATTCTGTTTCTATAATTAAGTGTACTTTCTTTTTGTTAACTTTATTACTTATTTACTTTTTTTTTTCTTTTTTCATTCATCACAAAAAACATGTATTTTTATTCATTGTTATAAAATTGTATAAATTTTGGAAATAATAAATATCTATCTATCTATCTATCTCTGACCCACTCTATCTATCTATCTCTCTCCCACTCTGAATATGAACGGCAAAGTGGAAAGGACATATGGTCACGTGACATGGTTTGGAGAAAATGTTTTCTATAGTCTTGTTACTATAATAGGTTAACTTTTTTTCTTTATTTTAAAAGTTACAGATTTAAAATCAAATTAATTTCTAACTTAAAAAGTACATATAAATCACTTATGTACAATGTCAGTGGATTTGAATTATATTATGTACAGAGCGGTCCAAAAGTCACCCCCCCCCTCTTAACTTTTGAACTAGTTTAGATATCGACTTCCAATTTAGAACTCTTAAATAAGACAACTTGAACTATCTTTAAGTATATATTTGATACTTTTAGCTCTTAAAATGTGGGCAGGTGGGCATGGGGCGACATTTTTTTAAATGGAAAGGTGGGTCGTGTGATACATCATTTTAAAGCTTATAAAATTCTCCATTTAACTGTATATTTTTTATTTTTTTTAAACATTTTTTTTGGGTTTAAAATAGGGTTGAAAATGGGTATTTTTGTCAAAATTTCTCTAAAAAATCCAAACAATTTTTTAAAAATGCCTAATTTCATAATGAAAAAAAGTAAATTATACTTTTAAACTAATTTTAGTTGTCATAAATAAAAATTTATAAAAAAAACTTAAAAACTCGAGTGTTTTAGCACAAATCAAAACCTTGAAAAATATTTTAAAAAAATTTAAAAATGTTAGTTTAAATAGAGAATTTTATAAGCTTTAAAATGATGTATTACACGACCCCCCTTTCCATTTAAAAAAATGTTCCCACATGCCCCCCTGGCCACATTTTAAGAGATAAGATAAGAATCAAATATATGCTTAAAGATAGTTTAAGTTGTCTTATTTGGGAGTTCTAAATTTGAAATCGATATCTCAACTCGTTCAAAAGTTAAGAGGGGGGGGGTGACTTTTGGACCGCACTGTATATAAAATAATTTCCAGGCGGTTTTTAATAAATCTTTGGGCGGGAATACTTGTAAATCGATTGGTACCTAATTTATATTATTATTAAAGAATAAAATTTATTTTTGTGTTTAACTTTTACTCCATGAAATAAAATATTTAAACAATAACATGGTATTTCACACAATATCTTCTTTTTTGTAATTTTTGCATAAACACTAAACCAGTGGAATTTAGGTTGGGTAAAAACCATTTTTCGTATTTATTAAACTTTTTTTTGAACTATTTTATAAGAAATTAATTTATTTTATTATAAATCCTTTACTTTTAACTGGGTTTCTACATTTTCAGATTTTCTTAATTTTCTCCATTAATCAGGTCTATTTAGGTGCGTAAACAATATTGCAATTTTGGCAATATTGGCAAAAATTGCATGCAATTTTGGCCCATATATCCTTTGGCAATATTGTTTACGCACGTGAATAGACCTGACTCAAGCGATAAACAAATAGTGCATATTTTTTTCTTGTTTCTGCATACCTTTTTTTTTATTATTTTTATATCAAATATTACATTTTAACTATAAATCCATAATATAACTCAAAAGTGATTTTTACAAATTTCTAATTTGACATTAGTGTCAAAGTAGCTTTTATTTACGTATCGGTATGGTTGCTTAGTTACGAATTATGTAATTATCTCACGTTTTTAGGTGTATTTAACACTTTCTGGTATTGGTGCAAAGAAAATATTCTTATCTCGGTATCCGTTCAAGATGGAACTTTATTTTTTTTGTGGAGTTTTTTTCATTGGTAGAAGATTCTATGGTTTCCCGCTCCGACGCGAGTTACCGGACACCCTGTATATGCATATCTCGAAAAAATAAACCTATTTGTCAAAATTACAGAAAATAATAAAATTAAAAACAAAAATACAAAATATAATTGATAAAATAATAAAAAACAATAAGGTACTTAATTAAATAGAAGTTGATCTTATGAAAACTCGAACCTGCATTCTTATATATTTTGGTTTTGACGTGTAGAATTCTATAATTCCTTGGCGTTTCCCTTGTGCTAGCACCAAAATATATTGTTAAATTTGATTTTTGTTGCTGGCTTAATTGAATCATGTTAACAAATCTGACACTTGAAAAATTACGTATCGTCTTGTAAATTTCAGAACTTTTTTTCGTATCTCATTTTTTTTCGATTTTGAGATTTTGGACTTAAACGATTTATATTATCAATTTACCCTAAAAAACAAGTTTCACCTGCTATTTTTTTTTTAAATAACAAAAATATAAGCAAAATAGTAACGTCGTATCTTAGATGATTAAAAATTAATAAATTTTTAAAACTCGTATCTTAATTCTAGTTAACTGACTATTTTCGAACACACTTTTTGCATTTGGCGACGCTTTTTTGACATCTTATGCGCATGTTATAAAGTTTTTGAAGTTTAAATGTTTCAATAATTAATAATATTATTATAATAATTAATTATATTTTGTTAAAATATTAATATATTAATGTTTCAAAGCTCGTACCTTAAAATTTTTTATTAATTTTGTGTATCAAAATGCCGTATCTATAAACATTAAGTTTTTATTTTTATTTATTTATTTTATATACAATAAAATGATTTAAGGTAAGTTAATCATTAAAAAAGTATTAAGTTTATATTAAAAAAGTACATTTTCAACCTATGAATGATGCGAGAAAGAGTTATTTCTCATTCCTGTAAAGTTGTCTTTTTTGTGATCAAACAAAATGACTACTATACTTAGTTTCAGATATCCGCGGCTTAGTTACGTCATCATTTAAACTTTGTGCAAGTTAGATTTAAATGGTACACTTTCTGAGTGTCCTGAATTTTTTGATAACCGATAGTACCTTCCATTAAAAAGTATACTCTGCAGATGAAAATAAAGTCATCTTGTCTTTTTTTATTTTTGGACCATAATGTTATTTAAAAAATATAATTTTAGGTATCACCAGCACAGGTAATTTAAAATTTTATTTTATTAGCATAGTTTACACCAAGGGGACTATATTTTATGCCTAGGTACTTTTTATCTGCCTATCTCTTTCTTTTATGGTGTTTTGTAAACAGAGGTAAATAAAAAGTAGCTGAACTTAAAATATAGCTACCCCATGGTAAATTAAGCCATCATAAATAAAAAATCTTACTTTTATTATAATTTTAAACAACTTTTACTTTTGTGCTTTTGATAATTTTTAACATTTATGTTAAAATTGACCGTCATTTTACTTCTTACAAATAATTATTTTATAATTATAAGTTAAAGATAATATAATTATTTTGACAGCTAATAAAACATAAATGTCAAAAATTATCAAAAGCACAATGGGTTATATTATTACCGCAATAAAAATATCAAAAAACCACTAATCGTAGCTGCCTTGGTCCGATTTCTTATTATCATACATTCTTCGCCGAGTTTGTTTATTTGAAAAGAAAAATCTTTTGGTTTGGACTTTTATTATTATTTTATATATTATATTATTTTATAATTATTAGTTAAAGATAATATAATTATTTTGACAGCCAATAAAACCTAAATGTCAAAAATTATTAAAAGCACAACAGGTTATATAATTACCGCAATAAAAATATCACAAAAACCACTAATCGTAGCTGCCTTGGTCCGATTTCTTACTCAGATAGATTCTGCGCTGAGTTTGTGCTGCCAATAAAAAGTCCAAACCTAAATATCAAAAATTATTAAAAGCACAGCGGGTAATATAATTAACGCAATAAAAATATCACAAAAACCACTAATCGTAGCTGCCTTGGTCAGATTTCTTACTCAGATAGATTCTGCGCTGAGTTTGTTCGTTTCAAAAGAAAATAAATCTTTTGGTAAGATATTATTATTTTATATATTATATTATTTTATAATTATAAGTTAAAGATAATATAATTATTTTGACAGCCAATAAAACCAAAATGTCAAAAATTATTAAAAGCACAACAGGTTATATAATTACCGCAATAAAAATATCACAAAAACCACTAATCGTAGCTGCCTTGGTCAGATTTCTTACTCAGATAGATTCTGCGCTGAGTTTGTTCGTTTCAAAAGAAAATAAATCTTTTGGTAAGATATTATTATTTTATATATTATATTATTTTATAATTATAAGTTAAAAATAATATAATTATTTTGACAGCCAATAAAACCTAAATGTCAAAAATTATTAAAAGCACAACGGGTAATATAATTAACGCAATAAAAATATCACAAAAACCACTAATCGTAGCTGCCTTGGTCAGATTTCTTACTCAGATAGATTCTGCGCTGAGTTTGTTCGTTTCAAAAGTAAATAAATCTTTTGGTAAGATATTATTATTTTATATATTATATTATTTTATAATTATAAGTTAAAAATAATATAATTATTTTGACAGCCAATAAAACCTAAATGTCAAAAATTATTAAAAGCACAACGGGTAATATAATTAACGCAATAAAAATATCACAAAAACCACTAATCGTAGCTGCCTTGGTCAGATTTCTTACTCGGATAGATTCTATCGCCGAGTTTGTTCGTTTTAAAAGAAAATAAATTATTTGGTAAGATATTATTATTTTATATATTATATTATTTTATAATTATAAGTTAAAGATAATATAATTATTTTGACAGCCAATAAAACCTAAATGGATAAATGCAGATAAGAAAATTTTGGAACATACGGGGGAAGTTTTTGTAATTAAAATTTAATTGTAATTAACAGTCAAATATGGTATAAACTACCTTCGAGTAAGGTCCCAGAAAGACTATAAACGAATAAATAAATAAATAAATAAATAAATGTCAAAAATTATCAAAAGCACAACGGGTAATATTATTACCGCAATAAAAATATCACAAAAACCACTAATCGTAGCTACCTTGGTCCGATTTCTTACTCGGATAGATTCTGCGCCGAGTTTGTTCGTTTTAAAGAAAATAAATCTTTTGGTAAGATATTATTATTTTATATATTATATTATTTTATAATTATAAGTTAAAGATAATATAATTATTTTAACAGCCAATAAAATCTAAATGTCAAAAATTATCAAAAGCACAACGGGTAATATTATTACCGCAATAAAAATATCACAAAAACCACTAATCGTAGCTACCTTGGTCCGATTTCTTACTCGGATAGATTCTGCACCAAGTTTGTTCGTTTTTAAAGAAAATAAATCTTTTGGTAAGATATTATTATTCTCTGTGTAAGTTAAGCAGCGGAACAGACATAAGTCAAAATTCAAGTAAAGAGGATTAAATTATGTTGGTGTCAAATCAATTCTAAACTTTGAACTTATTGTAGAAAAGTTAAACGAAAAGTTAACCGAAATCTTCCTTACAGAGTAAAATATATTATACAGGGAAAGGAAAGGGAAATATTTAAAGGATGTGTTCTAGAGGTCAAAATAAGAAAAAAAGTTCCCATAAACATATGACCAAAAACCAATCGTAAGGGAGCGACGCCCCTTCAAAAGAGGTTCAAAAAAAATTATTTTTAATTAATAACTTAGGAACCCTTTGTGTTATAACAACAAGGTTTTGCATTTGATCTATCAGCCAATGGTATTTGTATGCAGTTGGTTAAACCAGGAGTATGCGAAATGAGGGGTCTTATCACTTTTTTGCCCCAAACTTTTTTCTGTTTATTTTTTTTGTGGGTTTATTATTAGAATAGTATTCTTCACGTAAAAACACATTAAAAAGGTCCTTTTGCTGCAATACTTTAGGATGACCGTTTTCTAGAAAAATACAATTGAAGGTAAAATTACACGTTTCGGAAACCAAAAATTAAACACTAAAATGTTAAAAACCAAAATTTCTATAGTATTGAGTTACTGTACACCAAAAACTAAGAAAAAAAGTTTTCATACACGTAATTCCAAAAATCAATGCTAAGGGAGTTAAGGTCTCCAAAATTTTAAAGGGTCATGTTACCTTTAAAATATATTGTTGGACCTACATGTATAAAAACTTTTTTCTTAGCTTTTAATAGAAGCACCCTGCATTATTGAAATTTTTATTTTTAACATTTCAGTGTTTAATTTTTGGTTCTAGGAAGGTGTAATTTTGCCTTTAATTATATTTTTATCGAAAACAGTTAATCCCATCGTATTACAACAAGAGTACCTTTTTTATGTGTTTTTACCTTGGTAATACTATTCTAAAAAAATCTACAAAAAAGTTAAGCAGAAAAAAATTTGGGGCAAAAAAGTTATAAGGCCCCCGTTAAGGACGCCCCTGGTTGAACTAACTATATGCATACACAATGGGCTGATATGCCTTACAAAGCATAGATCACATGCTAAACCTCGGTGTTATAACACAAAGGGTTACTAAGTTATTAATAAAAAACCGAAATTTTGGAACCCCTTTTGAAGGGGCGTAGCTCCCTTACGAGTCGTAGCTCCCTTACGAGTCGTTTTCGAACTATGTTCATGGGACCTTTTTGTCTTATTTTGACCTTTAGAAAACAACCTTTATATATTTCCCTGTATAGGGTGATTCAGAAATAAGGTACAAAATTTAAAAGGGTGATTCTAGGTCTAAAAATATGAAAAAAAAGTCCTATAAGGGGAACCCCATGAACTACAGTAACTTTTTTATTTGTAGATTTTTTGACATCAGTAAAATATTAATCTTTAACTAAAAATAAATAAAAAAGGTACTTTATTTCATACCGCAGGGCTTTACGAGAAAATTGCGCTAGCTCCCTTAAAAAGGAATTTAGCTCAAACGTCTATAAATTATGAATAAAAACTTGGATTATATGAAAGTTGAGCTAAAAATTATTTCCAGACCGATGTACCTAGCCTAGAACTATAGATAATCAACCTAGGGGCCAAAGAAGGCTTTAGCTCGAAACGTTCTTAAGTTATCTTGGTTATAAATTTACCGGACACAGACAGACACAACGACCTATAGACAGAATTCTTTTTTACGAAAATACTATTTTTTTGATACCAAACGTCGAGAAACATAAAAAAAGCAATATAACATTTTATTTATTTTTTTACTAACGCAAGACTTTCCTTGGGGTAAGTATTGTAGTTTAAACACTGTAATATTACTTGTTATACATATTTATATTATTAACCTATTCATATCGCCTACGCTAGAATAATATTGTACGGTAGATTCGAAATTACGAAATACGAAAAAAGTCCGTCTATCCCTTCGTCCCATATCAGGAATTTTGTAAACACGATAACTTAAGAACGGATAATCCGATCGGCTTGAAATTTTCAGGAAAAATCAAGTTCTACGAGGGGAAGATCCCTATTGTTTTTAAAAGTAATCCCCGAAATCGAAAAAAGCTAAAAGAAAATTCCGATTAAAGTAACTTTTTTTAGGAAAAATTACTTTTATTATATAGGATCAATTCTACCAATTTTAGAAGTAATCCTCCCAAAAACAAAAAAGTTATGGGAGGGTTAAACTTTTTTTTTTAAATAAAAATTTTATCATTAAAAAAAAAATTAAAGAACCTGGCGCACATATAAGGGGGTTCTTGGACAACAGTCAAACTGCCTCAAATTTTGATATTTTGTAATTTCGGTGGTAAAAATTAAATTAGCAAAATTACAGACAAATTAAATGACCATTTTCGGTGAAAAACGCTTTTAAAATCTAATTTTGGCCAGGTAATTATGACAGTTTCTTTACATATATTAAGAAATAATTTTTAAATAAATAAATATTTAATTAATCGTTTTAAATATATAGCTTCAATATTTTAATATTGTATTAAAGAAAAGGCTTTAAAATGTTATATAAAAGGATTATTATCATTTACTTAAATGTGGTACTATAATAAATATTAAAACTTTTGTGAATTTTTCTACGTGTTTGATAATTATATGCGAAAATCTGCATATTTTCTGTTATATTTCAACTTTATTTATTATATTGAAAGATGGTTTGGTATAACGTCATAAAATTGTATTTTTAAAAGCGGTTTTCTCTGAAACTGGTCAATTAATTTGGCTGTTATTTTGCTAATTTTATATTTACCCCCCAAATAACAAAATGTCAAAATTTGAGGCAGTTTGTCTGTGGCCCAAGAACCCCCTATTTGTGTGGCAAGTTCTTTTAACGTTGTTTGCAAATAGAAAATAAAATGTCTGATTTTTTTTTTAATTTTTTGTTTATTTTTTTTTGTTTTTTTTTTTGTTTTTTTTTTTTTGAGAAAATGCAATATACCATTTACTGTGAATAGTATATAATGAAATGCGTCGCATTACATATCTTCACGGATTGTTTATTAGGCGATATTTTAACACCAGTTGTGTTACACAACATAAAGTGCTGGACTATTTGGAAACCTTGCAACGTTTATTTAAGTAGACTGACATATTGTAGTAAAAAATACTGTAACATTTGATACAGTATATCCTAGTTATATAGTCCGTCCAATTATGCAAGATAGTAGTTTAAAATTCCCGCGATTTTTAAGCTACATCATTGGTTAAAAAGTTGTACCTTTTAACATAAAATATTGTGAGCTAATAAAAGAAGAGAAAGTTACATAAAAAAAATAATGTTATTTTGTGTGGTATTGAAAAAGGTACTTTTTTGTTTTATTCTTCATACACTCACACTCAATTAGCATATTCTACATATTGTACAAACGTAAATTACAACTTAAGGCCTATCCAGAGGCTCGCATAACAACCATTACAAAATACAAGACATCAAACCAATCCTGGCATCGAATTCTTATGTACAATGCTTGTTATGCGAGTCTTTGGATAGGCCCTTTCCAGGAAAACAGTACCGATATCTATTAAATGTTTGATACACTACGATTTATGCATAATTATGCTATTTATGCGCTCTGTGGTGTAAAACGTGCAGCGTCCCTTACTATCTTGCATAACTGGACGGAGTATAGTAAGGTATACTTTAAATTCTGTTATTGATCTAGTGATATGTTAGAGCATTTAGTAAAATATCAATCGGTACATAAAACCAAAATTTTGATTAGTAATAGTTTACGATTTTGTCACATTAAAAAGTAATTAGCCAGGTTCAATCCATTAGCGCAAAGTGCCATTATAATAATTAACGTAGGTATTGATTAAAATCTAATTACCTATAAAGGTTATGATTATAATAAAATTAGACTAAAAATCACTTTAAAAGGTAAACAATATGAATAAATAAAAATACTACTAAAATATGCACACATGCGTTATACACATATTTAATTAAATATTAATAAATAACACTGTGTACAGAAAATTTAGGCAAGAGTTCTGTCAACGTCAGTCGATAATTTAGGACCACTATAGTTGAGTCCCCAAGGGGTTTCACTACTTTAGGTCATTTAAGAGATTTTTTTTTATTTAAAGTTTTAAATGCACCCTAATATGTAAGACCCATTTTTCAAGTTAGCGTTTCATAACTTTGCGAGGTGAATTTCTATCATATGATATTTTTTTATGTATTTTTATGTCTAGGATTATATTCAAACTAAAAAACAGCAAAAAAGTTACGCTAAACAAAGAATTGGGCAAAAAAGTGTTTGGGCCTTCCAGTTTGGCCCGCCCCTGGCTAAAATTAAAACATGAAAATAGTATATATTAATAGGCCTTGTTGGTATAAAAACACTTGCTTAAACTCATTTATGTAGCTCAAAGGGTTCCTGAGCTATTAAACGAAAATCTAAGTTGTGGGCCTGTCACTGAAGGACCGTAGCTCCCTTACGAAGATTTTTTGTACAAGTTTATATGAACTTTTTTTCATATCTTTTGATAGGAATTCACCTCTCTAAGCTATAAAAGGCTAACTTGAAAAATGAGTCTTGTATATTAGCGTGAGCTGAAAACTTTAAATTAAAAAAATTCGCTTAAATGACCTAAAGTAGCTAAACCCTTTGGGGACTTGACTATATTGGACCTATATTTTCGAACGACGCTGACAGATCTCTTGCCTAAAAGATCAACCTCGATTTTGGCGCACAGTGTAATAATTAAATCAATACTTTTTTAATGAACGAAAAACTAGAACATCCCACTAAGCAAAATAACCTTACAAGAAGCTTACCGCAAGCTTTCTTTGGGGTGTGTAAGTTAGGAAGAAAGCTTACAGTAAGCTTACAGTAAGCTTGTATAATGTAATGTAATCTTTATCTTTATTGATGCTAATAATACAATGATTGTGCACAAGTCAAAAAATAGTGCATAGAGGTGTAGTCAATATAATAGACAATTTAATAAATGAATAAATAAATAAATAAATTAGAGAAGAATAAAAGAGTTTTAAAAATAAAATAAAAATAAGAACATTTAGGTTTGGTAAAAGAAAATAAAATAAAAAAACATTCACATTATCTCATGTCATGAGGAGTGAGGAAGTCATTGCTAAGGTACTCATCAAAACTGTAAAATGCTTTGGCAAGTAAATATTGTTTAATAATCTTTTTAAAGATTAAACTGTTTAGGTTTTGAATACGAGGAGGTAACACATTGAAGAATTTGATACAATAATGATTCGTTCCAGTAGATGTTCTATTTAGTCTTAGAGAGTCTGGGTACACATTGTTAGAAAATCTGGTTTTATAGTTGTGAACAGACGCATGATTCCTAAACTTATGTATGTTTTTTTTAAATATATCAAGCACTCTAATATGTATAGTGTATAGTGGGGGAGACTGGTGACATTTGTGACGATGCTGAAGGTTTTATTGAAGTTAAGAAGAAGCAAAGAAAAAGCATACTTATAAAAGGTTCTAATAAAAATATCACTAAAATACAAGGCCCTGAGAAAAATGCCCACATCTATGTCGGCCATATTAGGGGTGAAGTGAGTAAAGAAACAATGGAAGAATATTCGAATGAAAATTGGCCCAATGTATGCTTTGAAGTTAAAAAACTTCAGAACAAAGGAAAAAATAGCAGTTTCAGAGTTACTGTCAGCTTTGAAAATAAAAATATTTTATATGAAGAAACTAAGTGGCATGATGGAGTAGTTATTAAAGAATTTTAATTTTTTCGAAGAACAACCGTCTAACCAGCAAACTGAAACTTATTCCTTAAACTTTATGCATTTGAACGCAGAGTGCATCAGAAATAAGTCCAATATGCTGGAAAAGCCTAGTGTCCTTTGTATTACTGAACACTGGTTAAAAGAAGGCGAAGGGACGCAGTTCTGTATTGATGACTATAATCTTGCATCAATTTTTGCAAGAAAAAATCACATACATGGTGGTTCCATGATTTATTGTAAAAATAATGATTTTGTAAATCTGCCACAGATTAATGCTATGTCAGTGGAAATGCACTGTGAAGTGGCAGCTGTAAAATTAACTAATTTTAACATAAATGTTTTATCTGTATATAGACCTCCAAAAGGACCAAATTCTGGTGATTTTGATATTTTTTTAAAAACCATAGAAAAAATTTTATATTCTTTCGATTCGGGTTCTCGCATAGTCATATGTGGTGATTTTAATGTTTATTTTAATACAAGAGATAACAAGGCCAAAATGTAATGTGATTTATTTACTATATTTGGCTTACAACAAGCAATTTTTAAACCTACTAGAAATAAAAACTGTATTGATAATATTTTTATAAACTTTAACACGTCTAATTTTAATACCATAGTGTTAGATTGTGAATTTTCTGACCATAGTGTACAAGTTATTAATGTTAGCCTTCCATCTTTATCGGGTAACACAACTTCACATAAGTGTAGACCACTCACTTTGAGAGGATTTAATACCTTATATGGGATACTGAGTGATACGTCCTGGAGTTTCTTAGATGAAGATATTGATGTAAGTGCTTGCTTTCAGAAATTTAATAAAATCATTTCAGATAGTATAAATCTCGCTTTTCCTGAAAAGGAAATGCCCTCAAAAAAGTCCGATGGCGGGGTAAACTGGTTTACAAGGGAATTAGCCGACTTAAGAGAACACCTTAGACTTTTAAATGACCTGTATAACAGCTTTCCCAATGAAAACTTACGAGCATTAAAAAATAGAGTAAAGTATAACTATATTTGTAAGCTTAAAGAGGCAAAGATAAAAGCCAATGATAAAATCATTACTGAATCGAACAATCCATCAAAAACAATGTGGGGTATTATAAATAATAAAAGAAATAACAAAAGCTCTAGTAATGTATCAGAAACCATAGATTCAAATGATTTTAATAGTTTTTTTACCTCTATACCTACAGAGTTACAAAAGACTATACCTAAGAGCTCTTTAAATCCTTCTAACCTTGTAAATGAGAGACCTAGTCATAGCTTTTCTTTTTCGGAGGTATCTTTTAATGAGGTTCGAGAAATTATTATGTCTCTTAAAACCAGTAGGTCAACCGACATTTATGGTCTGTCATCAATCATAATAAAAAAGAATATTAACAGTCTTTTGTATCCACTGACAAAATTGATTAATAGGTGTATAGTTTATGGTATTTTTCCTGATTTTCTTAAATTATCCAAAGTTATTCCGTTACATAAAAAGGGTGATAATGAAGATATCTCTAATTATCGCCCTATAACCTTAGTTCCAATTTTGTCGAAAATTTTCGAAAAATTACTTGCCAAGCAATTATCTGCATATTTTGAAACAAATAACTTTTTTAACAAGCATCAATTTGGTTTTAGGAAAAACTGTAGCACCATTGACGCTATTATCAATTTTGTTGAGTATACACTTGACTGTTTTGAACGTGGTTTGTTTTCCCTTTCGTTATTTCTTGACCTTTCCAAGGCATTTGATTGTGTCACTCACTGTATTCTTCTGGATAAACTAAAAAAGTACGGTCTCGATCAAAATAGCTTAAAATTACTTACTTCTTATCTTTCTAACCGATATCAGAAGGTTTTATTTAAAAATATATGGTCAGAAATTAGACTAATCACGGTTGGTGTTCCACAAGGGTCCGTTCTTGGGCCCTTGTTATTTCTTATTTTCATTAACGATTTTCCTGATTTTATAGCAGGGGCAGGTGACTTTTTTAGTGTACTTTTTGCGGATGATAGTAATATTAGTGCTCGTAGTAAATCTATTACATTAATAGCAGAATACAGTGATGTGGCACAGAAGAATGCTTTGGAGTGGTTCTCAGCGAATGGGTTGCTTATGAATAATAATAAAACCGAAAAAATCTTATTTACACTGAGAGGATCTCAGGATTTTGACTCAGTGTCCCATGTAAAATTTCTTGGTATATACATCGACAATAGGCTACAATGGGATGCACATATTAACTACCTTGTGCCAAAACTAAGTAAAAATATATTTTTACTACGCAATCTTGCCAACTCTGTTTCTTCGAAGGTGCTTAAAAATGCATATCACGGTCTATGTGGGTCACTCATTAGTTATGGTGTAGTTGTGTGGGGAAATTCTGCTCAAAGGGAAAGAATATTTCGGCTTCAAAGAAGAGCCATCAGAGTAATTGGAGGTATGGGTTATAGAGATGATTGCAGGGATAAATTTGTAGAGTTAGGTATACTTACATTTCCTTCTTTATATATTTTAAACAGCCTAATATTTGCGTACAAAAACCTTAAAAACTGTGCACTGGGTAAGGACATTTATGACTCTTTATAAGCAACACTTAAGGCAAGAACGATGCCGTTTAACTAAATCCCTAAATAGTTTTAAATATATTTCAATAAAACTATTAAATAAATTACCTGTGAGTGTGCGAGAATTACGTTTTGAAAGTTTTAAATGTTATGTAAAACATGCTCTTGTAAAAGAAGCTTTCTTTGATATTAATGAATTTTTTAACAGTACGTTTGTCTAGAAATATTTTATGTTATTTATTATTATCTATTCTCTTTTAATATGTACTTTTTTTTATATACAATATTATACTTTTAATTGACGTGTGTAAATAGTAATTGTAAAAGCACAAATAAACTTACTTTACTTTACTTTACTTTAATAAACAGGGAAGGGTAAGTATGCGCATATTTATGAAGCTATGTTTACAGTCAGCTCTATAACTTAATCCATCCATAATCCGAACAGCCCTTCTCTGCAACCCAAAAATCCTAGCCCTGGATGACGAGTGTCCCCAAGCCAAAATACCATAGGCTAGAGAAGTTTGAACCACAGAGAAGTACACAACTCTAACTACAGACTTTGATAAAGAATTTGAGAGACTGCGTAAAAGAAAACAATTTTTGCTAACTTTACTGGCTACTGCATCTGCCTGCTTATACCATAGTAGCTTAGTATCAAGATTTATTCCCAGAAATTTGGTGTTTTTTGAATACTCACTGTCATCAAAGTTGCGTAGTGAAAAAACCATATTGACAGTCTTATCAACATTTAAGCAGAGTCTGTTTGAGCTGAACCATTGGGAAGCCCTTGACTGTGCCCTTTTGTTGTATCTGTAAGTTTTGTATCTGTAAGTTTGTATCTGTAAGTTTTGTAAGTTTCGTAAGGTTCAGGCAAGCTTGAGGTAATGTGTAGAGTAAGCTTAACAGAAGGTCATCATAAGCTTATATTCTTATATTCTAGAATTTAAAGTTAAAATGAAAGTTTTCTTAAAGCTTTCATTTGAAACCTTTAATGAGTTAGTAAAACTAAAGTTTAAAGTAAAGTTTCATAATTAACCTTTCTGAAAGTTTATATTAAAGCTTTCTTAAAGCTTTAATTTGAAACCTTGTGTAAGTTAGGAGTATAAAGCTTGACGTAACCTTTTTTTACAAACGTTTTTAAAAACTTGAAAATGTAAGCTTACAGCAACGTTGGCAAGGTTGTATGCTCAGAGGGATCCAACTAATATTAAAATTAATAAAAAAAAAATCGTTTCAATAGTGGCGCTTTTGCCATTATTGAAATTTCAATGTAAAGTAATTAAGACTGAAAACAAAGACAGTGAATAATACACCGTAGGCCTTAAATACTTTTAAATAAAAAGTCAAGCATCACCATTTTTTTTATTCAATCTATTTTATAGACCTAACCTAAACAAAAAACACAAAAAATAAAATAATTATTTATTATTTATAATCGTTAGAGCACTTTTTGAAAGAAAAATTTTTTTTTTCGAAATAAAAAATAATTTTTTTTTAAATAGTTTTTGAGAATTATAACTTTTTACCTATCCACAATTTCATACCTTTATTGACAGGATAGACAAAATAAACAAATAGATTGATTTTTGACAGTCTGCGCATACTTCTGCGTCCCGACTAAATGCGTCCTCCATTTTGATTCCAATTGTCCAACATAAAGTAAAAAAATATATATTTTATGTTGGTAACACTGTGTTGCGTTAGATAGGAATATTTTCTTTGTTAGAGATGTGTCTTTTCATTTCACTTCAGTAGTCAGTAAAAGTTTCTTTTTGTCGTTGTTTTGTTGCAACAGTTTGTTATATATGTAAAAACTAAATCAATATCCTATACTACAGAGATATTTATTTATTTTTACCAGTAATTTAAATATAAAAATATAATTCTTCACACACACCTCTAACATATTCGTGCAACAGGTTAACATAACCTAATTTATGTATGTTTTGAGTTTGTTTTCGAGGTTTTTCTGTTATTTTTTCTACGCGTTTGGTATTTTGTGCTAGAAGGGTGAACATTTTATTTTATTATAGACTATATAATAGCGTTTTTGAACTTTTAAAGTCTTTCTGTGTTTTTTGTATATTTTATAGTGCTTTTTCAAAGAACTAGTAAAGTCTTTGCAATGACGTGTTTTATAAAAAGTTGTAGAAACATAAAACGACTGATACCTGCAGACAGCAGTATCATATTTTTTAGGTAAGTTTGATTTTTTTTAATATAACATAAGAAACAAATAAAATTTTATATACCTAATGCTTAATAAAAACAATTAACTTTTTGTGAGAATTGTGATGCACACAAAGTAGTAATTTTTACTTAAGTTTTTCTTTTGGGGTACGTTCAAGAACTACGTGACACACTTTTTGTTAAATTAAATTAAAAAGTAAGGTTATGTTAAATTTCCCGGCTGATTTCTGACGTAACTTCCCATCAAAATGGAGGACTCGTAAATTTGTATATAACCTTGAGATGACAGGTCATCTATGTTCTTTGTCTATGATTGACAGACTTATATTACCTACTAAGATGTTTATTAGGATAAAAAAGGTTAGTGGCGTAGAGTTTATGACGTAGAAACAAGGAACTTCATACTCTGATAAATTAAAAAAAAAATCGGTTAATTTCATTTTGTTCATGTGTTTTAATCAAATTTTAGAACGTATTTAATTATATAAAAAGTAATTTAACAAAATGAAACTAAAAAAACATTTAAGGTTTTAACAACTAAAATTGGTGAATTCGCGAAATTATGTATGGTTACTATTATATTCCCTAACAGGTATTAATAGTCTGTTGGAATATAGTTTATTATTTTTAGGAACTTACTTAAACCATATTTGCCCAAAATCATGGTGAAGGGACTGTACAGCTTGCTCACTACAGAAACCCAGACCAGATTGTTCCTTTTCACAAAACTGTTGAACGTGATAAAAAAAGCGTGCACAGGTATATTTAAACTCAAGTAACTTTCTCTGAATTCAGAATTACTTTTTACACAATTTTTATCAAAAAAACAATCATATAGCCCACTATATCATATAATATGACTGCTTTTGTGCTCATATGATATAGGTAGGCCTTTTTTTTTACTTTTATATTTTAATCACGGAGATAAAAAAGCATTTTAGACATGGAGACAAAAAAGCAGTTTATTATACAAATTATTTCTTTACTCGTGAAGAAAATCACTCAAGCACATAGGTATCCCTGTACCTGGCATTTTGCATAATATAACAACGATTTAGTGAAGTACATCACAAACATCAAATATTCAATTTAAATATGGTATAATATTTTCATTACAAACACATTTTAACATAAAATAGTCTGGCTGTGACTAAATACCGTTAAATGAATTACAAAATAGCGCCGTAGACTTGTTGCCGGTTCCGCGTAAGGAACGCAACTATAAACTTTATCTGACATATGTCAACACTAAAAACTCTCTTTAATTTTCATTTAATCAAAATGTAATTACATAAATTCTCATTTCTTTAAAAAAAAATAGGTATCCCATATTTTAAAGGTACTTTTTAAAGACTGTTCTCATCCCTTGGCCCCAGAATTATTGCGTATAACTATGAAAATAGCTTAATCTGAATATATTAAATAAAATTATATTAATCGGAAAGTTAAAAATAGATTTTTTGGTAGCTCATTGCCATAGTTTTGGAGCTATTAGCACCCAAAGGAACCGGATCCGGAGTCTGGAAATTTGAAAATGGCTTAATTTGAATGTAAGACATATATAAAATATAGCCAGGAGCAAGCAATGCAATAAAAATGGTCACCAGATCTCCGACTATAAGCTTGCTAGCTCCTAAAGTATATAGCTCCCTTCTTATGGGGCATATCTCGCCTAACGTGCCAATATTTTGCAGTCATCTCAAGGATTTTAACCAGACTTGGAATAATAGTAGTAGTCCAGTCAAATAATAAATGTAAATTTGAATAAATGTACACGGGCTGATATTTTAAAGGGTAGTAGTGGATGGTAACAGTACACTCCTGTTAGTTTTTCACCTGGTGATTTGCGTAAAGGGTGTCCGCTATCTTGAATTTTAGGGGTGAGTTGCTTAATATGCATCTTACGATAAAAATGCATATAACCAATTTTGTTAAGGAGGAAATTTCCAACAATTTGTGTTTGGTTAATTTTTTTAATATATTAATAGATCGAGATAATTTAAAAATAGCCATATGTTGGAGTTGAAATTGTTTTTTTTTCATTTTTCAGCCAAATTATTCATCGGACGATAAAAGTAGTTATAAGCAAACTTGTAGCTCTTAAAATTCTCTAAAAGTTTCACATATCATAAATTTTCATAGGTACTTTGGTACGGTTACAGAGGGCGCAACTCGACTCAGCGCCCACTGTAACCGTAAATGTATAATGTATAAAACTTATAGAGAATTTTAAGAGCTACAAGTTCGCTCATAAGCACTTTTATCCTCCGATGAATAATTCGGCTGAAAAATCGAAAAAAACCAACTTCACCCACAACATGGCCATTTTTGAATATTTATAACTCGATCGTTATTATTATATTAAAAAAATGATCCAAACAAAAATTTTTGGAAATTTTCTCCTTAACGAAATTGGTTATATGCATTTTTATCGTAAGATGCATATTTAGCGAGATAACCGCACTCACCCATAAAAATTCAAGATAGGGAACACCCCCTAAGCAAATCACCCGGTAAAAAACTATCAGGAGTGTTCTGTTACTATCCAATACAAGTCCGTTAAAATATAAGCCCGTGTACATTTATTGCAATTTAACATAGGAATTTCTCATATTTGACTGGACTATTGTACTAGGTATATTTTTCAGCTCTACTAACTATAGATAAATAAGGCAAATATACAAGGTTTTAGTTCTATTTAACCTTTAATATTACTCCACCTTTTGTTTTTTAATGCCATGATAAATGTACACTTTTTATTGACCGTCAACTTTTACGTGATGTATTGATTTGTTTTACATACATATAGAAATATGTTTCAATAGAAAAGTCTTGAATTTTTTAAAACAAAATCATCCAACTTCTAAATAAACTAAATTTAGCTTTTCATTAATTTAATTTCTTATGAGGACAGATATTTTTAAATTTCAACCTAAGGGTATGCATCCGTCTGAGTTCCGGCAGGTTAAATAACACAAGTCTACATGAAATTTGAGTTTTTAGTTTTTGGGGAATAGGGCTTTGGATCTGACTTATCTAATTTTGTGACGTTCCGACGATGAATTGTCGTTGTTTTCGAACAGAGAATCAAAGCCAAAGATTAGTCATTGTCACTAATAGTAAACACTCACATAAACATTACATGTTTGTTTAACCTCGTACTATTCTGCTTAATTAAGCATCCCCTAAGTCCAGGACTTGTGTGGGCCAGTAGTAGAGGGAACCAACGACTGACTTTCGAACCAGTTTTATAGAGAGTGTCCGCTTCATATACGCCTTCGCAAAATTTCAATTATTGATTAAGGGCCACTTGCACCAACGATAGTTTAACTTTAAACTTGGATTAAATTGACGGTCAACCAATCAGAACGCAGCATTTTTAACTTAAACTCGGTTTAGTCAAGATAATCCCAGAACAAAAGTTGGTGCAAGTGGCCCTAACTGAAAACGGTAAATCAGCGCTAGAATCGAATTCACGCTGTTGGCTAGTAGATTTGTCATGTACAGACGCGTTAGACCACTACACCACCACTACAACAAAACATTATTTAAACAAGTAAATAACACTTAAAAAATTAAATTAAGACAGTGTACTTTTCTATAATCAGCAACCAAACCTACTAAGTGACTTAGTAGGTTTGGTTTTAAAAAAAGTACTTGAAAAGACCTTTGAAATAAGCTTTAATGAAAGTTTCTAGCGTAAAATCTAAGGGAGTTATGGTGAAAATAAAATAATTTGCTTTTTTGGAGAAAAAGTCAGCAATAAAACCAACGGCTTTACCACAAGAATTGAAATTGATCTTAATCCTTTTATATACTTTATTTTAGTACTAATAATATTTTTCAGAAGTTTGACCGGTTTAGAATGCTTATTTTTGAAAAAAAGTGTGATTGAAATACAAAAAATATTTAACAATTTTTAAAAAAATTGTTTATTTTTCTTAATTATTTTAAAACTAAAAAATATACGTAAAGAAATGCTGAAGTAAAAACAAAGCTATCTTTTTACTGTAGCAGACAATTTTTTTTTAAATTTAAAAAGTACTCTTTGTATTTCAATCAAACTTTTCAAAAATAAGCATTTTAAACCGGTCAAACCTCTGGAACATATTACTAGTACTTAAATAAAGTAAATTATAAAAGGATTACGGTAAATTTCAATTCTTGTGGTAAAGCCGTTGGTTTTATTGCCGACTTTTTCTCCAAAAAATCGAGCAACCCATTTTATTTTCATCATAACTCCCTTAGTTTTTACGATATAAACTTTTATAATTATTTAACGTTGAATGCTTCGACTTCAGTTTTCGGCGGACTTATTTCGGCAGAAGTGACTTTCAACCAGCCATAACTCGGTTCGAATTACATCTACAGAAATAAAAAAAACAATCTTCTTTTTTTGTATGAGCTTTATTTTTGTTTATTACAATTTGTTGGTTAAAACGTAAGGTTTACGAGTTATTCGTGAAAAATCGTTTAAAAACTTTTTTTCAATGAAAATCACGTATAACCCAAAAAGTATTGACTTATCGATATAACTTTATAGGAAACTTTTTGCTTGGGATTAATTTCTCTATCTGTGGTTATTTTGACTATAATAATAATTTTCACCCCCGAGAAGGGGTCACATTCACCCCCAGGGTAAAAGCACGCATCGGCACTGGGTCACTTTTGTTCCTTGAGCCATCCTCTAAGTACTGTTCAAAGGAGGGTAACGCATTTTGGGCTAAATCGCCTGCAACGATAAGACTTTACATGCTTATAGATACATAAAAAAATAAATACTTAGCCAAAATTTCAGCCCTTTTTACATACCGGAACATACTTTAATTAATTATTTTAATTAAAAAAATAAATACTTAGCCAAAATTTCAGCCCTTTTTACATACCGGAACATACTTTAATTAATTATTTTAATTAAGAATTTTGACATATGTACGATTTGGCAACATTACACGAAACTTCAAGTGTCAAATGTCATCTCGTCAAAATAAAAATAACTTTGCACATTAACTACTACAGTGGGGCCAAAGTGGGTCTGTGTTGTGTTCACTGCTCTTGACTATAATATTAAGATATTTGGTTGTGTTTTATTAGTTTTCACGGATTTAATATACTGTAATTCAATGTGTAATTAGGCTGGACTTATGTGACTAGTTTCTTAAGTTTCAGTACGATTATGGAGTTATTTTTGAGGTATTTATACTATAATATATTTAGCCCAAAACTCCTATTTAAAACGATACCCTTCTTTCACGTCAATCAATGTTATCCGAAAGAATTCGGAGGTAATACCATATTTTTACCGTAAACGAAGGGACTATTTAAAAAAATATGAAAACTGTATTATTACTACCAACAATACAAAATCAAGCTTTAAAGAGGATGTCGGTATTTTTCCATTATTTTGAAGCATGACAAATAAAACAATCATAAAATAAACCCAGGCACAAGATTTTTTTTGTTGACTTGTGTAATTAGCTTTATCTTAGGGAATGTTCAAGTATTACGTAACGCAAATTTTGATCATTTTGGACCCCTACCCCCCCTGTAACGATATACCATTAACATGGACGTAACACTCCAAAATGACCCCACCCCCCTAGGAGCGTTACGTAATACTTGAACGTTCCCTTACAGAAAAATAAATTTATTAAAAAATTCTATTTGGAATGCCTCGATTCAAGTGTTTGGAATAAGATTTTGCCAAATATTTGTTGTTCGATACCCCATATTAACACACTCCGGGCCTTTCAGGCCCGTATACGTAAATATGTATTTTTATTATAAAAATAACAAAAATCCATGTTTGCCATGGTACGTTTTTGACAACATTGGTAAAATTATAGAAATTCTTTAACCATTTGGACGAACAACCACGACCGTCCAATAGGAAAAGATGCTATTTATACCCCTCAAAATTGGACAGAAAAAGTAAGATGACTTGTCAAAAATGTAAAAATAATATTTGCAATGAACATTGTACCAAAATTTGTAATAATTACTTTTCTAAGGACTTTTAATTTATTTTTTTGCTTTTCCATTTCAAAAATTTTAAAAATTTTGGGAAATCCTTTTACTTATTTGTTTGGTCTTTTCAAAAATTTTAAATTTTTTTTTTCGTATTTTTGCGTTTTATGCCGTTTTATGTCGATATAAATCTATTTCGAGCAAAAAAAAAATTGTCGGTCGATCGGTCGATCGATCCCAAAGCCACAGGCGAAAAGGTTAAATATTTGGAAATCTTTTTAATTTTAAAACAGTTTTAAAAATTTCAACAAAAAGGTTGAAAAGCCTTTAGATTGGAGCCTCAGGCGAAATTTTTTTGAATCTGATGGTCTATTTTAGAAGTTTTGCAAATTTTTAGTTTGTTTTTGTTTTATGTCATATTTTATTTTAACGGGTTGACTGTCAGAACGGTCGTGTACGACCGCTTACTAAAGTTTATTTTTTTAAGGTATAGTTATTTTAAACCTTCCCGCTTGTAAACAATCTCGAAAATACCATGGTAACGTAAGATATGCATGAGTCGTAAGCGAAATGACTAGACCCAATTTACACAACCGTAAAAAGTTGACGTGCCATTAACGAGAACAAAACAATGGTTTATTCCTCTAAATTATTGGAATAAAAGCGATTTATAAGCAAATTTTGTTTCCAAGGAATACAAAAGTGTTTTTAGCAACAGCTTTATCAATTTTCTTTTTTTACATCAAAACATCATAAAAACAAAGTAAGTAAACAAACATTATAAATTTTGATTATGTTGACATTCAAAACAAGCCACATGCTTCAGTGTTAATCGGACTTCGTGGAGTATTTAGCGGCAAATTTAAAATAACTATACCTTAAAAAAAAAAACTTTAACTTACACAATTTGCCAGCGGGCTTGTGCCACTTCGCCGGCACCAGAGGCAAGTTGATAAATTTTGGTCTGGCAGTCAACCAGTTAACACTAAAAGTTTATAAATTTATATTTTTTAACTGCGCAAATTCTTCTGTTAAACTGCGCATGTCGCTTTGTCAACTGCGCAATTTGCGTTTAACTGCGCCTTAGAATAACCACTGCATTTTCTTCAACCTTCTTCGCAGTGTAAAGCCATCCAATGTCTTATATTTATAGTCGAAGAAATAGTATCTATAACACGTATGGAATAGATATTCCGCGCTCGCGGGACCGTCATACTCGCCTAACGGCTCGCATGCCAAACTTTCCACTCGTGCGAAATATTGTATATCCCAATAGGATATTATCCTATACTAGTTATACAAGGTGGTTCAGGTATTCGATCATTAATTTTGGGAGATGATTCTACATCCAGTTTTTAGTTCTTATTTATGATGTTCAACCAAACGGTTGATCCTACGGTGTTACACTACGAGTAACTTTTTTATGTATTTTTAACCAAAGAATAAAATTTTACTGGTAAAATTTCAAAAAAACTACAGACAAAAATTTGTGGCAGAAAAGGGACAACCCTCTCTATTTTACACACCCCTGGTTAAAGTTATCAAACTAAAATTACATCGGATAATAGCCTTTATACATTTTTGGATATTGCTTTTTGGAAAAATTGTTACTGTAGTTCATAGGGCTCTAGAGATATTAAATAATAACTTATTTTTAGACACACCCTTAGAAGGGCTGTAGCTTCCTTAGGGCTCATTTACGGGCCAACCTTTATATGAACTTTTTTTGCATATTTTTGGATGTATAATATTAATGATCAGGGGAGTACCCTGTATTACTCTCGCAATCCAACTGTTTCGATTCGATTTTTTATTGAAAAACCATAGAAACTTAAAATTTGAAATATTTATTTTTATCAACAATTAAAGATTATTGTGTTAGAAAATTAGCCTTAAAGTCCGCTAAATTCAATAAATGCAAATATTTTAAATATACTAGACGAATTTTTCACCTTTACAGTAAATTTTTGTATTGGAACAATATTTTTCTATTTGTTTTCAATGTTTTAAATAAATTTAAATATAGAGAAAATCGGATTTTCAAAATCCTCGAGAATTCTAGAAAAGGAAATTAATATTTTTTTTTTAATAATATTTTCATATCAAAATATTCACTTACGGACCATCCACAGTTTAAATGGTATATTGATTATCCTTTCCCGCCTTGCGACCGTCCCGACGGCGGGCGTCATTTCTACTTTAACTACCAGCGTGTTTGTGTGATAAGGACCTGTGTGCCGTTTTAACCTCAAAAAAAGTGTAAATAGTGTTTTTGTGTATTTTACCGCGATGGATTTTGCGTTATTGTGTTTTAAACTTTTTTAGTTTAGAATAAAAATCACCTTTGCCAGGCTTTGGTGTCATTTTTTACTGGTATGTAACTATTTTAATACAAACAAAGAGAATATTATTTATTTATTTGGTCTTTAAGAAACCAAGTAGTGTAGAGCCCCCAAAAAGCCTTAAACTTGTGCTAGGGGCTCTAGAACAATTTGGTTTAATAAAATTTATTATTTGTAATTTATAAATTTTAAGAATATTAGGGGAATTACAAATAATTTTAATAATTTATTATCGCTTGGTACTAGGGACACTAGATCTAGGTCTCAAGTTAACTAAGGCCTAGATCATAAGCGCCGACTTTTCAAAAATTTATTCAAGTAAAATAAAATCTATACATTTTTATTGAATGAAAAAAAGACTAAAAATATATTAAAAAAATTCTAGCCTCCTGTTATAAATCCAGGGTGGATCCATGCTATGTATTTCATGGTAAATTTGATTTTTTTTGTTATTTTATCACAGTTTTTTATTTTATATACATACCGGATATAAAGCTTGACAAGAACCTGGTGGGACACCCGGTATATGTATAAGGTATGACTATATACGCGTATCTAGAACTAGAATATATTTTTTCTACGACTGCTTTAGAATGTAAGCAAATACACACAATTTTAAAACACAGAATGAATCCATTCTAGCTCTAGATATGGTATGAATATTCCGTATCAAGTGTTAGAATGAGCACATGTAGTACCATCTCTTGTTTATAAAAGTAAAGAAAACTGTAGCAAAATTAGCAAAAAATATATATATATATATATATATATATATATATATATATATATATATATATATATATTTTACCATGAAATATTAAATAATTTAATGCAATTAAAAGTTTTGCGTTAAAATTACTTAAAGTTTATTAGTTTTTCTTAATATTTGACAAGTTTTTGATCAATTTAGTTCAAAAAATTAAAACTGCTACATCTATTGTTAAATATTTAAACCTGATATCTATCAACAATCTGACATAACCTTCAATTTTTGCATTATAATTTGTAAATATGTGCTAAAATTAAATAAAAATCTTTTTTAAGTACTCACAGATCCCCTGAGCCTACTGTAGGTTTAAAAAAGTTGTTGAAAAAATCTGATGGCGGATTCTGTTAGTGGGACCTCGATACAATATAAACCCGTTTTTAGTAAAATCCCATCCGCTTCTTTTTGGAAGATAATGTTAACATTTCTTCAGCAGCCTCAGCAGTACAGCCAAAACAATATTCAAATATTTTCGCGCATGGATCCTAAATGTACTTTTAACGAGGATTTCGATTCCGTTTCTAGAACAGCTCTATCTATTACCGATTTCTAGAAAATAATTATTAAAGTAGACACTACTTTTTTTGGGGGTTAAATTGACACGTATATATGTTTTTAAAGAGAGGTCGTAGAATGTTATGCCTGGGACAGAATGAAACCAAAAAACTTCAATTTTCAGTTTATATACAAAGCATATTCAGAATTCTCCTCTGAAATATTTATGAACATATTTTTAATAGGTTAAAATTTGATAAAAAATATTATTTAATATATTTGTCATGTAGTGTTGAAACTTTTCTTTAAATTCGACATTTTTGTCATTTGTCTCCATATAACTAGCAACGCTAATACTTGTTTACTTATTTTATAACTCATTTTTATAGTTCTAGCAGAATACGTTTCATGTCAAGTGGCTATCAAGTGTTTGAAATATAATATATTAAATTTTTTTATTTTCATATTGTAGAGTATTTTGGTAAGTATTTTATTCTTGATAGCTAAAGCACGTTATTAATAAACTTTTTACAGGTTTGAAAAAACATGTCTGCTCTTGATCATGAGGAAAACATGTGGCAAAAAAATTATTTTTGGTAAAAAAGGGGTTAACTATTTCAAAATTACGCAAAATTTAGATAATTTATTAAAATTACATGTAAATAGAGATTTCGACTTATTAGACAAAAGATACCCAACATCCATTTGTGGAACATGTCAAGTGGTGTTAAGAGAATACAATCGTGGTATTACACTTCGATCATTACCTGTAATGCCCGATTATAACACTTTGATAAAAAGAAGTGACATAATAATGAAGTCGACAAAATAAATGATGAAGAAGTCTTGGGGGATGTACCGTTTCTTAGATTATTACCTTTAGTTAACGTCTTTAAATCATTAAATAAAGTCATTAAAGATTGCTTTTCAACAAGAAAAGTAGGGTAAAATTTGGACATACATCTTAATGAATTAAAAAAAATGTTTTTGGCCATTGAAATGGGCGAGACTTTAAAAATTCACGTGGCTCTTCACCACCTTAAACATTCTCTACATTTTTTGCCAAACAATGGATTGGGTATTTGGTCGGAACAGTCTGGAGAGTCAATCCATCGGGAATTTCTAAAATTTTGGTCTAGATATAAAATTAACATTCTTGAGGATAAAAGCTATGCTAATCATCTAAAACGGGCAGTAACTGAATTTTCCTCAGAGCATTTATAAATACTTGTTAATTCAAACAATTTGTTTTTTAAAAAGTTATCTATCTATCTGTCGTTAAAATCAAATGGACAGGAAACGGCGTATAGCACTATTTCATCAGCACTGTCTATCCTGTATGTTGTTAATATTGAAATAAAAACGTTAGATGTGGTCACTATTATCTCATCATTTGTTCCCAAAAGGCAAATCGCCACAATTTAGGGTGTACAGTGCTATACACTAGTGTGCACTATTTCTTATCCATTTGATTTTAACGACAGATAAGAGATAACTTTTTAATATATAGAGTAATTCCAGCTTAGATAACTTTTTAATATATAGAGTAATTCCAGCGTTGCTTACGTTACATTTTTACTCATATTTTAACTTTTAAATGTATAAATTTATTAATTATATTAAAACACATAATATTTAAATACAATATTAATTTTCAGTAAATAACAAAGTAACAAAACATATATTTATAATTAGTATAATAAGTTTAATTTGTGAGAAATTTAAAATTTAATGTAGTGTTACGTTACATTTTGTGACAGAGATTTTGACTGAGTATCTTTAAATTTCTGTTCTATTCCAGAATATAAAATCTTTTTAAAACTAGAGGTGCATTTAAAAATGTTTTAGAAGTTAGGCTAGCATGTTTTTAACCTATTGTACTATTCAGGGACGATTCAAGGAGGTGTGGGTGTGTCACACCCCCTTACGAGAAGTGGTAGCCGGCAAAATTAGTTAGCAGTCGGCAAAATCAGTCAGTAGAGGGCAATATTATATATAATATTATATATATATATTATATATAATAGTTGTGTGGTGTGAAATTTTTTCTTAGCAGAAACTGGAAACTGCTCAGGAAAAAAGCTTTTTTTTCAGGCAATTACCTTTTTTTTAGTCGTCAAATTTTTTGGATAGTAGTAGTAGTAGTAGTAGTAGTAGTAGTAGAAGTACTAGTAGTTCTCTTTTTTTAGTATACATTACATACTTTAAAAGGTCACTTTACTGTCTTAGCTTACAAGCTTATAAATAAAAACACTTAGTACTCAGTACTAGTCAGAATTTACACTATACACTAAAAAGAATGACAGTTTTTTATGACAATTCTATATAACACTGCGTGACAAATAAATTAAATAATATTTTTTATCAAATTTTAACCTATTAAAAATATGTTCATAAATATTTCAGAGGAGAATTCTGAATATGCTTTGTATATAAACTGAAAATTGAAGTTTTTTGGTTTCATTCTGTACCAGGCATAACATTCTACGACCTCTCTTTAAAAACATATATACGTGTCAGTTTAACCCCCAAAAAAAGTAGTGTCTACTTTAATAATTATTTTCTAGAAATCGGTAATAGATAGAGCTGCTCTAGAAAAGGAATCGAAATCCTCGTTAAAAGTACATTTAGGATCCATGCGCGAAAATATGTGAATATTGTTTTGGCTGTACTGCTGAGGCTGCTGAAGAACTGTTAACATTATCTTCCAAAAAGAAGCGGATGGGATTTTACTAAAAACGGGTTTATATTGTATCGAGGTCCCACTAACAGAATCCACCATCAGATTTTTTCAACACCTTTTTTAAACCTACAGTAGGCTCAGGGGATCTGTGTACTGATTTGATAAAATTATTAAATAACATTAATTGCTTTTTTATATTTAAAAATATGTGTTTTGTTTCATTTACAATATCGAGTCACAAAAAACATTCTTTTTAACCTTGTCCGCAGTTTAAAGCCATATAGTGTTTTATATTTGAAGTCGAAGTATGGAATCGTCATTCCGCGCTCGCGGGATTGTCATACTCGCTAGGTTTGGACTTTTTTGCCGGCTCGTCTGACAAACTTTTCGCTCGCGCGGAATATTGTCTATTTCATACTAGTTATAGAATATACTTTTTTTTTCTTTTAATGTGTAACATTCGTAAATGTTACACACTTCATTTGGCCTTGCCTCTAAGGACCGCTAGCAAGGTTCAAGTTTATTTAATATTCAAGTTATATTACAATACATAGACAACCACTATACAACCATTCTCTATGTGGGACAATCTCAGTGTTCGCAGCCGGACGCACTGCCAACTGCGCCACCGAGATCGGCATATAATATACTATATTATATGTTTGAAATGTCTGTGTATTTGCCTACATTCTAAACCAGTCGTGAAAAAACAATGTTTTGTAAAGTTTTATACTAAAAACCATATTTTTTATTAGGTAATGGGTATTCATTAATTAAAAGAATATATTCTTTTATCGAACACCTTATTAAAATGATAGATAAAAGAATTCTTGCTCTTGTCTATAATTAAAATGTACCATTTGCAATTTTTGCGAAAGCACTTATACACAAAACAATATACATATTTTACGTTTACAAGACCAAAGGAATTTTAAGAACAGACTGTCCTGAATAATATTTAATAAACTGAAAATAAAAATAAACGTTAAGAGTTAATCTCGGAGTTTATTGAGGTTTATAACATAAAAGAGCTTGAAAACAGGCAGAAAATAGTCTGGGCACTGTAGGCAATTTCTTACCGCTGATGAAACCTAATAAAATCTTAATTTAACAAGCTACATATGTACAATGTACATACATTGTCGGGCTGGGCAGCTTAACGCTGGTAAGATATATAATATGGAAGGGCCTCAAGTTGAGAAAAGTTAATAACTTTTTTGTACCGCAAATAGTACCGATGACTAAAAAAGCCCCTCACATCATTCTTTCTTTAAAACAAAAATCAGTATGAACGGCCGTGGAGGCACTCAAAATTGGAGGCTTTTAAATAATACATACATTACATGTATTAATAAAGTTTGGGAAGAACGTGATTTATTGTCCTACTGTTTTCCACGCCTGGACCTGACTTGTAATGAAAAATAGAGACCAGTAAACTAATTATTACTGGTCTGCAATTTAAATCATTAATTTCCGCTAGATGGAGCCACCGATTAAAATATAATTCTTAATGCCTAAAGCAAGATGGCTAAACTGCTGCTGTCATGATAAACACGAATATAATCTAATACATTTCGTTTAAAAAACTTAAATGTACAGTTTTAGTCAAATTTTTTTACTTTTAAGACTGAGAAGGACAATAAATGTTATAAACGGTGCCTTGTGAGCTATAAATAAATGTTTTTTGTGGTTGTTTATTTGGGTTTTTATATAAAACTAACGTTCCACATACGCGTAATGTGGAACTTTAGTTTTATATGATATGTGCTTTTCTTGTGAAATGCAGGAAAAAATATTTGTGGTACATAATAATAATAATAATAATAATAATAATAATAATAATAATAATAATAATAATAATAATAATAATAATAATAATAATAATAATAATAATAATAATAATAATAATAATAATAATAATAATAATAATAATAATAATAATAATAATAATAATAATAATAATAATAATAATAATAATAATAATAATAATAATAATAATAATAATAATAATAATAATAATAATAATAATAATAATAATAATAATAATAATAATAATAATAATAATAATAATAATAATAATAATAATAATAATAATAATAATAATAATAATAATAATAATAATAATAATAATAATAATAATAATAATAATAATAATAATAATAATAATAATAATAATAATAATAATAATAATAATAATAATAATAATAATAATAATAATAATAATAATAATAATAATAATAATAATAATAATAAAATTTATTTTAAACTGCCGTAATACAAGGTAAATGGGTTAAAACAAGTCAAAAAGTACATATAAAAAAATATTTGAACAAAATTCTTAAAAGAAAACAAATTAAAATAATTATTATCTACATAACATTAAATTCAATAAATATTATTAAATTAATTTATATTTAAAAATTCTTCAATACTATAAGGCTCAACATTCAAAATATAATTAAAAACTTGTCTTTTAAATGCTCTTAAGTTATAAATACTTTTAATGTCTACTGGTAAGGCGTTAAAAAATTTCATGCTCATATACGAGGGGCCCTTTTCCGATAAACATAAACGGTGTCTTGGAAAATTATATGAAAAGAACTAAAAAATTAAGTATTATATTATTATTTTCTTCATTTGAATTCAAAAATCTAGGTTTCAAAAAAATTAGTACTTTATTTTTAATTAAAAACAGTTGCGAATAAAATAGTATACAGGTCTCCTGGAAAATGGTACTTTTCCTCGACCTATAAATGGTCTAAAAGTGCTATTTTCCGAGTCTACCTGTAATCTACTGTGTAGGTACTTACAATAAACAACTGTTGTAATGAAAAGGTAATTGTTTTTCACTGCAGGTTAATAATAAATGAAGCACACAATACAGGCTAATTTAAACTTTTTGTTTTATTTGGGGTAAATTAAAAAAACTGCCTTCATTTTAATAATAAAACAGCCCACTATGGGCCAGAATTTTTCTTGCGCGGCTAAAATTAACGAAAATCGACTTTTGATTTTCCAAAAAAGGATAAAATCACTTGATTTAGGGATAGTTGAGGCATTTATTACCAAATTAATTTTCCCATAAAATAAATACGTTCAAACTTAAACCGTGTATTACACAGCCACACAAAAAATGGTCAAATACCCTTTTCGAAACCATTGTATTCCTATGTATTTTGAGATGCTGAATCCGAATTTAAGGTCTAAACATCAACTCACAGGATTAGTTTTTGAGATAATTTAAAAAAAACGTAATTTTTGAGTATGAAAATAACGTCTTTTAAGGTTATCTCCAAAACTAATCAGATGGGTTCAGCGCCTCAAAATGCATAAGAATACAATAGTTTCCAAAAATTGTTTTGACCTTTTTTTTAGTTTTTGTGGCCCTACCTGTAGGTAAAGTCAAGAATTTTTTTGGATACCATTTTATTCCTATGTATTTTGAGGCGCTGAACCGAAGCCGAATTTGAGGTCACCTCATCTCATTAGTTTTGGAATTGTTTTGCTACAAATTCTCAAAGTATAATTATAAGCGCAAATTTCTCAACTACTACTTAATAAAAGTAAAATAATATAGTTTACTTTGACATACACGCAAGTTTTAAAATAAGGATTTATTTTCTATTTTAAAACAGCATCAAAAAGAATTGTAACTGCTGCATCATGATGCCCTGGAAAACACTTTATAAATAGCCTTTGGTGTACCTACTACCTGTATATTTTCAAAACAAAAATAATTGTAATTAGTGTATGTATCACGTTTACAAAGACTTTTTTCCTTTGAAAATCGCTCTAAACTGTTTGCAGTTTGACAGTATTTAACATACAAAGGTCAACAAAATTAAAATAGAACTGTAATTTACTGTCTGTAAAGTATATATTTATTTTTTATCAAATTCCTGATAGTAATAATTACTAAATAATAATAAGTGTCTTCTCTACCATTGCATATAATTAAGGGGGTTGGAAGTAAAAGGTTATAAGTGCACCTTTTAAGATTTCGAGATATAAAGCTTTAAAGTTCGACAATGTATTTAAAATATTAAACAGTGAAATAAAGGGTGTTTTTTGTGTTTTTATTTTATTCGTATGGACAGAAATTTTTAATCATGTTTTGTCAACTCTTGGTACTGAAGAGGGCCAGCAGACCGAAAATGTCAGTCTACCAATATCACTCTGTACGATGATTAGAAAATAGATTGATGGAATAATAAATTAATATTTTTATAATTTTGTTTAAAATTAAAAATTTCTGTCCTTAATATTTCTACGTCTAACCACACGTTAGTGGTACTATGTGCTTGAGACAAACAAGTCTTCAACTTGCTACCATTCAAAGTCTCCAGACTAGGAGAGGTTTGAGTAGTTGTCTACATCTAGCAATAGATGGCGCACAGGTCTACATCAATCTAATATATTCCTTTTGCGAATAAAGTCTAAAAACGTATTCTTAATCAGCGTGCAGAGTTGACTCTTAGTACTGAAGAGGGCCAGCAGCCCGAAACTGTCAGTCTACCAATATCACTCTGTACGATGATAAGAAAATAGATTGATGGAATAATAAATTAATATTTTTATTTGTATGTTTAAAATTTTGAAAAAATTGTTATTTATATACCAAGGGACTAAACTGGCTTTTTTAAAAACCACGCGTCTAAAATCGGTTGTTTTATTTTCGTAATTTAATCAAGATGTCTGTAAATTGCGAAAAGTCAGTTTCATGGCTGTCGCGATTTCAATTATTTTTTAATATGATTGACACAAACGTCAAAAAAATGGACGAAGATAATAAATTTTAAGTTATGTATAAATTGTTATAACAATGTTATTTTTAAAGGTTTTCTTTGCTAAAATCAAATAAATTGGTTTGAATAGCTAATTTATTACAAAACACCACCAAACCTAATTTTTGAACCAGCAAAGCACATAGTAAGTATAATGTTTTAATATTATCAAGGTTTCCGTGATTTTTATTCCCTAGGGAGAAAAACGACAAGTTTAGTCCCGAAAATGAAAGCGTAAAATTAGGTTTTAGTCTTGGTCATGCAAAAAATATTTTATGCCGCTAAGTGAATTATTTTACAGTTAATTAGATTTATAAGGCTCCCAGTTCAAAGGTAATATCGATCTGTATAAAATATGACTCCAAAAAGTTTTTTGTTTTTAACAGTCAATTTCTAATAAAAAAGATTGACTTTTATTATTTTAGGGTTATTTTGGTATGAATTTCTTGCCTACGCTTAAAATGCGACTAAAATATTTTGGTGCTTTTACTGCCATTTTTTTTTCAACTTTGCTTGTAGGCAGGATAATAATGTAAAAATTTTATATGTTTTGATAAATACGAAAGATTCCGACCCCGGTGGCGCAATGGTTAGCGCGTTTGATTACGGTCCCGGGGTTGTGGGTTCGAGCTACACATAGAGCATGGATGTATAGTGGTGTAAATAGTCGGTAGATGGAACTACGATGACTACCTGTAATGTGGGTTTCAGGTGAAACTGTAAACACATTTTAGGGTGGATGCGAGTTCTGTTGAGGACCGAGCATCGGAGGGCACGTAAAGAAGGCGGTCCCGTCAATTAGGCCCTAGCAGCGAAAAACGACGTTAAACAGTAAAAAAAACGATAAATTTAGATATTAATATTAAAAAAACTATTTTATTATAATAATTTAGGTATCGACCAAAGAATAATTTTGCGATTTTTTAACTTTTTAAAGTATTTTATGCTCTCAGCTTAAAGAGTAAACTTGGCTCAAAATTTTGTTCCATAAAGATACGACCCCAATAGTTTTTTGTTTTTAACAATAAATTTCTAATAACAAACATTCACTTTTATTAGTTTTAGACCTATTTTGTTATGTAATTCATGCATACACCTAACATGCTACTAACATAAGAGTCCAAGCAAAGTTGAAGAAAATTTTGCCAGTAAAAGGATATAAATGCACGAAAATATTTTTTTATTCGATTGATTCTAAGAGACACTTTTTGTTCATGATTTACGGGCGAAAAGTTGAACTTTTTATAAAGAAATATGCCTTTTAGGTCACTTTTGGTCTTGAACTAACTGTTTTTTTTTTGACCAGATACAGTTATTATAATCATTTCATAAAAAATAAAAATTTCTTCTATAACATAACCTTAAAATATTTTTTAACTGATTAATCTGTATTCATCCACTAAAATAAATTAAAAGCACAAAATTTCAATTGTAAAATCAATTTCAATATTTATAATATTCATAGAACGGTTCAAAAGTATTACTATTTTCATAACAGACAGATTTTAACAGAAATTAATCAATAAACTATAGCTTTTTTAATTTGAAAATGAAACCGTACGCAAAAGAAACGATTTAATTGTTTTTTTTAGCGATTTGATCGGATAGTAATTTGTCCTGGATAACTAGATAAATAATAAGACACTAAAAGGAAATACTTTTTGCAATTTAAAATTAAGTATATTTTAATAATTTATTATAATTAGTAACAATCGAATAAAAAATATTGTATAATACACGGGCAAAAAGTTAAATTTCGATTTCGTAGGTTTATTACCCTCGGACCGGCCCGATCGGCCGGCCCTCGGCTTCTAAAAACCTACTCAATCAAAAAACTTTTTGCCCTTGTATTATAAACTATATACTTATATAACTATAGTCGCATTTTAGGTTAGGCATGAAATGCTTAACAAAATATGGCTAAATTGCCACTAAATACTCCACAAAGTCCAATTTACACTGAAGCATTTGGCTTGTTTTGAATGTCAACATAACCAAAATTTATAATTTTTGTTTACTTACTTTGTATTTCTAATGTAGAAACAAAATTTGCTTATAAAATCGCTTTTATTCCAATAATTTAGAGAAATAAACCATTGTTTTGTTCTCGTTAATGGCACGTCAACGTTTTACGGTTGTGTAATTTGGGCCTAGTCATTTCGCTTACGACGCATACGTATCTTACGTTGCTACGGTAATTTCGAGATTGTTTACAAGCGGGAAGGTTTAAAATAACTATACCTTAAAAAAATAAACTTTAGTAGCGTTTTTATATTTAAAATATTTGAAAATAAATGGGTAAGTATACTTATTTAATAAATAATGTGTTATAATTAATTAATTTATAATGTTTGCCATGTTAATTTTTTATTCAATGACAAAATATTGTTGAATTTTGTCACAGAAATTATTAAGCAATGTCAGGTCTTTGCAATTCCAGGAAAATCAAATGACAGTCATCAAATGTTTAGAAATTAACTCCTACTAGGAGAGAATAAGTGATTATTGCTTTAGGTGCGGAGATTTAATTTATCGGATTAAATATATGTTTTTATGTTTTATGTTTGTTTTTAACCTCGTACTATTCTACTTAATTAAGCATCCCCTAAGTCCAGGACTTGTGTGGGCTAGTAGTAGAGGGAACCACCGGCTTTAATTGACTTTCGAACCAATATATCTAGGGAGTACGCCTTCGCCAAATTTCAATTATTAATTAACTGAAAAAGGCAATCGGCGCCAGTGAGGTTTGAACTCACGATCATTAGATCAGTGTCAGGCTATATCGATGCCATTGACCACTAAGCTAAATCTCCCATATGATAAATAGTGTTACGTTTTAAAGCTATTATCCGTGTCTGAATTATACTGCAGTGACTTATTTGCGAAAGTGTGCTAAAAAGTGAGGATCATACCAGTTCGAGTGCGGTTCGCGTAACTCCGTCTGAGGGGAATCCCTTAGACGAGAGCAGCATAATATGAGTCACTGCAGTCTTATTCAGGCACGGATAATAGAATTGAAAAATGTAATATATGTATTTTCTCTCGTTCTAATTATGTAATAATTAAAATAATTCTTGGTTTATAGAACTGCGTTTAAATTTATAAAGACAAAATGGTTAAGGTAATTTTGATAGATAGAATTATCATTATATTTTTAAAATAAATATTATAGTAGAAATCCAAATAATAGTTGGAAATTATTATAAATACCAGATAAAGAAGAATATGAAGAATATTATTGGCTTACAAGATGGATATTTTGCATAAGTGTATGGGAATATTTGTTTTCTTTCATCTAAAGAATTTCATATACGCCACCTAGTTAAAAATTGTACATTTTAACTTACGCCTTATACTTCCACATCTCAAACTTTATACTTTTCCTTAACACCTCAATTTACCTTATTTTTAATTTGTTACCTTTATTTTTATTGTAAATGTCATTAATTTAATTTTTTGTATTTTAAGTGATATTTTTGTTGTATTTATCCCTTGAAGATGCCAATTCAATAAATGGCGAAACGTTGGGAAATTTATAAATTTAAACGCAGTTCTATAAACCAAGAATTATTTTAATTAAATGTAATATAGGTAATGTGTTGTAAATTGCTTCACATCATAAAAATAGCTGTCTGTTCATTTGTTTGTTTGTTTGTTTGTAATCCTTGCAACTTTTGAACAGAAATGTTTTTTTCACAAAAGGATTCAGAACCTTTGTAGTTTGCGTTTCCTGAAATATAGTTAACATTGGTGTAGGATAAGAAGGCCAAGGAGGCAAAGACTAATATTTTTGGCGATTACTAGTTTAATATTAACGTTAGGACAAAAAATATTACATCGTATAAAAGCCTCTGCTTTTGGAACTTAACTATATAAAGTAAATTAAAACGCTCTATAAAACTGTTGATTTTAATATTTAAACAACAACTAAATAATAAATCAGTTTGATTTATTAAATAACGTTTTTTAATTATAAGTTTATTAAAAAATCACCCTGCAGTACCTTTTTATAATACAGGAAGTCATGAATAAACAAAATATTTATTAAAAAAAAATAATTTACTGGACTAAAAATTCTCGGAACTCAAATATATTTCATATACACGGTGTAGTTACAATAGGGTCAATTTTAAGGGATAATTCTACATCAGAAAGTATGATAAAAAGTTCCTATAAACATATATCTAAAAATTTGTCGGAAGGTAGCTGAGCCCCTTTGAAATTCTCTGAAAAATTCGGTTTTAATTTAACTCAGGAACCCTTTGAGTTATAGCAACGGGGTTTTGCATGTGAACTATTCTTTATAAAACTCATCTTTTTATGTTATTTTCATGTACTTATTTTAACTTATTTTAACCAGAGGTGTGTAATTAGTTTTTTGCCCCAAACCTATTCTGTGTAGTTTTTTGTAATTTTATTATTGGGATATTATATATTAATCCTCAGCCTAAAATACATAAATAGTACTCTTGTTGTAATACTGTAGGATTAACCGTTTTCCAGAAAAAAACATATAAACGTGAAATTTCACGTTTTGAGGACAAAAAATTAAATACTAAATACTAAAATTTTCAAATAAGTTATATAGAAAAAAGTTTGGGACAAAAAACTGATAACGGATAACATAATATGTGAACTAATTTTAATAAGGCCCATCCCTAATTATAATTGGGCGGCGTTAAGCAGAAAGCTACCAACCCACATTGTGAGATGACAGTAGGTTAGGGAACATTTTACCCAATATCTTTTACAGGAATTGAATTGAAGATTACATATTTTGAACATGTTCTCATACATGAACAAGTTTATTATGTTTGATTTTAACCTCGTACTATTCTACTTAATTAAGCATCCCCTAAGTCCAGGACTTGTGTGGGATAGTAGTAGAGGGAACCACCGGCTTTAATTGACTTTCGAACCAATATATCTAGGGAGTACGCCTTCGCCAAATTTCAATTATTAATTAACTGAAAAAGGCAATCGGCGCCAGTGAGGTTTGAACTCACGATCATTAGATCAGTGTCAGGCTATATCGATGCCATTGACCGCTGAGCTAAATCTCCCAAGTGTAACAAATGTTTAATTTTAAGTGTTTTAGTCAAAACGTTTAAAAGTTATTAGGTAAAAAGTTCAACTATTTACTGTCATCTCACAATGTGGGTTGGTAGCTTTCTACATAACGCGGCCCAATTGTTAATCTAATAAGACATATTATTAGAATTATTTCACATGCAAAACCTTGTTGCTATATCTCAAAGTGTTTCTGAGTTATTATGAAAACCGAGTTTTTAGTCAAAGGGACTTAGCTTTCTTACGACGCGTCACGACGCATGTTTAAAGGAACTGTTTGTAATATTTTCTCTCTTAAAATTATTGACCCTCTTTCAAATACGTATATGAAATACAGAGCTTAAGAAATCAACTTAAAATTTGTAACACCTAAATAACATAACCCAAATAATTTTTTGGTGTAAATTTTATATTTTTAAGGTGGCTGGGGGCAAGTGGGAACATTTTTTTAAATTACCATATATCTTTCTATTTTTTCGGAGCAATTTGTGGGGGTTTAAAATGAGAATTTTTGTCAAAATTTCTTTTAAAAAATCAAACAATTTTTGAAAAATGGTGTTTTTTATGATGGAAATGGTTGTATTGAGAATTTTTTTCATCAAAATTTTTCTGTTTAGTTTTTAATGGATAAAAGAACAATGAATAAAGAGAATGGGTACAATTTCTTAATAAGAAGATAGATAATATAGGAAGCATACAGATTCATTAAGAACTAAATAAAAAAGAAGAAAATTTAAAATTTACTGTCAGAAAAAATTATTATTTTGGATAATTTTGTATGCCTAAATTAATGAATAAAAGAGTCCCTAGCACAAGCTTAAAGCTTATTTGGGACTCCCCATGACTTTGTAATATTTTATATTATAATGACCTTTAACAGTTATTTGTACAAAAAAATGTTCCCCCTTGCCCCCTATATCCATTGTGCCCCTAAGCATATCAAATATATATATATATATGGTATATATACAAAAAAAAAAAAAAAACAAAGTCGCACGTCAAATTGATAACCTCCTCCTTTTTTGGAAGTCGGTTAATTATTTGCGTTATTTTATTCACGTATCACAGGTTTTAAGCGGATATCTTAAGCCGCTCAAAAGTTAAACAGGGGACTTTTGGCACGCTCTTTATAATATACAATACGTGTACATAATATCTCCCATAGCAATGTGTACTAGAGCTATAAACACAAAAAGAGCGCGTCGAGCGTGCGCATAGATTTAGTGAGAAGCATTATGTACACGTACTATATAAAAACTCTTATTAGAGCGTTTAAAATATTCTAAAGAAATAAAATGTTCCTACCTTTAATAAAAATATAATTTCTTTAAAAGGAATGGACTCCTGAAAGTTTAGATTGGACCCAGATTGTTCATTGAAAATATTACCAGCTTTTTTATGATAGGTAGTCAAAAATAATAGTATTATTATACTATTATTATTATTGTAGGGTATATAATATACAGGGTATCCCGAAAACATACCGACAAACTTTAAGAGATGGTAGAGAACATCAAAACATCAAAACAAACATTTTTTGTAGAGCAAAAAAATGATTTGGTATTATTTTACAAAAAATGTTAAGGATGACATTAATTAAATCATTTTTTGCTCATTTAGAACTTTGTTTTATTGACAAATAAATGATGGTTTACAATAATTGTTCAAAATGTTGACTATTTGTTGGAAATTCACAATCACAAATTTTCAGGACACTCTGTAGGGGGTTATAAACCTGTATGGAACTGGGAAAAATTATTTTATACTTTTTAGTCCTATTTATTTTATAATGTTTAGTCAATTTAAAAACGTGTTATATTAAAAATTTTGTTTTTATTTAAATAATAATTTTTGCTCTACAGTCCAAACGGCTCATTTTCGGGCATATGTTTACTAAACAAAAAATGTTTGTTTTGATGTCCTCTACCACCCCTTAAAGTTTGTCGGTATATTTTCGGGACACCCTGTATATAATGTATACCAAGGTAGAGAATACATTTTTTATAATGGAGCGCATTATATCCCAAAATGCGTATTTTACTACTAGCACATTATTTATTATTTAAACACTTCTTATCATACTAAAGTAAAATGTGCTGGATCATGATTAACCGCGGAAATGTTTGTAAATATTCCCTGTTTTCCCTGATCTGTAGGAACCCTGTACAAAGAAAACTATCAACAAATAGATGTACATAATATATATATATATATATATATATATATATATATATATATATATATATATATATATATATATATATATTACATAATTATAAGATTACACTCATATAAATTTCACTTGATTCAATTTTTTCCTAACCCTTCTGAGGGGGGGGGTTGAGATACAGGATCGCACGCATCAATATGAAAATATAGTTGATATTCTTTTATCTTTATAATATAGTAACTAATGTTTACAAATATGTTTTATTACATAATATGTAATATATCTGAGAAAAATACTAACTTTGAGAATTAAAGAAATATTTTTCATTAACTTATAATTTAACAACACTATTTTTATTTTATTTATTGTTCGTTTCTATTCAAAAAAGTACACAATGTAACAATAAAACTAAGGCAATTTGTATAACAACTTTACTAAATATCGACGAAAAATAATAAAAACAGTGACAAAAAAGATGATGAATTGTTGTTAAGAAAACAGTTGAACATCGCTAGCCGATGTGTATAAAAAATTACTTACCATGTACAGCGCTTCAAAGTACCCTGTTAAAATACCATATAGATTCCGATAAGAGTTTAAATCGGAACCTATACGATTCTTTTTGATTTTCCATACAGAACGATAGAATCGTTTTCTGCCATATATGGAAAACGATATAGCTACGTATAGCACACCAAAGAATACTTTATATATAAACTATTACGTAATATTTAATTAGCCCCTTATATTTAATATTAAATTTTAACAATAAAAGATAAAATCGTTATTCAAATTATCAGATAATTTTTTAATAACATTGTAAAAGTATACAAAATGATTTATAACAATCTACATACTTATTGCAATAATAATTCAATTAACAGAAATTTATAAAATGCCAATAATTTTAAACTCGGTACAGGGTAATCGATAACTGGCATGTAAAAATTTAAGAGGTGATTCTGCATCCAAAAATATCAAAAAAAAGTTCCTATAAAGGTTGGTCCGCAAATGAGCCCTAAGGGAGCTACCCTAAGCTAGAGTGACGAGCCGTTACATGTATACTAGTATTAATAAGGGCAATAAGTTTATGTTAATTTATTTTTTTGACTTGACTTGACCGAAAAATGTATCAGGCTTAACACATTTTTGCCCCAAACTTTTTATTTGTACTTTTTTTGGATTTCTTGTAAAAAATATGGATTTCTTGAGTAATAATATATAAAAAATGTCATATAGTGTCACACTGTAGGATCAACCGTTTCAAAAAAAATGCAATTAAGAGAAAGTAACATTTTGTGCCACCAAAAACGTTACTTTTTAAAAGGCTATTACTCATTTAATATTAAATATAGGTGTTTTGGTGAAGAACACTTTTTGGCTCAGTTTTAAAGAAGAATCATCCTGCAGAATTAAAAATTTTTTGATGCTTTTTTTTTGTTCCCCATTCAATATGCCATCTTCGAAGGACTCTAGCTCCCTTAGGGCTTATTTCCGGACCAACCTTTATAGAAACTTTTTTCATATTTTTGGATGTAGAATCACCTCTCAAATTTTGGCATTGCGGTTACTGATCACCCTGTATACTACCAATGTCCTATTTATATAGTTATATAGTAAACATTTTCTCGGAACCAAGTCACATGATCATATTTCTTTCCCACTTTGCTGTTTATAATCATAGAGTGGGAGAAAGTGCACGATAGTAAAGTAACTTGGTTATGAGAAAAATTTTACTATAGATCTAGTTTAAAGTGTTGAACAGTATTCAATAAAATAGGAATCGGTAAATAATACCAAAAATTTTATTAGTACAGACAAAAGTAATAAAATCAGCTCTAATAATTTTCTTAGTATACAGGGTGATCAATAACTGGCATGTCAAAATTTAAGAGATGATTCTACATCCAAAAATATCAATAAAAAATTCCTATAAAGGTTGGTCCGGAAATGAGCCCCAAGGGATCTACGGACCTTTAAAATTTGAATAAAAATAAGGTTTTTAATTAATAACTCTGGTAACCTTTAAGCTAGAGCGACAAGCTTTTTCATGTATACTAGTATTAATAAGGGTAATAAGTTTATGTTAATTTATTTTTTCGATTTTATCCAGAGGCGTGCCTAGACGGACAAAATATATGAGGCTTAACACATTTTTGCCCCAAACTTTTTTATGTGTATGTTTTTTGGATTTTTATATAATTAATTTAATAATTTTATAAATTCCGTAAGTAAAAATACCTAAAAAATGTCAACTAGTGTAACACTGTAGGAGAAACCGTTTTCAAAAAAATGCAATTAAGACGAAGTAACATTTTATGCCATCAAAAACGTTACTTTTTAAAAGTCTATTAATATTAAATTTAGGTGTTTTGGTGGAGAATACTTTTTTGCTCAATTTTAAATAAAGAATCACCCTGCAGCAATAAAATTTTATTGATGCTTTTTTGTTCTTCAAAGGGCCCAAGTAGAATCACCTCTTAAATATTGGCATGCCAGTTACTGATCACCCTGTGTTAAAATGGTTAAAATTCAATATTTGTGCTTTAAAAATTTTTCTGACTTTGTGAAAAAAAAGCAAATAAGGTTTGTAGTATACTATGCTTTTATGTTTTTGCCGAAGTGGTGCTTACTCGGAACCATTTTCCAATACAAAGTACAAAATAATTGCAATTAGTAGATATTTTTTCATTAAAAATAAATAATCATTAATTATGCAGTGGTATAAAGTACATACAGTGCGGTCCAAAATTCACCATCCTCTTAGTTTTTGAAACTATTGAGATATCAATTTTAAAATTGGAATAAGACAACTAAAAGTATTAAATGACAAAAGATAGCTTTTTTTTTGTCATTTAATATTTTTAGATTTTAAAATGTAAGTAGGGGGGCATATGGGGATTTTTTTAAATGTGTTAAAAAGATTTAAATAAAAAATCTTTCGGACTTAAAAAAAAATAAAAAACTAAAGATACATATCTTTTTTAAAAATAGCTGTGAGCGACCTGTAGATTTTTTTCAAAAATTCTGAAAAAAATCAGGGATGATACTCTTACCCCCATGAACAAATTCAAGGGGTGAGACCTCCAACATGTTTAATTTGAAATTTACTACTATGCATAGCAAATAGATAGTTTTAGCTATCTTACTTATGTGTTAAAAATTTAAAGTCGATACTTTAACTCGTTCAAAATGAGAGGGGGGTTACTTTTGGACCGCACTGGGTATAAGTATTATACTTATACTTATAATTATACTTATTATACTTATACTATAATAGTAAATATAAGTATTCCAGTAATTGCTTTTTTGTTATTTACTCACTTTTATTATCCCAAAAAGCTTTGTTAACTCTTATAAGGCTATAACCACAGATACCTTATTCATAGAACGGTTACCACAGACATGAAGTAAAAATTACGGCTTTTCAAAGGCTTTTTAAAAGCAATTTAAAAGTCAAACAATTTTTTTTTTAATTTTGACTGATTTATCGTAAACTTGTTCTTTATAGCTTTAATTATTTAATTATAAATGCAATGGTATATAATATTTAAATGAGCTATTTATATAATATAATTTGTACTATAATGTTATTTTTTGTTAATTTTGACTTTTACATTTTACATTTTGTTTAACCTTGTACTATTCTACTTAATTAAGCATCCCCTGAGTCCAGGACTTGTGTGGGCTAGTAGTAGAGGGAACCACCGGCTTTAATTGACTTTCGAACCAATTTATAGGGAGTGTCCGCTTCACTTACGCCTTCGCCAAGTTTCAATTATTAATTAACTGAAAAAGGAATATCGGCGCCGGTGGGTAATTTATTTAAATAACTTGGTAGAAGAAAGATAAAAAAAATAATAACATAAAATTAAAAACCTAATCATAAATAAACTACATAAACATAAAATTCTAAAAAATATATATATTTGTAATTGGTAAACCATTTAGTTTTTATTATTTTGAAACCCAATCCAACAAGGATGTAACTCAAGTTTTGAGTTATACTCATAGGTAAACGCCTTGAAAAAAGATACACATGGTGGTACTACTCAGATTTCTCCACATGCTATTTTCACCAGAAAATTAACCTAAAAACACTAAAGTAAGAAATTCTAAACTTGAATATTATCAGAAACAAACAATAAATAAAAAATAAATACAGTTAAATAGAGAATTTTATAAGCTTTCAAATGATGTATCACGTGGCTACCTTTTCCACTTCAATCATTTGCCCACGCTTAAATACAAAAAAAATATATTTTTTAAAATTTAACTGTCGTGAAAAATGACAATATATGAGTTACGGATTTGTTTCTTGGGGTATCGATTTCTTACTTACAGACGGCTTATTTTTTACGCCGCCAAATTTTAAATGAATACGTGAAAAATCACTGTGCAACATACCAACTTCTCCGCTCGGATTTAGGGCTTAAACTGAATATTCGAAAGGTACTGAGACGCGGAAAGCCGCAGTTAGTCGGAGTGGGGAGAAATCACAAATTGCATACTATTCAGGCGTAAAATGTAAGCCGTGTCTATAGCTAAGGGTTAAACTCATGCTATTAAATTAAATATTTAAATTACGGGAAAAATGTTGTTTGAATTTTTTAACACTACAATGCATGATTGTTCAGAATTAAAAATAAAATTAAAAATAAAATTGAAAATCACTTGTAAAAATGGCTGCAAGAACTTTAGAAAACAGTTTAAAAAATCCTAAGTTAATATTCTTAAATTATTTACTAAAACAATGTTTTTATGGCGTAATTATTTACACAGAATATAAGACTTAAAAATTAATTCTTTATCTTAATCTATAAAAACACGCTTTTTCTAAATAATGCAGGACTTTAGAGCAAGATATTTTGAAACTGGGCTTAATGAATTAAAATATTTGTTTAACAACTTATTAGTGTTCACTAATTCTTGCACTTGCATAAATACGCTGCAGCGTATTGAAAAAAATATGTAAAACGTGTTGCCCTATTCACGAAATTTCATAAAGATTAGAGATTTAAAAAAAATTACTTGGGGGTGAGTTAAAATATGGACTACATTTGTGTGGCTGGACTATAGTTATGTGAAATTATGGTACTATCTTTTGACTTTGATCAAACTGACGATGAGTAACGACGTGAGAATGATTTAGTGACGATGTATAGGTATTAGGGTGCCCAGCCAAAGTTAAAAAATGGATTTTTTTAGGGTCCCACCTCCTATCCTAAATGTTCATTTAAGTCAAAAACCAACCCTCAATATTTTCAGATTTTTAAAAAAATAATTAGAGGTGGCGCCCGGCGGTTTTTTGAGAGAGAAAACATGTTAAGACTTTTTATTATTATTTAAATATAAAAACGTCGACATCAGGCGATTTTGAGAAGGGATATTATTTTTCAATAATAAGAGAATATTCAAAAAAATATACCCTCATACATAAAAAATGGCTTTACTAGGATATAAGCATGGTAAAAATTTACGTATGAAGCTAATTTATGCTACAAAAAAGGTTACTTAGAAATTTTTCTCATGGGTCATTTTTTTTTTAGAAATTCATTGATAAGTACCAATTAATGCCCCATATTTATTTGTTTGAGAAAAAGAAGAGGGTGTCAAATCACATATCTCATAAAATGTAAAAAAATCACTTTATTTCGATAAAAGAGATGATGTTTGGCAAAAAAGTATAATTATATGTACAAATTGCTTTAAAATGTGTTTATTTATATAACTGGGTGTAGCCCAGGTTTTAAAAAATAAAAGTGTTTGCGCCCTACACTTTTTTTTAAATAATAATTTAATGCATTTTTTTAACTTTTATTGATATATTTAATTATTTTTTGGACACCCTGTACGTTTTTTTCAAAAAAGTAAATATAATTCCTGAATTTGCACATATTGAAGAATACCCTTAAAAAAAGAACTCTTTGGAAAAATTTCTAATTGCATTTTTTTCTAAAATTTATTAACCACATGTGTCAATTTTTAGCATTTTCACCCCATAAAAAAGCCGTTTTATTCTTGTAGAGGGGCATAAAAATTCAGAATATTACTTTATTATCCAAAAACACTTTTGTTTCATAAATGTCCAATATCAATGTTTTTATATTCTTAAAAAAATAAAAACCCTTCACATGATTTTCTATTCAAAAAAGCGCTGGGCGCGACCTCTAAATATTTTTTAAAAAATCTAAAAAAAATCAGGGTTGTTTTTTACCCAAAGGAATTATTTTAGGGGCTGGGCCCAAACAATTCCGTAGGTGCTGGGCACCCTAATAGGTATTGTGCAATGTACCTATACATTGTAATTTATTTAATCCATGTTTAAACAGTTAACATTTTTTTCCTGCAAATTGACAGGTTAACTTATTATTAATGCAGTAGGTATTTGTGTTACTGGCGAAAAGTAGTATGTTATTGTATCTAGGAAATTGAGTTGTTTTCTCACGTGGCACACACAAACCCCTTTCTAATTTATTATTTATTTTCCAACTAGGAAAACAAGTTTGTTAAAAATACAATCATGGAGTCAAAACAGTCCAAGTTTATCCTTGAATACTGCTACTTTCTAACTATTCCTTAACCTTAGTTTATTCTTATAATTAAAAAAAAAATATATATATTCAAATAAAAACTTTTTCGCAAAAAAAATTAACCGACTTCTACCTATTCTAAAAAATACTTAAGTCGGTGCCAATTTCACTTTTCCCTAAACAAATTACTAACAACTATTTTTTATTATTTTTTTATTGTTTGCTGTGAAATTGGCACCGACTTAAGTATTTTTTACTTTTCAGAGACATAGAATTCGGTTATTTTTTTTGCGAAAAGTTTTTATTTTTTACTTTTTAGAGACACACAACTTGTAGATTTGTAACGTCATCTAAGCTAAATTATAGTTGTCCTTCCATCTCGGTAAGCTGCTGACGTCACCACGCAATATTAGTGCGTTGTGACGTCAATATCTTAAAGATAAATTTCTAAAAAATTTAAGTAATATTTTACCTTATTTTAAACGAAACACTAAAGAAAATTTTTGTTAAACTTTAACAAGTAATAATCAAATAACGCCTTATGGTAAAATCACAAATTTTTCAATTCCTCTTGGTATTTTAATATTACAGGTCCAGAGAATCAAGTTTATAGGCATTTAAAATTTTTTTAGTCTGCCGTAATATTTGAGTGACCCCTCAAGTTATCCGGCTTATTCGAGTTATACGATATTTCTCTAAAAATTTGGTTAGTATTAGAACCAAATTTGATTAGATTTTTCTTAATTATCCGGCTTCCTCGGCATTATCCGAGTGTCAAATTGAAACGGGACCACCTCATGAATGCCCTCTTTAAGTTGAAAAAAGTTTCATCAAATTCCGTTTATTCGCTTCAAAGTTATGCGAGAACAAACATAAAAAAAACAAAGTCACACGTCGAATTGATAACCTCCTCCTTTTTGAAAATCGGTTAAAAAGAACGTAGCCTTAAAGGTAGCATGAAATTATTTCTACATCACATTATGAGTACTTATGCTGAGAATATAATTTATATATATGTAGTATGCTTTACTGATAAGTGAAAATAACTTACCCCTACGATGGTTTTTTTACCCCTCTTTTCTCTAATCTAAAATCGTGCTTATTGTTTGCTTTTTAATTTATAAAATATAATTTATTTGTGGATTAATACGTTAAGAGGTATGTGTGTTAAATATAAATTATATTCTCTCCCTAAATATCAATTCGTGATACTAGGTTAGGTACCGGTGCTTTTTTTTTTGCAAATTTTACTCATATTAATCCCAATTTTTGGAAAATGCAACTCCTGCTAAAGCAGTCGTTGCATTTTCGTCATTGGGATTAATATTCGTAAAATTTATGTAAAAAATCACTGATACCTAACCTAGTATCACTTATGATATTACCCCTGACAATAAAAAGTGTCTGATTTTAAAAGCAAGGCGTTTTTATCCGCTGCTGCCAAGCTGCACATAAGCGGTGTTAAAATTTCCTAAAATGTAAGAATAAAATATTTTAAACAGACAGTTCGCAAAAAGTTAAGTTAATTTTCCAATGACTTGACAGTAGAATTTCAAATTTGGTAGGCTTTATTGGATCAGATTGAAAATGCTTGATTCCAATTGGTTGGATCTTTTACAAAATATAGCAATAAAACAAAACAATTGAAGCAGTCAATAAAAACAAAAACTATGATAATATACAGGGTGTTCCAGAGTTAAATTTAGAGGAGTTATCCTACATTAAAAAATATTAAAAAAAGTTCCTATAAAGGTTGGTCCGGATCGGGATCTACGACCCTTTTAAGGGTACATCTAAAATGTAGTTTTTATATAATAACTCTGGAACCCTATAAACCACAGTTACAAATTTTAAATTGATAAAGGCTACCATTTTACGTAATTTTAAGTTGGTAATTTTATGCAGGGACGTGCGAAATGGGGGGGGGGGGGGCGATGACACTTTTTTGCTCCAAACTTTTTGATCTGTAGATTTTTTGACATTTTCTGAATAAAATATTATTGTTTAATTAAAAACATATAAAAAGGTACCCTTTATGTAACAACCTTTCTCAAGAAAATTGGAGTTAAAGAGAAAATTTCACGTTCTGAGCATTCAAAATAGGAACTAGCAGGGCGATTCTACATCAAAAACTGTGAAAAAAAGCTCCTATACATCTAGGTTCGAAAATCAGTTTTAAGAGTACTACGGCTTCTTAAAGAATAACACTTTTTAAGGGATCGTAGCTCCCTTAAAAGCGATTTTTGGTTTGGATATTTGCGTACGGGAACTTTTAATCATAGTTCTTAAAGTAGAATTGCCCTACAGTATTAAAATTTTTATTCATGCATATTTTAGTCCTATTTTGGATTCTCAGAACGTGAAATTTTCTCTTTTACTCCAATTTTATCGAGAACAGTTGTCCCTGCTGTGTTACATAGAGAGTACCTTTTTTATGTATTTTTAATTAAGGAATAATGTTTTAGTGAGAAAATGTCAAAAATCTACAGGTAAAAAAGTTTGGGGAAAAAGGGTTATCGCCCCCCCATTTTGCACGTCCCTGGATAAAAATATCAACTTAAAATTACATAAAATGATAGCCTTTATCAATTTTAAGGCATGTGCAAAACTTCGTTACTGTGGTTTATAGGCTTCCAGAGATAATAAATAAAAACTTCTTTTTAGGTGTACCCTTAAAAGGGTCGTATTTTCCTTTATAGGAACTTTTTTTCATATTGTTTAATGTAGAATAACCCCTTAAAAGATTTACATGTGACTCTGGAACACCCTGTATGTAACGACGAGCCCTTCTCGCGGCATTAAACTTCTTTGAAGTACGTAAAGCATAATACGCCGCTAAAAAGTGCCTATTCACAAGCTCGCATAAGAACATAAAACTTAACAATGCCATGCAGTGATTGGCTTGATGTGCCGCCATGTATCTTGTAAGCCAATCATGGCATCGCATTATTATGTTTTATGTTCTTATGCAAGCTTCTGGATAGGCCTTAAAACGTATTATGCCGTGTCAGGACTTTTTGATTGGAGTAGTATAAAAAAAACTTATGTTTACAATGCACATATGTAAACTATTTAATTAGTTAATAATTATTTAGTTCCAATTCCAATTCCAAATCAATTTTTGGTGATTATTATTATTGACCACTAACTTCTGTTATTCTTTAAGTTGAGCTCGGGAGTTGGGAACCGTCTGGACGTATCCCAGCCCAATCCCTGTTTTTTTTTACTGCGCAACTTATGGAAAGTAATTAGTCATTGTTTAGTTATAAATAGGTAGGTATTAGATAAATGTTTCCAATTTGATTTTCTTATTAAAGTAGCCTTGAGGGCATTGAAGATGCGTTTTGCATACTTGTGGATTCGTTAATCAGCTTACTTTAGATTATACTGGGTAAAAACAAAATTTTTCCTACTAGCTATAAAAAGATGATTTCTTTACCTACTATATTTTTAGTTTAAAATAATAATACTTTATGCATAATAGCACCCTAAAAAAAACTTTTCGACCGGACTCGCTTGGATTTCTTTTCTACGTTATTTGCTAAGATTATTCTCAGTTTTTTTTTTTAAATAAAATTTGGCATTTATCTCACTATTTTTTAAAATATCGTACTTAGTAAGCTATACTCCCCTTCATATATAATATACAACCCATATCAACATGATTTTTATTTTTATAATTTGTCAAACCGGATTAAAAAAAAAACTTTCAAATGAGGGTCACTTAATATATAAACACAGCATGTCAAAAGTCCGCCCCCTTTAAATTTTGACCAGCTTAAGATATTAACTTGACATTTGACACACGTCTCTAGTAACATTGAACTTGGACAAGTTTCTTGACTAGAGTACTTGACAAAGTTCTTTGTAAAGAATTGGACAATTCTTGAACAAGAGAACTAATCAAGATTCTGTATCCAGACTTGGGCAAGACTTTAGCAAGATTCTCAAAGCAGATGTTTAGCAATACTTTATCAAGTCTGTTCGTCAAGTCTATAGTAAGAATTTGACAAGATTCTTGGTCAAGAATCTTGGCAAGGGGGACATTTTTTTAAATGGATTGTGCGATATATTATTCTAAAGCTTATAAAATCATCCAAAATTAGTTTAAAAGTATAATTGATGTACTTATATAATAAAATAGACCATTTTTCAAAAATAGTTTAATATTTTTAAATAAATTTTTACGAAAATTCCCATTTTAACCCTATTTATAGCCCCGAAAATTATTCTGAGAAAATAAGAAAATATGTGCACAAATAGAGAATTTTATAAGCATTAAAATGATGTAATACACTTGCCCCCTGCCACCACTGTGTCCCCTAAATATAAAATATACATATACCAAAAAATTATTATTTAGGTTTTCCAAATTTTAACTTGATATCTTAAGCCGTTGAAAAGTTTAGAGGGGAGGAGACTTTTGACACGCTGTGTATAATATTATTATGGTCTAATATAAGTTTTAGGCCTTATTTTAATTTTTGTCAATTTTTGACACTTTAAAGTACTAGCTCATAACATACATTTTTAGCGCACGAGTACAAGTTTAGAAATAGAGCCGCTTGCGGCGAGTTTTCTAAAGTATGAGTGCTTTATACAATTTTTTCTATTTTGCTCTAAAATTTTAATTGATGACTAATTTAGGGATTTTTGTTTTGGATTTTGCATTACAGTTTACACCATGTTTAAAATTCTAAGAACAAATGATATTTTGATATATTTTATGATCATCTCTTCTCTTTTTTACTGCAATTAACCAAAAAGTACAGACCTCTTATGAGCCTATAAGAACACGCAAAATGCGTGTGATTATGAGCTTATAAGAGTCACAAAATAAAAAAAATATATAATGGAACGTTTACTAGGAACCTATGGATTGCAAAATCGCGTGAGTTCGAAAGCGTCCAATTTTTGTCTGGCACCCTAATGCATAAGTGCAAATAGTGTGAATAGTGTTATTGGATAATGTTAATAATGATTAAATAGTCAAGATAAAGAGCGTATTTGAGAGATTTGAGAAAACGCGTAGGTATGCTATGAAAATTTGCTTAGAAAAAGGAATCAAATGGTGGAATTATAAATGTTTTTTCCAGTTTTATGATTTAAGTAAAAAAAAAACTTTTTGCCCCACACTACAATAGAAACCGTTGGGTGGATAGATAATTTAATACAATTACTTTAAATTTAATCTTTATGTTTACTTCCTGAAAACAAAGGAGTTAAAAAGTTATTAAATATGACATTTAATAATATTATTATGATCAGGTGCCAGGTATACCGCCTATAGGGTATACCTTTTACGTGTAATCAACAGTAATCGGAATAAACTCAGTTATGACTCATCAACGTTGAATTATGAGGGAAATTTTTATAAAGGTCACTAAATCGAAACATTTAACGACTAATTTGTTACACACAGCAATATTAACTATACATAGGAACTATAAATATGTATATATATATATATATATATATATTTTTTTTTTTTCTGTCATATACACGCCCAAATCGTATAATTGACGTCAATCAGACACCCAAATTTACGTTGTGACGCCCGACTTTGGGCGTCAGTCCGTTTAATGCGCGCAATCGACTTCTCTGGATGGTTAGAGTGTAGTACAGGTCCTAACAAAAAATATTTTTTGGCGTCACTTTGATGGGTGTTTATCTAGCTAGATACAAAAGGGGTTCGTTCAAGTGGCCACCAGGTGGCGCTGTTGAAGCAAATGTATAATACACTTTACATAATACTCGTTAAACTCACACCCAGTGTATCTACACCATTGTGACGCCCAAAATGTATAATACACGTCAAAGAGACGCCCAAAAACTGGCAACAATGTATTTAAAAAATCATTTTGGCGAGAATAGCCAAATGTCATATTCAAAGACGTATTTCTATGACTTTTACCTTTAAAATAATTATTAATAGGAATGGTAATGTATACATTATGAAGATATATTGGTGTTTTATTTTAAAGTAAGCATAGCTTAATGTAAATGAGAATATAAGAAAATACATTTGGTAAGTATATTTAAGAACATAACCTCAAATATATTTTTTTATATTTTATATGGGATTATCACCAATAAAATTCTGTTTTCAGCCCTGAAGTAAGATCCATATGGACCGATACTGGTTTGGACTGGTTTTAAAACCGCCGTTTTTCATTGTTCAGCAAGTTTCCAAAATAAAAAAACTTTTATTCTATATTTCTATATTTTAATAAAATGGGGAACCAAAAAGTAAGTAAAATATTAAATATATGAATTCATATCGGAAAGGATATATTTATCTTAAAGTATTGCTTTGGTATAGCTATTTGAATAAATTATAATTTTAGATTTGGTACCATTACGTAATGGGACAATTCTTTAACAAAGAGACTCCACCAAGGGATAATTGTCAAATCAAAGTTATCTGCGGGGGCGGGGGTCGGGGGTAAGTATTGTATAAAATGATATTGTCAGGCGAGTTAACCATGTGCACCAAATTTTAGCTTTTTAAGTATATTCTAAGTGGGTAAAAAAGAAAGGGGTGTTAACTTAGCCTTATACGCGTATGGAGGGTGAGACGAGGGGGAATGTTTGGAATTTATTGTAAAATTTTATTATCATTAAATGAGTATGTAACCTAATTTTAGTTTTAAATAATCTTGTGTGGGTAAAAATATTTTTTTTTTTTAATTTTAGGGTCGGGGGTTGGGAGTAGGTATTATATAAAATTGTACTGTCGGCCAAGTTAAGCATGTGTACCAAATTTTAGCTTTCTAAGTATATTCTAAGGGGAAAGTCTAATTTGATGATCACACACAAAATAATTTAAAAAAATTATTATTCGGTGAATATTAAATCAATTAAGTGAGGTCACTCAGGGTAGGTGCGGTCACATGTGCTCTACTGAATAGAATACTTTGAGTCAAAATACCGCCTCCAGTGCCGCCCCCACACCCAAAAAATATTGCAAATATGGGACTATTTGGTGCGGTCACTCAGGGTAGGTGCGGTCACTCGTCCTCTTCACGACAAAGTTGTTTTGGTTGTTTCAACGCCCCCACTGCAGCCCCAGAAACAATAAACGTGATAAAAAATGCAAATATGGGGCAATTTCGTGCGGTCACTCAGAGTAGGTGCGGTTACTCGTCCTCTTCAGGACAAATAGGTTTTTCATCTTGTACCGCCCCCAATGCCGCCCCCAGAAACAATAAACGTGATAAAAAATGCAAATATGGGGCAATTTCGTGCCGTCACTCAGGGTGGGTGCGGTCACTCGTCCTCTTCACGACAAAGTGGTTTAGGTTGTTGTAACGCCCTCAATGCCGCCCCCAGAAACAATATGCGTGATAAAAAATTCAAATATGGGGCAATTTCGTGCGGTCACTCAGAGTAGGTGCGGTCACTCGTCCTCTTCAGGACAAATTGGTTTTGGATGTTGTATCGCCCCCAATGCCGCCCTCAGACATAACAAACGTGATAAAAAATGCAAATATGGGGAAATTTTGTGCGGTCACTTAGGGTAGTTGTGGTCACTCGTCTTCTTCACGAAAAAGTGGTTTTGGTTATTGTACCGCCCCTAATGCCGCTCCCAGAAACAATAAACGTGATAAAAAATACAAATATGGGGCAATTTGGTGCGGTCACTCAGGGTGGGTGCGGTCACTCATCCTCTTTAAGACAAAGTGGTTTAGGTTATTGCAACGCCCTCAATGCCGCCCCCAAAAACAATAAACGTGATAAAAAATGCCAATATGGGGTAATTTCGTGTGGTCAGGGTGGGTGCGGCCAGTCATCCTCTTCACGACAAAGTGGTTTAGGTTGTTGTAACGCCCTCAATGCCGCCCCCAGAAACAATAAAAGTGATAAAAAATACAAATATGGGGCAATTTGGTGCGGTCACTCAGGGTAGGTGCGGTCACTCGTCCTCTTCAAGACAAAGTGGTTTTGGTTATTTTACCGCCCCCAATTCCGCTCCCAGAAACAATAAACGTGATAAAAAA
>OY294050.1:33274888-33767388 GCA_958510825.1 Brachypterus glaber
GAAAGGGGGGTCGTGTGATACATCATTTTAAAGCTTATAAAATTCTCTATTTAAACTAACATTTTTAAATTTTTTAAAAATGTTTTTTAAGGTTTTGATTTTTCAATTTTTTGTGCTAAAACATTCGATTTTTTTAAGTTTTTTTTATAAATTTTTATTTATGTCAACTAAAATTAGTTTAAAAGTATAATTAACATTTTTTTATGATGAAATTAGGCATTTTTAAAAAATTATTTGTTTTTTTTTTAGAGGAATTTTGACATTAAACCCCATTTTAAACCCAATTTTTTTTTTTTATTTAAAAATATGGAGTTAAATGGAGAATTGTATAAGCTTTAAAATGATGTATTACACGATCCCCCTTTCCATTTAAAAAAATGTGCCCCCATGCCCCCCTGCCCATATTTTAAGAGCTGAAAGTATTAAATATATGCTAGGTTTGGACTTAGCTTAAGTTGTCTTATTTAAAAATTCCAAATTTGAAGTCGATATCTCAACTGGTTCAAAAGTTAAGAGGGGGGGGGGGTGACTTTTGGACCGCTCTGTACAATAAAGACAACCTAAAATCGTTATAATTACCATTATGTTATACATTTTTTTGAGGAGTTCAGTTTCAGTGCCCCATTGTGCATTCCAGTGGAGTGGATCCACTGTTCATTGCAATGCATTGAAGTAAACGGTTTAGGTATAGGTAACCTTGCAGAAAAAATATTGAGCTGTACGAAGCTTGTTACAAACTGATAAGAGTAATGGTAAAAAGTTTTATCGCTAGTTGAACAATTGCACCAGTTTTAATTTCTTTTTTTTGTCAGATGAAGTTTTATCTATTTTTGTATTTTTTAACAATGTTTCGACATTAACAAGTAAAGTATTTTTTTATGAGGACAGAACTTTTACTGTAACATTTGCTAAATTATATCACAGTTATAGTTTGGTGGCGATATAAATAAAACATATGTATTAACAAATAACATTCAGTATTAAAAATACAACGAAATTTTCTAGGTGTAATAACTCTTCTCTCTAAAATATGCATTTAATTCATAAAAAACTGACAAAAACCTAGGCAACATAAACATTCGTCTGTTTTACTCTCACCTCTTTGTTCTAACAAAGACAACAATACCCGTTACCGGTAATTTTTATTATTTAGGCCTGAATATTCTTATTATTCGTTTACTAACATTAAAACAAACGTTTAAACAAACCGAGATATTGCCGATACTTTATATTAACGGTATGCGTATTCTAGAGAGAAGAGTTATTAGTCCGTTGAAACTAATCTAAAAAGTAAGGTTGTAAATAAACCAAAAAAAAAACAGATGTAATAAACTAAATTGATGAAAGGCATAAACAACTTGCAAACACAGGGGAAAAGGAATTGGTATGGGAGATTTTCCTATTAAGAAAAGGGATATAGATAAAAAATTGCCTGGTTGGTATGCCTACAAACATGTGTAAAAAGGTGTAAAGAGAAACAATATATGTAATGCTTCGCACTCCAATTTTTTAAATAGTTATTAAACGTAAGTTAAAATTATTTAAAAGGCGAAATAAGCAAAAAAGTAAAAAAAATCAGTAGCCAGGGATGGAATTCCAACTGGGAATTCCTGCATATGGGGTCCAGCCAGTGTTACGAGATGTGGCATTTTTAATTTCTACGGGCGTTAATAAAAGCACTATTTTCATTGCAAGTCCTTTTTATGACAGTTCTAATTGCCAAATAATTATTATTCAACAACTAAAACTGTTAAAAAAAGGACTGACAATAAAAACAGTGTTTTTATTAACTCATGTAGAAATAAAAACATTTATTATTCCATTAATCTATTTTCTAATCATCGTACAGAGTGATTTTGGTAGACTGATCGTTTCGGGCTGCTGGCCCCCTTTAGTATCAAGAGTCGTCTCTGTACGCTGATTAAGAAATCAGTTTTTGACTTTATTATTAGATTGATGTATATTTGTACGCCATCTATTGCTAGATGTAGACTAGTCATACAGTATGAGTCGTACTTCTCCTAGTCTGGAGATTTTAAATGGTAGCAAATTGAAGACTTATGAGTCTCAAACACATATATAATTTATAATTTATTACTGTCAGTCTACCAATATCACTCTGTACGGTGATTAGAATAGTATATTCTATAACTAGTATGGAATAGACAATATTCCGCGCGAGCGGAAAGTTTGTCATACGAGCCGGTAGGCGAGTATGACGGTCCCGCAAGCGCGGAATGACTATTCCATACGTGTTGTAGACTATACTTTTTCTTCGACTGCAAATATGAAACACTATATGGCTTTAAACTGCGGACAAGGTTAAAAACAATGTTTTTTGTGACTCGACATTTGATAATTTTATCAAATAAGTAGTTAAAAAAGATTTTTATTTAATTTTAGCACAAATTTACAAATTATAATGCAAAAATTGAAGGTTATGTCAGATTGTTGTGACATATATCGGGTTTAAATATTTAACAATAGATGGAGCAGTTTTAATTTTTTGAACTAAATTGATAAAAAACTGGTCAAATATTAAGACAAACTAATAAACTTTATATAACTTTAACGAAAAACTTTAAATTGCAGTAAATTATTCAATATTTTTTTTCTTTACTTTTATAAACAAGAGATGGCACTACATGTGCTCATTCTAAAACTTGATACGGAATATTCATACCATATCTAGAGTTAGAATGGATTCATTTTGTGTTTGAAAAGTGTGTGTATTTGCTTACATTCTAAAGCAGTCGTAGAAAAAATAGACTTATGGAATAATAAATTAATATTTTTATAATTTTGTTTTAAATTAAAAACTTCTGTCCTTATAAATAAAAACATGTTACATCTGATAACACGGGTTCCAAGGACATATTTTTGCTCTAATAACAAACATTATAATGTTTGTTATTAGAGCAAAAATACAAATAACAATGTTTTTTGTGACTCGACATTTGATAATTTTATCAAATAAGTAGTTAAAAAAGATTTTTATTTAATTTTAGCACAAATTTACAAATTATAATGCAAAAATTGAAGGTTATGTCAGATTGTTGTGACATATATCGGGTTTAAATATTTAACAATAGATGGAGCAGTTTTAATTTTTTGAACTAAATTGATAAAAAACTGGTCAAATATTAAGACAAACTAATAAACTTTATATAACTTTAACGAAAAACTTTAAATTGCAGTAAATTATTCAATATTTTTTTTCTTTACTTTTATAAACAAGAGATGGCACTACATGTGCTCATTCTAAAACTTGATACGGAATATTCATACCATATCTAGAGTTAGAATGGATTCATTTTGTGTTTGAAAAGTGTGTGTATTTGCTTACATTCTAAAGCAGTCGTAGAAAAAATAGACTTATGGAATAATAAATTAATATTTTTATAATTTTGTTTTAAATTAAAAACTTCTGTCCTTATAAATAAAAACATGTTACATCTGATAACACGGGTTCCAAGGACATATTTTTGCTCTAATAACAAACATTATAATGTTTGTTATTAGAGCAAAAATACAAATAACAATGTTTTTTGTGACTCGACATTTGATAATTTTATCAAATAAGTAGTTAAAAAAGATTTTTATTTAATTTTAGCACAAATTTACAAATTATAATGCAAAAATTGAAGGTTATGTCAGATTGTTGTGACATATATCGGGTTTAAATATTTAACAATAGATGGAGCAGTTTTAATTTTTTGAACTAAATTGATAAAAAACTGGTCAAATATTAAGACAAACTAATAAACTTTATATAACTTTAACGAAAAACTTTAAATTGCAGTAAATTATTCAATATTTTTTTTCTTTACTTTTATAAACAAGAGATGGCACTACATGTGCTCATTCTAAAACTTGATACGGAATATTCATACCATATCTAGAGTTAGAATGGATTCATTTTGTGTTTGAAAAGTGTGTGTATTTGCTTACATTCTAAAGCAGTCGTAGAAAAAATAGTATGACGGTCCCGCAAGCGCGGAATGACTAGAATGGATTCATTTTGTGTTTGAAAAGTGTGTGTATTTGCTTACATTCTAAAGCAGTCGTAGAAAAAATAGTATGACGGTCCCGCAAGCGCGGAATGACTATTCCATACGTGTTGTAGACTATACTTTTTCTTCGACTGCAAATATGAAACACTATATGGCTTTAAACTGCGGACAAGGTTAAAAACAATGTTTTTTGTGACTCGACATTTGATAATTTTATCAAATAAGTAGTTAAAAAAGATTTTTATTTAATTTTAGCACAAATTTACAAATTATAATGCAAAAATTGAAGGTTATGTCAGATTGTTGTGACATATATCGGGTTTAAATATTTAACAATAGATGGAGCAGTTTTAATTTTTTGAACTAAATTGATAAAAAACTGGTCAAATATTAAGACAAACTAATAAACTTTATATAACTTTAACGAAAAACTTTAAATTGCAGTAAATTATTCAATATTTTTTTTCTTTACTTTTATAAACAAGAGATGGCACTACATGTGCTCATTCTAAAACTTGATACGGAATATTCATACCATATCTAGAGTTAGAATGGATTCATTTTGTGTTTGAAAAGTGTGTGTATTTGCTTACATTCTAAAGCAGTCGTAGAAAAAATAGACTTATGGAATAATAAATTAATATTTTTATAATTTTGTTTTAAATTAAAAACTTCTGTCCTTATAAATAAAAACATGTTACATCTGATAACACGGGTTCCAAGGACATATTTTTGCTCTAATAACAAACATTATAATGTTTGTTATTAGAGCAAAAATACAAATAACAATGTTTTTTGTGACTCGACATTTGATAATTTTATCAAATAAGTAGTTAAAAAAGATTTTTATTTAATTTTAGCACAAATTTACAAATTATAATGCAAAAATTGAAGGTTATGTCAGATTGTTGTGACATATATCGGGTTTAAATATTTAACAATAGATGGAGCAGTTTTAATTTTTTGAACTAAATTGATAAAAAACTGGTCAAATATTAAGACAAACTAATAAACTTTATATAACTTTAACGAAAAACTTTAAATTGCAGTAAATTATTCAATATTTTTTTTCTTTACTTTTATAAACAAGAGATGGCACTACATGTGCTCATTCTAAAACTTGATACGGAATATTCATACCATATCTAGAGTTAGAATGGATTCATTTTGTGTTTGAAAAGTGTGTGTATTTGCTTACATTCTAAAGCAGTCGTAGAAAAAATAGACTTATGGAATAATAAATTAATATTTTTATAATTTTGTTTTAAATTAAAAACTTCTGTCCTTATAAATAAAAACATGTTACATTTGATAACACGGGTTCCAAGGACATATTTTTGCTCTAATAACAAACATTATAATGTTTGTAATTTAAATTTCTATGTACATCGCTGTAATAATTATAATTATCAATAATTATTGATCATGTTAATCAACAATATTTTTTTTATGAGAAAGTACTCTCGCTCAATCGAGACGGATTTTTAAATTGTTCACTGAAATAACAATATCGTAATCAATAGCGTAATTAGGTTATAGAATACAACAATAAATAGTTGTATATGCGCCAACCACTATATATTGCATAGAATACAACAACAAACAAGTAAACGAGTGCAGTTGTTAGATTTACAACAAAAAAATGACCGCATTTAATTTTAAATTCACTTATTACATGTATGTGCAATGCACATTGTGCATATACAATTTGTAACAAACTACATATCACATGTAATGTACATGTATATGCTTATCGTTAGGTATACTTATGCTATGGAAATTTCAGCCCAAAATGCCCACTTTCAAAATTTTGGTAAAATCAGCTGATTTCCGCCATTTTTATTAATCATCCTTCATAAAATACCGGCACTATAGTACAACAATGTGGTTGTAAAATTAAATAGTATGAAGTTGTTTAATATAAAGTGCGGTCCAAAAGTCACCCCCCTTTTTAACTTTTGAACGAGCTGAGATATCGACTTCAAATTTAGAACTCTTAAATAAGACAACTTAAACTATCTTTTAGCATATATTTGATATTTTCAGCTCTTAAAATGTGGGCAGGGGGGCATGGGAGGACATTTTTTTAAATGGAAAGGGGGGTCGTGTGATACATCATTTTAAAGCTTATAAAATTCTCTATTTAAACTAACATTTTTAAATTTTTTAAAAATGTTTTTTAAGGTTTTGATTTATCAATTTTTTGTGCTAAAACATTCGATTTTTTAAGTTTTTTATTATAAATTTTTATTTATGTCAACTAAACTTAGTTAAGTAAAATTATAATTAACATTTTTTTATGATGAAATTAGGCATTTTTAAAAAATTATTTGTTTTTTTTAGAGGAATTTTGACATTAATACCCATTTTCAACCCCATTTTAAACCCATTTTTTTTTTAATTTAAAAATATAGAGTTAAATGGAGAATTTTATAATCTTTAAAATGGTGTATTACACGACCCCCCTTTCCATTTAAAAAAATGTGCCCACATGCCCCCCTGCCCACATTTTAAGAGCTGAAAGTATTAAATATATGCTAAAAGATAGTTTAAGTTGTCTTATTTAAAAGTTCCAAATTTGAAGTCGATATCTCAACTGGTACAAAAGTTAAGAGGGGGGGGTGACTTTTAGACCGCTCTGTATATATATTTGATTGTATTTAATATTATGAAAAAGTCCAAACGTTATAATGTTTTAAAATAATCATTTAAAATAATCAGAAAAATTGTATTCTATACCTAAAAGGTGATACAACAACATTTTGTATTATTATTCTTAGATTTTTCTATCAGTGTTATTTACTACTAAATGTAGGCCAGTTAGTAAAAAACTGCGGTTGGCTTAGCAATAGAGTATTTAAATACGTTGCAGTTACTTTAAAGTTCAACTGGACGGTCCTTAAGAGGAGCTTCAAAGAACCAGGATAATTTAGTCCATAAATAAATAGAAAACATGCAGAGCTCAAAAAAAGTAAATTACAAACCAGGGGCGTTATTTTCTTTCCTATTGGGATGATTACAATTTAGATTTATAAGTAAAATTGGTCTATTACGAGGTCCACGATAAAAAACTTAAATTACACTGAAAAAATAATTGGGCTCCCTTTTACCTTTTTACTTTTATATTTTAGAATTATAAAACTAAAGGTTTAAATATACATTTTTTCTGTGTAATTAGTTCCACGATCCTCTATGAAAATAACAGTCTTTTATTCTTTAGAAAACGCCTCATATCACACTATTTTGATATTTTTATATCACAGTCGTGTGATATTTATGTATGGAGGTTTGCCTAATTTTATTTAGATATTTACCTCGTAGATTCTACGAATTTGATTCACCTTGTTTTATAAACCATTTTCCACCTTTCACCACAGCCTATTATATCTTTTAAGTGTTTTAATCCAAATATTTCTGTTTTTCATGTAAAAAATAGAAACTTTTTACTATTTTGACCTGTCTTGTCTAGATAGTCTAGATCTTATAAAAATTACTTAATTTTTTATTTAGTTACCTTACATTACATTAAAAACATCAAAATACACATTATTTTTCTTATGAAATCTAAATTATACTGTCTTATATAGCAGCATAACCACAGAAATCTAAAATAATAACTCAAGTTTGCATTTATTTAGGAATAGGCAACCCATTAAACAGCTATGTATTGTATTAAATATAAAACCAAGAAAACTAAAGCTAAATGAAAATCATATTTCCTGTTTGACATACCTACATATATAAATTTGTATGCTATTTATAATTATTTTGTGCTTTGCTTTTCTTAAAAATTAACAAAAATTAGAAAATTTTAAAATAACATATTTTTTCGGGATCGTGGGAAAAATAGTGTACATAACTCGTTGGGAAGTGTATTTCATACACTCGTGGGGTTTCCTCACTCGCCTGGCGTCTCGTTCGTAAACCTTCCCACTCGCGTGAAATATGTCACTTTCCACACTAGTTATGTAATATACTAATTTCGTACCACCTAGTGTACAGAAAATAAATAAAAATGCATGTTCACTATATATTCTCGTAACGATATTTTTCTATCGCACGAGTACATAGTGCATATTTGAATGAAATAACAACTATGCACACTCATTTATCCAAACGATTACACATAGCTTTTATTTTGACAAAAGTCATTTGACGTTTATAAAATTTTAAAATGTCAAAATTAAACACAGGTAATTCTTTAAAATATACATTTTTAAAGAGTCTAGACTGGAGATCGAACAAAAAATGTTGTTCGCAACTCGTTTGCGATAAGTCCATTAGTGCACTCGAATGATTTTTTGACTTCGCTTCGCGTACTATAGACATAAGAGTTGGTTGGATGGTTGGTTATATATCACAATCTGGCAATATAAATTTCGCGAAATTAATTAGGTTCAAAATGGAGGTCACCCATGTTAGTCACTCGCTCAGATTAAAGCCTTGTCCAGATTTACTCTACTTCATTGACTATAACTTTACCGAATGTTGCAGTAACTTTTACTGGGTATATGCTAGTATTAATAAACAAACGTTACGAGGGGCTCAGGGGCTAGCAGGCCAACACGTTGTGTTGTATTAACATGACAAGATATTGTTTACAATATTAACAGTAGTATTTAATATCACAAGTACAGTACTAATTACCAATTGTCGTGATATAAATAAAAAGTATGTATTTACAAATAATATTACAGTATTTAAACTACAATAACATTGTGTGTATGTTATTACTAGTAACACAGTTATGTTTTTTATACTTTTATTTTGGTTTGACCTCATCAATTTTTTTTATAAATCTCAAAGCCACAAAAACAATGCCATCCGAATATGAAAAGCGATAACTTCTATGTAATTATCGACTTTAAAGGGCTGTAAAATTTTATTGTCCTTTATTTTATCACAGAAATCAATATAAAATTTTCATTGTGTAATCCTGACTTTCATTTTATATAGCTTTCCATTATAAACTCAAGAGTAAATAATTTTATAGCTCTTGAAAGGAAAAAAAATGTAAAATGGAAGTTATTGACTTTAATCTTCGAAGGGCATTTATGGAACAAAAAATACATATAGCTAGTAATAACATTATTTAAGATCCGTAGGTATACTGAAGAAAATATATGGTGCCTTTTTTTTTATTTTTGGCCTTTGCCTTTGTCAATTGGCCAGCTCGCTGCTCTCTTGTTAGTTTCTGCAGATGGTTCGCCTGGTTGTTACCATACCATCGCTTTCTTTTGGCCTGGTCTTCTGTAAGACTTCTTAAATGTTTACTTCTTCTCTTCATTAATTATGACCTTTTGGTCACTTATGGTATTGAACTATCGTCCTTTTTGACCAGATACAAGTGTTATAATTGTTTCAAATAAATAATATTTCTTCTATCATAAACTCAAAAACATGTGGCTAACCCTAATCCAGATTCAACCACTAAAACTAAAACATCACATATACTAACTTTCCATTGTAAAATCAATATCAAAAGTTATAACGATTGTAGAATCTACAGATTTAATAATATTTTCCTAACACATTTTTGCATAAATTACTTAATGCAGCTGGCTCGATTTTTACTTAAAAAAAGCATTAATAAAATTTTAATGCTGCAGATTGATTCTTCATTTAAAACTAAGAAAATAATTATTCTTCACCAAAACACCTAAATTTAATATTAAAGGAGTAAGAGCCTTTTAAAAAGTTACGTTTTTGGCGGCACAAAATGTTACTTTCTCTTAATTGCATTTTTCCTGAAAACGGTTTTTCCTACAGTGTTACACTATATGGCATTTTTTATGTATTTTTACTCAAGGAATCTATATTAAAAAAAAAATACAAAAAACACACATAAAAAAGTTTGGGGCAAAAATGTGTTAAGCCTCACATATTCTGTCCATCTAGACATGCTCCTGGATAAATTCAAAAAAATAAATTAACATAAACTTATTGCCCTTATTAATACTAGTATACATGCAAAAGCTCGTCGCTCTAGTTTAAAGGGTATCAGAGTTATTAGTTAAAAACCTTATTTTTATTACAATTTTAAACGGCCATATCTCCCTTAGGGCTCATTTTAGGACCAACCTTTATATGAACTTTTTTTTATATTTTTGGATGCAGAATCACCTCTTAAATCTTGGCATGCCAGTTATTGATCACTCTGTATAGGGCTTAAGGATTATATATAAGGCCTTGTTAGACAAGGATCTCATAAATGAATACTACATCTTGTCTTAGCAGTACACATTTTTGTTTCTTTTTATTTTTACTTTGTCACATTTTACACTAATTATATATAGTGATAGGGTGTGGTTTTTCCCTTATATCTCAGGACAGAAAATTTTTATCTCAAATCCGTTTTCACATAATTAATGAGTATTAAAAAATTAACAAATTAAGCTATTAAACAAATTTAAATCTTTAGTAATAACTGAAAAATAGGCATTTAAAAAACGTTTAACCTTTTTTAAGTTTGTTGACCTTTTCTCCAAAACCGTTAAAGATATCTAAAAAAACAACATATTTTTAAAATCTGCGTAAAAAACTGCATCTTATAGATGTATAATGTTTTTGGAAAAAAAATAGGGCCGAAAACAACGATATTTAGGGTAGGATCACCGGTTTTAGCCACTGCACCGGTTTTAGCCAGTCAGAGTAGTTTTTTGGGTATGGCTAAGAAATAGGAGACTTTAGATCAAAATTATCGTTTAAATCCGATTTGAATGATAAAAGTTGGGACAATAAATATGTTAAGTTAAGTTTTAACTGTAGCGAAACGAATACACCGCATATTTAAAATTTTGATTTTGAAAAAAATGTAATTTCTTATGACTTTTCTTAAGAAACCGCCAGAAAAATAATTTTAAATATCTAATTCAGGTAAAATTAAATTCGTAAAACATTTATATCAAGTTAAAGGTAAGTCATTAAACAGTTACTTTATTAATATTTTAATACATATTTTGCAGATTTTATTCTTAAATTTGCATGGCGATAACTGGGACACTAATATGCTTTTCTTTCTAGCTATAGCCACAGAATTGGCTAAAACTGGAACCTAAGTAGTACCAGTTATAGCCAATGTCAAAAAATATCAATATGTCAAAATTACTGTACAAATAATAAAGATTTTAGCGAAAACCACCTTTAAATAAAAGCCAATAATACATTCAAATTAAAAAATGAGGAGTATTATACAAAATATAGTCGAGAACGGGCCATCAAAATGACTCATATGATTCAAGACTGAAGCTGAAAACTAAACATGTCACAATGTGAAATTGTAAAACATACATGTAAATTTTTTTGTAAAACTTATAGTATCGAATATGGTATAAACTACCAGCTGGTTCAGATCCCAAAAAGACTAAACAAATAAATAAAAAATAAATAAAATTAATAAATATTTATAATTATCGGATAATTATCCAAGAAAAGATGTATGTAAGAAAAAATGTAATAAAAAACGAAATCATTTTAAATATTGATTAAGAAGTATATATTTTTAAAAAACTATAAATTTTAAATGTTCTAAAACTGTTACAAAAATATATTTAATTTATTTTTAACATCTTTTTAGTTTTTTTTTAATGGTGGCTATATCTGGTGAATTTTTATGGCTAAAACCGGTGCTTGGGTGGCTAAAACTAGAGAATTAGTATTATTTTGTTTGTTTTTTATTTTATAACATATCAGCTGAAGTTATTTTGTTTAAACATTTATTTTATAGTAGAGAATATATTGTATGTTACAGAAAAACCAAAACTTGCAACCTTAACATTATAATGGAACATAATAAAAAGAAATAAAAACAGAATTTTTCTTAAGGTGGCTATAACTGGGGTATCTACCCTAACTTTTTTTTCAAAAAAACAGTAGCATTTATCTCAGAATCCCGAACCAAACTTAAAAAATGGAGGTCAAATTCATGTCCACCATCAAATATTACATCGAAAATTATATATTAGGCAAAATGTAGGCATATGTTTTTTTTGTCGACCAGTAATTACCATATAAACATGATCTGGTAAAAATATTAGAATGGTGTCTCTTTTAATGAAAATATTATTTTTTATCGTTATTTATCGACTTTACTTTGCCAGGTCAAATTTATTCATGTTTCGTGACTAGTCAGTCGAGAACTTATGATTATTACATAATCGATAGGCCTTCACTAAATACTACCTAGAGTTCCTGTATTCTATTATTTTATTATTCACAGCGCCTGCGCTAGAATAATATTATATTATATATACTAGGAGAAGTATGAGTAGTTGTCTACATCTAGCAATAGATGGCTCACAAGTCTACATCAATCTAATGGCTATATTCCTTTTGCGAATAGTCTAAAAACGTTTTCTTAATCAGCGTGCAGAGTTGACTCTTGGTACTGAAGATGGCTAGCAGCCCGATACCGTCAGTCTACCAATATCACTCTGTACGATGATTAGAAAATAGATTGATGGCATCATAAATTAATATTATACGGTAGTTTCGAATTTTCAAAAAAATTCAAAAATCGTCCTAGACAAAAAATTCTTTGATATATATTTGTTTCAAGAAAAAATAAGTAACTTTTTTTTGAAATGTTCCGAATAATCCGATCGACTTTTTTTCAGGAAATATCCAGTTCTACGAGTGGAATAACCCTATTGTTTTTGAAAGTAATCCTACCAAAAACAAAAAATTTATGGGGGATTGAAATAAAAATTAAAAAAGTTTTTTTTTTATTTTTTTTTGTTTTTTTTTTTTTTTAAATTAAGCATTTTAATACTTATAATAATAATAAAATACTTAATAATACTTAAAATAACATTGTCGGGTAATAACTTAATAAAATAAAAAAAATTCTAAAAATTAAAAAAGAAAATAAAATCTTAAAAACAAATGAGCAAAAAAATCCAGAAAAGTGAAGGGCCGCAAAAGCAGGTGTGATGTGGTATTAAAAGGTATTAATTAATTACTCCATTATATTTAATGGGTGAATTACTGATTCAATGTATTTTTTATTTTGATATATCCATTGTTTCAATTTATTTTTGAGAACATATTTTGAACGGGTATCTTTTACCTCTTTTGGCAATATATTAACAAATACAGGTAAAAAATAGTTAATTTAGAGGATACCTGTTGCACTGATACTTCCATAGTCAATAGATGGACATACGTTGACTAAGTGACCACTAGTTGGTTAGTAACTCTAATGTGCCTAAGTAACACGGAGTCAACATTAAGTTGTTTCTAAAAAGACGGCGATAATTTTTGGTATGTTAAAAAGCTGTCTTCTAAAATGCTGCTGTCTGGGCTGGCTTTTGCATTAAGGCATATCCACAGGCTCGCATAACAAGCACAGTACATATGAATGCGATGCCGTGATTGGCTTACAAGATACATGACGACACATCAAGCCAATCACGGGATCGCATTCTTATGTACTATGCTTGTTATGCGAGCCTCAGGATATGCACTTAGAGGTCACATAAAGTGTGAAGCAAGATAACTGAAGGAACTAGTTCCTAAAGCCTCCAGATATCTTGGCGTGCAGTTTAATGTCACTTTATTCAGGTGCCCATATACAGTGGTGGCATTAAATATCGGGACAAACAATTTTTTATAGATTATAGTGGGTCTTGTGTCATTTGTTAAAAATCGTCAAAATATGTCAAATGTTTGTTTATTTTTTGCTGTTATACAAGTAATTTGTAAAAAAAAGTGTTTTTATCTTTATTTTAATTTAAAATGAGTTTACTTATCGTGGAAATTTAAGATAAAAAATACCCAGTCGTCCTTAGTATTAGGAGATATGGATGAGGTTCAATTTTAGTAAAAACAGTTCAAGAAATAGATCTGTTTCTTAAGAAATGTTTTATTTAGAAAAACTTAGGTTCTTATAACAAACCGAAAAAGGATCATAGGTGATCAAAAGCTACAATGGATCGTGAAGCAATTTTTAATTATATAAGAAAAACCGAAAAAAACAAGGTGCAGTTGCCGTATACTAGGATTTTTTTTCGCTTACCTGAGTGCGGCTCTTTAGTAATGAACTCTTAAACTCAAATCCATTTGCAGTAGAAAATTTATAAAACCTTGTGAGTTTTTAGCTATACTGAAGAGTAAAATTAGATGTGTGTTTTTTTAATGAATATTAAACACATATTCTTTACCCATATAGTACAATTTTGATCCAAAGATTATCAATTTTATTATTATTTAAATATAACAACATTTGTGTAAAATTAATTGAATATATATTTATCAATAAACATTAATTTATTAATTTAATATTTTTTGACAGTAAACTTCAACTAAATAATTCAGTTATGTCAAAACGAAGTAACCTAGTTTTTAATTTTTAAAATAATCCCATGTTAATCCATGAAAAAAATATAAAAATGACACGAATTTTTTTAAAATTGTCCCAATATTTAATGCCACCACTGTACCAAGTGCAGGGACCCTAGCTTTTGCTGACAGTGTAACAATTACACTGTCACTGCCAATACATTTTATATTATTAATTTACTAATTTTTTACATTTTTACCAAATGAACTTAATAAACGATAAATACGATTATACAGATAAATTTTCATTTCTGGCATACTGGTATGATTACGACACAGCATTAGAAAAACGATTAATATTAAACTTTTACCCATTTGATTCAACTTTAGAGCTGTTTGACCAAGATTATAACAGATATTTCTTCAGAAGAAATAAAGTGGAAGGTATCATTCTTACCGACATAAATATAAACCATTTTGTTCTGTTTCATGGTAGAAGAATAAAAATTTTGGGTTGTGCTAACGAAATAACAAAAAAATTTATTTCGAAACATCGGCAATCAAGCATAGTCGTTATTAAGCCTTATCTCAAGTCAGATAAATATGGAGAGATTTTAAGTGTTTTCGAAAAAAATAATCTTCAAATTTTGGACTTAAGAATGTGTCAATTATCTCGACAAGATGCTTTAGATTTTTACGATAAATCTAGAGGTGAAGCAATATGTACCTTTCAAGTGGAACATATTGTTAGTGGACCAATATTAGCAATTGAACTCTGTGGAAAAGATTCTTGGAATCTATTGAAGAAGCTCTTAGGTCCTAGAAATCCTGAAAAAGCTCGAAAAACCAACCCAAAGTCATTAATAGCTATATATGGAACTGAAAGAATTACAAATGGATTCCATCTAAATCATCCAGAAAGTTTTGAGAAGGAACTAAATTTATTCTTCCCCAGGGGAAAGAGAAAACCGCCACCTTCTACAGTTACTTATACCAATAGTACCATGGCAACGATTAAGTCACATGTGACCAAATCAAAGCGTTTAGGAGAGATGCTAACATATATATCAAACTCGCATTTTAATATCACTGCTTTAAAAATGATTTATTTTGATGACTATAATTTAGGTCAATTATTGGAAGATCTAAAGTCCAACGTTAATTTTGTTTTGACGAAAAAGGCGATGCTTTGCGGACCATGTGTTATTTTAGAAATCGTAGGAAAAAATAAGGATTTAGATTCATATAAACACTTTTCTGAGTTTATGGGACCGAGAAATCCAATAATTGCGAGAGAAATCCGACCGCATTCGATAAGAGCAAAGTTTGGAGTCGACAGGCATCAAAATGCGATTAAAACAAACGAACTTCAGAAAGATACCAGATTGGAGTTGGAGTATATGTTTGCCACATATGACTAAATGTGCTATATTTTAAATAAAAATATTTCATACTTATTGTTCCTTCTCTTAAAATTCACTGAAAAAAATTAATGCCAAACCAATGGCGAATTTGAATTAATATAACCATTTATTGTAAAAGGTTTCTGTTTTTTGTGTGGATCAAAGTAATACGTACCAACAATAATTATTGATTATAATCATGTTTTAATGTTAGAGTCACTTCATCTTAGTCTTACTTTGTTCTTTCGTTCTCTTTCGTTAGTTTTCGGTTTTTGGACTTAGCTTTGTTTTGGAAGAAAAAAACGAAAACCAGAGCAAAAACAGACCAAGTATAGATGAAGTGACCCTATTTAATGTAAGAAAATTTATCTTTGTTATCAAATGCTGAGTAGGTTGTATTAACACGGTGTGCATCAATGCCGGATAGGTTTAATGAAAATGTCAACCAAAACGGGTCGATCTACCTTTTTTGTAAGGTTCTCAAAATTCGAAAACTGTTTCGTTTGAAATCCTAGATGGCCATTTACTATTTCTCTTATTACACTGCTCTACAGAAAAATATTTTTTTTATTTGAAGGGGACTTTTTAGTTGCTTCTGGCTATATTTGATGTGCTGATTTCGGAACCTTTTTCCGTTTTTCTCTATCGCCTCGCTTTTTTTTTGAGATATAGCACACAGTGTTTTTTTTTGCTATAGGGAACGTTCAAGTATTACGTAACGCTCCTAGGGGGGGGGGTATCATTTAGGAGTGTTACGCCCATGTTAATGGTATAGGTAAATAGCGTTACAAGGGGGAGGGGTGGGGGTCCAAAATGATCAAAATTGCGATACCTAATACTTGAACGTTCCCATAGTTGTAGTAAAAAAATAATTAAGTTATAATTATTTTTTTTCCGGTGTGTCGGTTCTCTAATAATAGGGCTCCAAGCCAAAGAAATCGGATTTAAAATATCTTTATCTTGTTTTTTTTTATAGGCTTCCAAGTTCAAAAAGTGAGATTTTTTCGCATTTTTTGCTATAGATATTTCCACGAAATATAAATACTAAAGATATGGCTCCGACTTTTATAAGCAACACTAACACACGTGAGGTTTGTAAAAATAAAAAATGTAAACGGTAAAATCTCCGTCATTAAATTAAATCTAAAACTTTTTTTATTTTTATAAACCGCACATATGTGTTAGTATTGCATAAAAACATTAGAGTAGTATCTTTAGTATTTAAATTAGATTTTTATCAAAATATATCGAAAAATTGCGAACTAATTTTTTGAATTTAGAAGCCTATAAAAAATAAATAAATAAAGATATTTTAAACCCGCTTTTTTTTGGCTTGGAGCACCATTAATAGAGAACCAATTTCCGTCAAAAAGAAATTAATTAGGAGTTAGTTTTTTTTTTTACTACAACTATAGGCAAAAAAACCAAAGTATTGACATAATAAATCGTTAAAAAATAATCTTCCGAATTACACATGATTCTTCGAATTATCGGGAAAAATTTACAGTTTTCATTCAAATTTGCTGTCACAGGAAATAATTACTCCAAAGGCATCGCCCCTGTAGGGACCCCGGTCGTAATTATTTCCAGACAGCAAATTTTCATGAAAACAGCGAATTTTTCCCGCATAATTCTCAGCCTCTTGTGTAATTATACATATGTATATAAAAATTATACAATAAAATACTTTCTATAAGATATAGATGGCGTAAAATTTAAATTAATAATTATTATAAAATGAGACAACCTGTTTAATTGAAGTTATTGGATACAATACAATACCAGTGGGGTTGTGAGGCAACGTAGTGCCTTAAAATCACTGCGGCCAATGAGTTTCATAATTTAGTCCACATCAAACTTACAAAGAAGCCCAAGTTTTTTTTTTGTATCCACGATAACTTAAGAACGCTTTAAGCTAGAGACTTGAATTACAAAAAATTTTCATAAAACTTTGAGAATTGCTATATAGGGGTTTTTAAGGTTGCTGAAATCGAATATGATAATAAAAAAATTCTAACTCCACCCCCACGGGGGTGGGGGGTAAATATTTTTAAATATTTTCAATATTTTCTTTAAAATTGGTATATAGGGGTTTTTGGAGACAACGAAACTAAATTTCATAATAAAATTTTTCCAGTTCCACCTCCTAAGGGGTGGGGGAAAGCTTTTGTGAAAGTTAGTATATACGGGTTTTTGAGGATGCTGAAGGTAAATCTGATAATAAAAAATCCAACTTCACCTCCTGAGGGGCTGGAGGTAGTTTTCGTAAAAATTGGTATATAGGGTTTTTGAGGTAGATAAAAGTAAATCTGATAATAAAAAAATTTATAATTCCATCCCCTGGAGGACGGGGGAAGTTTTAGTGATAATTTGTATATTGGGGTTTTTGAGGTTGCTGAAAATGAATCTGATAATAAAAAATCCATTTAACACGCAGAGGTGAAAAATGGGAAAGCGATTTTACTGGGCAGTGTATTTTCTATTTTTGTTAAAATATCTACAGTTTTAAACCATAATTTCTATAGAAATTGTGTTTTATTATGTCAAGTGGCTGTATTTTATTTTATCTATTCTAAAATTAACTCACCGACTAGGTATGCATTTCAACGTTGAGTTTAGTACAAATATTTTATCAACATGTTTGTTATAAAAACTCTTCACAGTTTTCGAGTTGAAAAAATATTTTAAAATGTTAAAAATGGCCTGAATGATTTTTTTTTCATAGAAATGTTTTTTAAAAGCCCTTTTTTTATCACTTCTAAATAATTCTCTCAAAGTAGTCTGTCGGGACAAGTCGGTCCAAGTGTAAAAATTTTTATGCTCATGATAACTCAAGAACTGAAAGTCCGATCCATATAAAAATTTTTAGAAAAAAAAGTTCATCTCATTGGGTCCTTCTAAAGTTAAAAAAAATCCCTTATAAAATAAAAAAGGTATAGTGTCGCCCCTTTTTATTAATTTAGTATAAAATACACAGCCCATAAAAAGCTTTCCCATTTTTCAACTCCGCGCGTAAAATGGATTTTTTATTATAAGATTCACTTTCAGTAACCTTAAAAACGCCAATATACCAATTTTCACGAAACTACCCCCGCCCCTCAGGGGGTGAATTTAGATAAAATTAAAAAGTCTTCAACTTGCTACTATTCAAAGTCTCCAGACTAGGAGAGGTGTGAGTAGTTGTCTACATCTAGCAATAGATGGAGCACAAGTCTACATCAATCTAATGGCTATATTCCTTTTGCGAATAAAGTCTAAAAACGTTTTCTTAATCAGCGTGTAGAGTTGACTCTTGGTACTGAAGAGGGCCAGCAGCCCGAAACTGCCAGTCTACCAATAACACTCTGTAAGATGATTAGAAAATAGATTGATGGAACAATAAAATAAAAATGCATATAACAAATTTTGTCAAGGAGAAAATTTCGAATAATTTTTGTTTAAATAAATTTTTTAATATATTAATAATAATCGAGTTAATTTCAAAATAGCCAGGTTGATGGTGAAATTGTTTTTTTCCATTTTTTAGCCAAATTATACATCGGACGATAAAAGTGGTTATTAGCAAACGTGTACCTCTTAAAATTTTCTATAAGTTTCTTATATCATAAATTTTCATAGGTACTTTTGTAGGGTTACAGAGGGCGCGACTGGACTTTCAGCGCCCACTGTAACTGTAACAAAATACTTATGAAAATGCATAATATATAAAACCTATAGAGAATTTCAAGAGCTACAAGTTTGCTCATAACCACTGTTATCCCCCGATGAATAATTTGGCTGAAAAATCGAAAAAAAAAATCTCAACCCCAACATTTTTTTTTTGAATATTTATAACTCGATATATTAAAATAATGATCCCAACAAAAATTGTTGGAAATTTTCTTCTTAACAAAATTGATTATATATTTTTATCGTAAGAAGCATATTTAGCCAGATAACCGCACTCACCCCTAAAATTCAAGATAGTGGACACCCGTTACACAAATCTCCCGGTGAAAAACTAACAGGAGTGTTCTGTTACTATCCCCTACTGCCCTTTCAAATATCAGCCCGTTTATTGCAATTTAACATATGAATTTTTCATTATTTGATTGGACTATATGGTACAACGCAATATACTATCCAGTTTGAAAAGTGTACTATTGAACGCGAAGCATTACATATTTTCCCGGTTTATTTCATTTATCATCATTACTCTAATCTTTATGTTGGTATTACCTAGGCCTTCTATTTGCTCGTTGAACGGATTTACTCGGCTTTATATGTACTTGGATGTCTCATGAATTTTCCATTAGGTACGCCAGCATAATATTGCCTGTTATTATATTATCTATTTACATACTCATATAATACACAGTCGCGTAACTACTATGTGACAAGTGTGCGCGATGCTAGGGCATTGCAAAAAAAAAACACGTTTTTTTAATTTTTTATATGCACCCCCCTATGTTGTTTCGATTCAAAAACTATGCTTGGTTACTAAATATCAGGTTACTAGAACATTTTTTGACTCCCGCCCAACTCGGTTTAATTATTCAACAAAAACACAGACACACAAAAAAAAAACAATGTCTTGTCCACCAGACGTGACAAATATTTCTATATGTTTTTGGGGTCGCTGAATCCGAATCTGGGGTTGGTTTGACTCGGTCAGATCGCATTTCGTTCCTAACCTCAAAAAATTGATAAAAAGTATCAACTTTCATCACTTCTTTGGTTACGTATAGAAATATACTTTTTTTTCGTGTTTAAACACCGTGCACAGGACCACGAAAAAAAAGTCTTGTCCACCAGACGAGACAAACATTTCTGTACATTTTTGGGGTCGCTGAATCCGAATCCGGGGTTCGTTTGACTCGGTCAGAACGCATTTCGTTGATAAACTCAAAAAAGTGATGAACAGTTTCATTCCTTTTTTGAGGTAAGGAACGAAATGCGATCTGACCAAGCCAAACGAACCCTAAATTCGGATTCAGCGGCCCCAAAACGTATAGAATAGTTTTTCACGTCTGGTGGACAAGACCTTTTTTGTTGTGCCTGTGTTTTTGTTGAATTATTAAACCGAGTTGGGCGGGGGTCAAAAAATTTTCTAGTAACTTGAAATTTTGTATCCAAGCATAGTTTTTTTAATTTAAAACAAAAATGTGCATATGAAAAACTAAAAAAAAAAATTTTGCAATGGCCTAGTGCAATGCACATGGCCCCCCCACAAAGGGACTTCAGCCCATAAGGTATACTTATCTTCCTCCCCATAAAGCGTTAGGGATGACACCATGGAGGGTAAGGGGGCACCGTCAACGTGTTTTAGTTGAATTATTAAACCGAGTTGGGCGGGGGTCAAAAAATGTTCTAGTAACTTGAAATTTGGTATTCAAGCATAGTTTTTCAATTTGAAACAAAAATGTGCATATGAAAAACTAAAAAAAAGTTTTTTTTTGCAATGGCCTAGTACAATGCACATGGGCCCCCACAAGGGGACTTCAGCCCATAAGGTATACTTATCTCCTCCCCATAAAGCGTTAGGGATGACACCATGGAGGGTAAGGGGGCACCGTCAACGTGTTTTAGTTGAATTATTAAACCGAGTTGGGCGGGGGTCAAAAAATGTTCTAGTAACTTGAAATTTGGTATTCAAGCATAGTTTTTCAATTTGAAACAAAAATGTGCATATGAAAAACTAAAAAAAAGTTTTTTTTTTTGCAATGGCCTAGTACAATGCACATGCCCCCCCCACAAAGGGACTTCAGCCCATAAGGTATACTTATCTTCCTCCCCATATAGCGTTAGGGATAACACCATGGAGGGTAAGGGGGCACCGTCAACGTGTTTTAGTTGAATTATTAAACCGAGTTGGGCGGGGGTCAAAAAATGTTCTAGTAACTTGAAATTTGGTATTCAAGCATAGTTTTTCAATTTGAAACAAAAATGTGCATATGAAAAACTAAAAAAAAGTTTTTTTTTGCAATGGCCTAGTACAATGCACATGGGCCCCCACAAGGGGACTTCAGCCCATAAGGTATACTTATCTCCTCCCCATAAAGCGTTAGGGATGACACCATGGAGGGTAAGGGGGCACCGTCAACGTGTTTTAGTTGAATTATTAAACCGAGTTGGGCGGGGGTCAAAAAATGTTCTAGTAACTTGAAATTTTGTATCCAAGCATAGTTTTTTAATTTAAAATAAAAATGTGCATATGAAAAACTAAAAAAAAGTTTTTTTTTTGCAATGGCCTAGTACAATGCACATGGGCCCCACAAGGGGACTTCTGCCCATAAGGTATACTTATCTTCCTCCCCATATAGCGTTAGGGATGACACCATGGAGGGTAAGGGGGCACAGTCAACGTGTTTTAGTTGAATTATTAAACCGAGTTGGGCGGGGGTCAAAAAATGTTCTAGTAACTTGAAATTTTGTATCCAAGCATAATTTTTCAATTTAAAACAAAAATGTGCATATGAAAAACTAAATAAAAGTTTTTTTTTGCAATGGCCTAGTACAATGCACATGGGCCCCCACAAGGGGACTTCAGCCCATAAGGTATACTTATCTTCCTCCCCATATAGCGTTAGGGATGACACCATGGAGGGTAAGGGGGCACCGTCAACGTGTTTTAGTTGAATTATTAAACCGAGTTGAGCGGGGGTCAAAAAATGTTCTAGTAACTTGAAATTTGGTATTCAAGCATAGTTTTTCAATTTGAAACAAAAATGTGCATATGAAAAACTAAAAAAAAGTTTTTTTTTGCTATGGTCTAGTACAATGCACATGGCCCCCCACAAAGGGACTTCAGCCCATAAGGTATACTTATCTTCCTCCCCATATAGCGTCAGGGATGACACCATGGAGGGTAAGGGGGCACCGTCAACCTTGTTTGTGTTGGGAAAATCTACTGTTGAGCTGGGTTTGGACTTGTTAGTTGGGAAAATTGAGTGACAGAGTTGGAAAATTGGTAGAATACTTGGGAAAAATGAGACCTTATTTATTTTTATTTATTAGTTAATAAAATTAGAGCGATACAGCTGGGTGAGGCGAGGACCGTTTTTAATAATATAATAATTTATTTATTTATTAGCATAGCTATTTCAATTTACAATATTTATATTATATATTTCATTACAAAAACTTAATTTATTTGTGTATCTTATTACTAGTTAATACTTAATAGTTTATTTTTACAAATTCCGCTAATTTTCTTTTAAATAAAACATACCTATCACAGTTTTTAAGCTCTACTGGTAGACTATTAATAGTATATTATTTACCAAGTGAGAGATGTTTAACATTTTTGACCTGCGTCAAATTGCGGGATGAGCGCGCCAGCGCGAAGCCCGCAAGACGCGGTCTAAAATGTTAAATCTTCACTCACGTGGAAAATATAGTTTTTTTTTCACTACCAGTACAATTAATTAGCTATTTATTTATTTATTTTACTAAAATTTAATGAAAAAGCTTATAAATTTAAAATATCATGCTGGCCGTTCCCCCAGAAATAAGGGGACAGGCGAAAACTGTGAGGGAGAATCTATTGCCTCAAAAATCAATATATGGGGTTTGTACCTCTAGTAATCTATGATCGTTACGTTAATATGGGTTGTATAATCTATGGTTGAATATGATGGACCAATGATTTTCACTTTTCGAAGTGTTTTTTGTAAAACATGTGTTTTTTGTAAAATATGTTTTAGAGGTACTAATTTAGTTAATATTTTTTAATTTATCATGCAATAAATAAATTTGGTGTCTAAAGACACTTGTAAATAGCAATGTGATTTAATAATTAAGTGAAACGTCAGATGCCAAAATAGCTGAATAAAAATTCATTATTAACCATGGTGCAATTTCATTAGTTTTAGAACCTCTGACGTCATAGGTAGAGAAATAATATTTCTACCAATGAAAAGAACAGTAATAAAGATGTGGTCTTAGGCTGGTAGTGAAAAAAGATCCTTACACCACTAGGCATTAAAATTTTCCGCCAGGGGTAAAGCTTTTTTTCATAGGTGAAGACTTTTTTTTATTTTTATTTATTAGTTAATAAAATTGGAGCGGTACAGTTGGGTGAGGAGAGGGCCGTTTTTTTAGTCATCAAAATTTTCTGTCATGGGTAAAGCTTTTTTCCAGGGTAAAAAGTTGTAAAAAAATGCCTGCGGTGGTAAAATAAACGCCAAAAATTTAATCATATGTAAACATTTTATTAGCAGTTTCATTTTCTCAAACTTCACTTATTGTTTACTGACTAGTAAAAAAATATTTTTAAAAAGCACTACGGCCGAGAAAAATCAACTTTAAATTTAAAACACATAGTCCATTTTTTTGTATATATTTAATATATTTAGGGGACAAAATGGAGGCAGGAAAGTACTTTTTTAATGGGGGGTCGTGTGATACATTATTTTAAAGCATATTTAATTCTCTTTTTGGTCATATAATTTTTTATTAAAAAAAATTAAGGTGTTTTTTTTTATTTTTAGTTTTATTAATTATAATTTTACATTAAAAATTACTTTTTTTTTGTTACAGAATGTTGACCAGTTAATATACAATATCCACGAAAAAGTATGCCCCAAATGGGGAGAACTTTTCCGGAGAGATTTGATATGGCCTTAGATGAGCAAGAAAAACTTCTAAATACAGGTAAAAAAAAATAATATTTTAAAAATATAAATCGACTTTTTACTTTTACACTCCACTGGGTGGACAATTGCAAGAATTTGAGTTCCCGTGTTTACCCAAAAGGGTATACAAAAAAAATAGCTAGGCAGTTTAAGTGTTAATCATTTAAATTTGGCGAAGGTGACAGGTAAAACGAGACAAACCCCTAAAACTGGTTTAAAATTCAATTAAAGCCGGTGGTTTTCTTTACACCTAGCCCACAAAAGTCCTGGACTTAGGGGATGTTTGTTTAACCTCGTACTATTCTACTAACTGTGAATTTGAGTATATATTTCCGAAATATTAAAACAAAATATTATTTCGTTTAGGGGGCCGCTCCCATTTGGCTGTCACCATCGTAGACGTTGGCGATGGTATTACGTCGACACCTAGCCCATTATCAGATCGAAGCTCTCTACCGCTTCTCCAGACACCCTCAGACCCAGGTGCGTCTGTTTAAACTAAACAAATACAAAAATCTACACAAACAACTTTAATAGTCCAGTCAACTAATAAATGTAAATTGCAATAAATGTACACGGCCTATATTTTAAAGGGTAGTAGTGGATGGTAACAGAACACTCCTATTAGTTTTTCAATGGGTGATTTGCGTAAAGGGTATCTGCTATTTTGAATTTTAGGGGTGAGTGCGGAATAAGGTTATAAGGTGAGTGCGCACATGCGGTTATCTCGCATCTTACGATAAAAATGCACGTTACCAACTTTGTTAACCCCTTCCGCTCCATTGTATCCACTTATGGATATTGGTATACGGGATAAGGGTTGCATTGGTTTTTAGTGGTATTAACTTGGTACTTTAATTTAGGGCTTTGTAGGAACCCGAATATCCCTTTGCGGCTATAAAGAGTTTTGATCCCGGTATGAATATTTTGATATACACACATATATCCAAGGGTGGATATTCTGGTAAATGTTCTAAATTTTTAAACAAATAAAAATTGCTAGAATTACTTATTTGGGGTAAATATATAAAATACTTTTATTCATATTAATTTTTCAAAAAATAAAAAATATATAATAATAATAATATCCAGATATGGATATTTTGGTATAGGCACATATATCCAAGGGTGGATATTCTGGTAAATATTCTAATAATAATATCCAGGTATGGGTATTTGGGCATAGATACAGATTATTTTTGATTTTTTTATTTTTATTTCATATTTTCTTATGGATATTTAATAAAATTAATATCTGGATTTATATTATACTTTGTTAAAAAGTGCAGGGATTGTTAATGGTATAAAACACTGAACAGCGAAATAACTTTGAAAAAAGAATGGAATGGCTATAGACTTGGAGCACTTTAAAATTACTAGAATTGTTAAACAGTCTAATATGGTACAAAATACCTTAAATAAGGTCCCAGAATGACTTTAAACGCAATAAATAAATAAATAAATATATCCAAGGGTGGATATTCTGGTAAATGTTCTAAATTGTTAACACAATTGTTTAAATTAAATATTTGGGGTAAATATATAAATATTACATTTATTCTAGAGTATATCTATCTCATATTAATTTGGTCTGGAGCGGAAGGGGTTAAGGAGCAAATTTTCAACAATTTTCGTAAAAATGATTTTTTCATTAATGATAACAATCGAGATATATTTAAAAATAGCCAATGGCTATTAGCCATGTTGGACTAACAATCGTTTTTTTCGATTTTTTAGAAAAATTTTTCATCGGAGAATAAAAATATTAATGAGCAAACATGTAGCTCTTGAAATTCTCTAGAGGTTTCATATACAGGGTGATCAATAACTGCCATGACAAAATTTAATTGGTGGTTTTGCATGGAAAAATATCAAAAAAAGTTCCTATAAAGGTTGGTCCTCAAATGAGCCCTAAGGGAGCTACGGCCCTTTAAAATTGTAATAAAAAAAAGGTTTTTAATTAATAATCTGGTACCCTTTAAGCTAGAGCGACGAACTTTTGCATATACTAGTATTAATAAGGGCAATAAGTTTATGTTAATTTATTTTTTTGAATTTATGCAGAGGCGTCCCTAGACGGAAAAATGTATTAGGGTTAACACTTTTTGCCCCAAACTTTTTGATATGTACTTTTTTTGGATTTTTTGTAAAAAATATGGATTCCTTAATTAAAAATACATAAAAAATGTCATAGCGTAACACTGTAGGAGCAACTGTTTAAAAAAAAATGCAAGTAAGAGGAAGTAACATTTTGTGCCACCGAAAACGTTACTTTTTAAAATGCTATTACTAATTTAATATTAAATTTAGGTGTTTTGGTGAAGTATACTTTTTTGCTCAGTTTTAAATGAAGAATCACCCTGTAGCATTAAAATTTTATTGATGCTTTTTTTTTGTTCCCCATTCAATATGTCATCTTTGAAGGGCCGTAGCTCCCTGAGGACTTTTTTCCGGACCAACCTTTATAGAAACTTTGTTTCATATTTTTGGATGTAGAATCACCTCTTAAATTTGGCATGGCAGTTACTGATCACCCTGTATTATGAATCTATGTAGGTATTTTGGTACGGTTACATAGGGTCCAACTATCCCTCTGAACCGTACCAAAATATTTACGAAAATGCGTAATACATGAAACTTACAGAAAATTTCAAGAGCTACAAGTTTGCTTAAAACCACATTATCCTTCGACGAATAACTTGGCTTAAAAATAAAAAAAAAACAATTTCAGATCATACATACATACATGAAATTACATAGTACGGAATAGTAAATTTACTATTCTGGACTATTCACAATTCATGAATTTATGTAAAAGAATGTAAAATAATGTAAAATATTGTAAAAGAATGTAAAAGAATGTAAAAGAATGTAAAAGAATGTAAAAAAATATAAAAGAAAGTATAAGAATGTAAAAGAATGTGGAATAATTATAAAAAATATATTTACATTGATTTACATATTTTTACATGATTTTACAATGTCGGGCTATGTTATTTTAAGACGCGCGTGCGATTTGGACAATAACCAAGAAGGAGTCGCATCATGAGACGGACCGTTTAATATTGTTATTGTTAAAGAGATAGCGACGCATGCTACTAGGTTAAAGTGTTAAAAGTGTAAAAAAGGTAAATATTATTTATGTAAGATATTTAAATGCTATATTTTTGGCATAAAATTTACATTCATTATAAATTACGATCTTTATCAACCATAGATCTTTAAAGAAAGATGTAAGGAGTTTATACTCGTATTAAGGGTGCAAATCGTTTATTAAACCAAATGAACTTTACGCTACAATATTTTAAAAAAGCTTTGACAAAGAGACTTGTAATTTGGAACAAACATTTTCTAAGTAGTATTTTTTTTTAATTTCTATGTCTCTATGTCAAAGCGTTCTTAAAATATCGAAGTGTTTAAGCTGTTTTAAAAGCACTTTTAATATTACTGTATGTTTAAGTCTGTGTAAAATATTACCATTCTGGACTATGTAATTTTTACCGTTCCAGCCTATACAAAATATTACCATTATGGACTATGTAATTTTTACTGTTCCGGTCTATGCAAAACATTACCATTACGGACTATGTAATTTTTACTATTCCAGTCTATGGCAACATATTACCATTTACGGACTATGTAATTTAATGTAATTTATTTTTACCGTGCAACATGGCCATTTAAGCAGTGTTCTGTTACCATCCACTACTAACCTTTAAAATATCAGCCCTTGTACATTTATTGCAATTTTAACATAGGAATTCCTCGTTATTTGACTGGACTATAAAATGTTTGCAGACATTAGACTAATACTGTCGCCCTTTATAGTAGAAAATATCAAATGTAAACTCCTTTTTGTGGATAAAATAGAACAGATTTGTTATATGCACGTTTGCATGCAGATGTTTCGAAACCTTTAAATGAAATCCTATTCAAAACATTTGGTTTTAATATTTTAAAATTTTGTATATAGAAGAGAAAAAGATGCAAGTCGCTTGTAAACCAAGTTTACACTACGATATTTCAAAAACGCTTTGACCTAGTGACTTGAAATTTGGAACAAAGATTTTCTAAACAAAATTTGTTCCAAATTTCAAGTCTCTATGTCAAAGATTTCTTCAAGCGACTTGCTTCTTTTTCTCTACTATACAGATAATAAAATCTCGAACATTTTAATGTTCTACTAAATTACATATCCAGTTATTAATTAAGAATAAAACCATTATACAGGGTGATTCAGAAATAGGGTACAAAATTTGAAGGGGTTATTCTAGGTCCAAAAATATGAAATTTAAATTTAAAAATACATAGTTTAGTTTAGTTTAGTTCAGTGCGGGGTTCACTGCCCTCAACACCTGGTCCCTAGGGACCTTTGTGTTAACCGCACAGATCTCCGCATAACATCCCTGTTTCTTTTATAAAAAGTCCGGGTACGGTTTCAGGGGAGTGTTCATGATCTCGTTTGGTTCCAGCGAGTCGTTCCCAAAGTACCTCCATTTTAGCCCTATTAGAGATGGACATTCACATATGAGGTGGTAGGGCTCTTTGTCCCCTTCCCCACATCTCCTGCACACGGGGCTCGTAGTCTGTCCCATTTGGTGTCGGTGCTTATTCAGTAAGCAGTGCCCAGTTATTATACCCGTTATTGCTCTCAGTTTACTTCTGGACATGCCTAGAAGTAAGCTGGTTCTTTTCTTGGTTTCCCCCCCCTAGAAAGAGTTTAGAGTGTCTCATTTTATGTGCATCTATCCAATGTTGCTGGTGTTCATTCCTCAACATTTTCCTGACCTCGTGTCTGGCAGTGGAATAAGATACCCCACAGCACGGTTCTGGTCCTGTGAGTACGGCTTCACTCCTCTTTCTTGCCAAAATACAATAAAAGGTACTCTTTATGTAACATCGTAGGGCCAAGAGTTTTCGAGAAAATTGCAATTAAAGGCCGTTTTACGTTCTGAGCATCAAAAATAGGAAATAAAAGATGCGCCAATAAAATTTTCAATACAGCAGGGTGATTAATTCTACATCAAAAACTATGAAAAAAAGTTCCTGTATACAAATATCCACAAATCACTTGGTTTGGTTTGCTCGGGCAGGCTTGGTCCTTTACTACGGCCTATTAAAGAATAACACTTTTTACTCTTAAACGAGCTTTTTTTCAATTTTTAATATAGGATCGCCCTGCAGTATTGAAATATTTTATAGTGCATTATTTGGTTGGTAGAAATTGCCTCTTTAATTGCAATTTTCTTATAAACGGTTGTCCTACAGTGTTACATAAACAGTACCTTTTTTTATCTATTTTAAATTAAAGATTAATATTTTATTGAGAAAATGTCAAAAAATCTACAGATACAATTTTTTGGGGCAAGTGACTTCGTCACCCCATTTTGCACGTCCCTGGTTAAAATTACCAAATAAAAATTACATAAAATCATCATCATCACTGTGGTTCATAGGGTTCCAGACACATTAAATAAAAGCTACTTTTTAGATATACTCTTAGAAGGGTCGTAACTCCATGATCATTTTCGAACCAACCTTAGGTTTGGGACGTTTTTTTAATATGTTTGAACCTAGAATTACTCCTTTAAATTTTGTACCTTATTTCTGAATCACCGTATATAAAAAATCAATACATTTTTGTTACCATATATCATGTACTGGCCGTACAGGTATTGCAGTATTAAATAAACAAGCCGTGAAGATATCTAATGCTACGCATTCCATTATATATTATTCACAGTAAATGGTATATCGCATTTTCCCAAATACTATAAAAAAAATAAAAAAAAATAAAAAAATACATTTAAAAAAAAGATCTTTTTTTTTAAAACGAATAATTTTTGGGAAAAAAAATAAAAAAAAAAATTCAAAAATTTTTTTTTCATTTCTTTTTTACGAAAAATCAAATTTTTTTTTTTTTATTTAAAAAAATAATAATAATAAAAGAAAATAGAAAGAATTAAAAAAAATGATATTTTTTTTTTCTTAAGTTTAACCCCCCATAATTTTTTTGTTTCTGGGGGCATTACTTTCAAAATTGGTAGAATTGATCGTTATAATAATAGTCATTTTTCCTGAAAAAGTTACGTTAATCGGAATTTTCTTTCAGCTTTTTTAGACTTTTTTTTTGAAATTTAACCCCCATAACTTTTTTGTTTTTGGAGGGATTACTTTCAAAATTGGTAAAATTGATCCTTATAATAAAATTAATTTTTTCCTGAAAAATTTACGTTAATCGGAATCTTCTTTCATATTTTTTCGATTTTTTTTTAAGTTTAACCCCTTATAACTTTTTTGTTTTTGGGGGGATTACTTTCAAAAATAAAAGGAATCTTCCTCTCATAAAACTTAATTTTTCATGAAAATTTCAAGTGGATACGATTATTCGTTCTTGAATTATAGGGTCCACAAAAAACGTGACATCGAACGGGCAGACAGACAGACATTTAAAAAAAAACTTGCTTATTTTCATGAAACAAATTTATATCCAAGAATTTTTTGTCTAGTAGAATTTTTGAATTTTTTTGAAGATTCAAAACTACCGTATAATATTATTCTAGCGCAGGCACTGTGAATAATATAATAATGTCAAAATTCCCTTACATTTTAAGATGGCAGACTAACATCTCTACTCTAAATTTCTCTCCTCCCTAACATCGAGTGCATATAGTGCGGAGTAGAGTTGTTACGGAGTAGAGATGTTATGGAGTAGAGATGTTACGGAGTAGAGTTGTTGTGGAGTAGGGATGTTATGGAATAGGGATGTTAGGGAGTAGAGAAATTTAGAGTAGAGATGTTAGTCTGCCGTTAAGATTGAAAAAAAGTTTCTATATTTTTTTTCAATTTTAATTATTGACATAAGCTTCAATTTTTGCATTATAATTTGTAAATGTGTCCTAAAATTAAATAAAAATCTTTTTTAAGTACTGATTTGATAAAATTATTAAATAACAATTATTGCTTTATTTAAAAATATCTGTTTTGTTGCATTTACAATGTCGAGTCACAAAAAACATTGTTATTAACCTTGTCAGTAGTTTAAAGCCATACAGTGTTTCATATTTGCAGTCGAAGAAAAAGTATAGTCTACAACACGTATGGAATAGTCATTCCGCGCTCGCGGGACCGTCATATTCGCCTGCCGGCTCGTATGACAAACTTTCCGCTCGCGCGGAATATTGTCTATTCCATACTAGTTATAGAATATCCTTTATAGATCTATAAAATATTCTTAAATTAGTTGTACCTTATATCGCCGTGTTACTTTCTCAACCTAGTATCGTCAAAAAATAGATTTTCGGTTCCTTATTCTAATAAATTCTGTGTATAATGACTGGTAACTTATACAAACTCCAATTTATTACTCCAATACAAAGTAACTTATAAACGACTTGGAATAGTTAATTGGAGTTTCTATATGTTATCAGTCATCATAATATGATATCGATTTTTGAAGATACGAAGCTGAGATAGTAACATAACGAAAAGTAGATGTAGATATCGCATCCGTTACAGAACAGTGTCATAACAATAAAAATTTTGAAAAATGTGTTAAAGTGTTTTTAGTGTAGTGTAGTGCTTTTATTGAGATCTACCTATTTGTATAACTGGCATATTTCTAACTAGCATAGTTATATGTAATATATATGGCATATGTCAGTTATACAGATCGGTAGATCTCAATAAGAGCAGTAATAATACACTATAAACACAGTATTCAAAAATATTGTGCTATAACACTGTTTTGTAACGGGTGCGATATAGAGTAAGTAAAAAATAGTCCTTTTCTACGACTGCTTTAGAATGTAAGCAAATACACACAGAATAAATCTATTCTAGCTCTGGATACGGTATGAATATTCCGTATCAAGTATTAGAATGAGCACATGTAGTGCCATCTTTTATTTATAAAAGTAAAGAAAACTGTAGCAAAATTAGAAAAAGTATATATATTTTACCATGAAATATTGAATAATTTAATGCAATTTAAAGTTTTACGTTAAAATTACATAAAGTTTATTAGTTTTTCTTAATATTTGATCATTTTTTTATCAATTTAGTTCAAAAAATTAAAACTGCTCCATCTATTGTTAAATATTTAAACCTGATATCTGTCACAACAATCTGACATAACCTTCAATTTTTGCATTATAATTTGTAAATATGTGCTAAAATTAAATAAAAATCTTTTTTAAGTACTGTTTGATAAAATTATTAAATAACATTAATTACTTTATTTAAAAATATGTGTTTTGTTGCATTTACAATGTCGAGTCACAAAAAACATTGTTATTTAAAGCCATACAGTGTTTCATATTTGCAGTCAAAGAAAAAGTATAGTTTACAACATGTATGGAATAGTCATTCCGCGCTGGCGGGACCGTCATACTCGCCTGCCGGCACTTATAACAAACTTTCATACTAGTTATAGAATATACTATTTTCTCTAAAATAGAATTAATTTTATATTACAGATGCCTTTTCAGTTTCTTAATAGAGTTGTGCTTAATTTTGTAGAAATAGTTTATGCTAAATCTTAAATATCTCAAATATATTTACTACATATTATTTAGTCAATGTTCTCTCTATTCCAAATTATATGCAAAAAGTCAATGTTTTCTCCTAATAATGCTATACGTAGGGGGATAAGGATGACTTTGGGGACATAATTTCCTTTCACAATCCAATGGGGTGTAGTGTTTAGTTTATTATAAATTTAATATTATAACACAGCCACAAAAAAAAAACAAACTGGTACTTTTAACGAGACACATGTATTTCTATGTATTTTGAGTCGCTGAATCCTAATTTAAGGTCAAAATAGCACCTTATAAGATTAGTTTTGGAGATAGCCTCGAAAAACGTTATTTATTCGAAAATAAGATTTTTTTGAGGTAATTTCGAAAACTAATCGGATGAGGTGCTATTTTGACCTCAGATTTGGATTAAGCAACTTAAAATATAAAATAATGCATGTGTATCGTCAAAAGTACCAGACTTTTTTTGTGTGGCTGTGTAATTATTAGTATTTTATTTTATTATTTTTTATTATTTTTATTTTTTTACAAACTAAATTTATTTGGTTCTTATAGGTCCTCCTTTAACACCTACAAATTTACAAAGTCTGAATGCTGCCTCCTTATTATTGGAGAGTCCTCCAAAATGGGGAGAAGCCGCCCGATATGCTTCCAAACAACATCGAAAAATGACGGGAAAAGCGACCTTTCAAGGACAAGTGTACAACTTTCTGGAAAGGCCGGATAACTGGAAATGTTTTCTTTATCATTTTATTGTGTGAGTACCATTTTATTTTATTAAATAAAAACAAAGATTTTTTATCCATCATTACACTGACTAGAAAAAATAATATGGTTTTTCTTCAAGCGTACTAAAATGTTCATATTTTATAACTGAACACACCAGTTAGAAGTGATCTATTTTTTTAGAGTAGAAAAATAAGTTCATTGCTGTACGCCGTAAAAAAAAGTTAGTTAGCAAAACCACCACTGGCGGCAGCACTCTTTGACTTTGATGACAGCCATACTTTAAACTTGTTTGTTTATTATGTAAATAGGTGGTTGACTCGAGATTCTGTGCAAAAACCTTGTGTGAAAATGATTAAATATGATTAAAGAAGATTATATGGTTTCAACACCTACAAATCTCTCCGAAATTACAAATGTTACATTAGACAAGTTACCATCGAAATCGCGAAAAGTGTACGATTTAGCCTATGAAAAAAAATTAAAATGAGCTAAGGAAGGTTTAAGTTTATTTCGAAAGGGTTTTATTGGCCTATTTTAATAAAAAAAACATACTTTATTAAATAAATAAAATTCAAAAATTAATATTTAAAAAATATATATAGGATGCTTGAAAAAAAAATAGTATGTTTCACTCGGAGAAAAAGTGCTTTTTTTCTTAGTAAAACAATATACTATTATAAGTTAGGATTGGTAACTTAAGAATGTTACAGACCTTTCTAGAGAATATCTGAGAATATCGGATTTTTAAATACATATCAAACTGTCTTTTTTATACTAATCTCACTTTACCCTTGTTGTGGAGACATGTAATTGTCAAAAATCCTACATATATGTTTTCTTTGTCAAATATCAAATTGCTTTGGCACTGACAATAATGTGGCACCAAATATAAATGCATAAAATTTGTATTCTAATGCGGAAAATTAAATTAGCGAAATACAGCTAAATATTGGTTAAAAAGTGGAAAGTACAGCCAATTTAAGCTAATCGTGTTACCTAATATAAATAACGTAGGTTATTTCACAAAACACGATTAAAAAAAATACAAAAATTAGACTCTGAGTCAAATTTCAGCTAAAATAAAATTAGGGTCCGTCAAAATTTATTTGAAATTGGCAAAAAATAGGTACTATTTTTTTATCAGATATGCTGGGTTAGGGTAGACTTTATTTTTTTTATTGTTTTATTCTGGTGTATCTGGAACAACCTGAAAACATGAGGGTGATCGAACTTCTCTAAGGGTCCCAAATGGACCCCTAAATTCGGAAATTAAGCAAAAATCTTGAAAAATCGTTGAAAATGGGCTGTACTTTTTGTATCAGTGGAAAATTTAAAAGCCTTAAAATCATTTTTTTCCTTTTGAGTGTAAAAAATTATGTGCCAAATTTCAAAATGATCAAAAGACTCTATCAGGTGCCGAAAATCCGCCAAAATTGCCCCTAAAACACGAAAATTTGACGAATTTCCACCATAAGTGTGAGAAACGCTAAAAAAGTATTTAAAAAAATTGTCAATCTGAACTTAATTTTATTTAATGCAATGTATATTAATAATATAAAATAATTTGACAAAAACAAAATGAGCTAATCGCCAAATAAGAATACCCAAAAAGGCCTCTTATTTGGCGCCTATCTCGTTTGGACTTTTGTTTTTATCAAATTATTTTATATTATAGATGTGCATTAAATAAAATTAAGTTACGTCCGGTTTGACATATTTTTTAAATGCTTCTTTAGCGTTTCTCACATTTATGGTGGAAATTCGTAAAATTTAGTGTTTTAGGGGCAACTTTGGCGGATTTTCGGCACGTGATAGAATCTTTTGATCATTTTAAAATTTGGCACATAAATTCATACATTCAAAAGGAAAAAATCAAGATTTCAAGGTTTTTAAATTTTCCACTGATAAAAAAGTACAGTCCATTGTTAACGATTTTTTCAGATTTTTGAGTAATTTCACGATTTTAGGGGTCCAATTGGGACCCTTAGAGAAATTGATCACCCTCATATTTTCAGGATGTTCTAGATACACCAGAACAATTAAAAAAAAGGTCCACCCTAATGCCTGGTACACCACGTCAAGCAAAATGCATTAACATTATATTTATGCCTTCAGATAAAAAAAAACTAAATATGGCATCCAAGTCCAAGTCCAAGTCCAAAAGTCCAAACCAAAAAGTCCAAACTTTATTTAAAAAATAAAAAAAAAACGATAAATATTTTTTTCAATTTTCAAATGAAGTATAGAGGGGCCAATTTTACGTATTTTTCACGACAAGAGGGGAACACAAAATTTTCAAAAATTCGTGTTTTACAAAATACCCTAATGTCCATGTTCCTGCGAGTGAAAGAGAAAGATCGATGAGTGCGCTGCATAAAATGGAGTGACGCTAAGCGTCGTTATTTCACCGGCGCCAAACCTGCCGTCCAACAGTTGGTTTCGAATACCATGACCGCGTACACGTTGCGTCTTTTGCTTTCGTACTTATTAACCCTTTAATATTTAATGCTAAACTATCGATTTATTAAAAAGTTACCGGGTAACCTATATTATGCGTCGTTTCATGACGGTTTATTAACAGTTAGTTGTCAAAGCGTCGTAAAATTTGCGACAAAATGATGTTTGTATTATGTGTATAAGCATTGGTAAACAAAAATCACTAGCTTTTGTTTATGTGTACTACTACTGAGTAACAGTAACAGGTACTGGGTTATATTTTCCAAATTACAATGGGAATAGTTTGTTACAATACAATATAAAAAAAGAACATGCCTTAATGTCAGTAAAATAAACAATAATTGTGAATTATTCATACATTTTTTTTAAAAACGAAATTAAAATTTGGCCGGTATAGCTAGGTCAGATAAGTTGGGTCCGTTTTTAACTTGACGAATAAAACCATTTTTTTTAATATCATAAACACCTACGGGTTATGTCTTTTGCTTTCGTAGTTTATTAATATTTTAATAGTTTATCTTCGGATATCAATAAATCATTAATAAAGCTATCAGATTATTATCGAAATATAAAAATATTTAATTGTTTTAATGTAAATAATTGAATTTCTGTTAAAAATTATGATTACTTTTTAATGCTTTCGTCAAAATTGTAAACAATTTCATTTACTTTAAATTTTGGCGAAGGCGACATTATGTTATTTTTCAATTTTACACTACGATATTTTAAAAACGCTTTAACATAGAGACTTGAAATTTAACACAAAGATTTTCCAAGTGGTATCAAAAAAATGTTAAAGTTAACCCTTTAATATTTAATGCTAAACTATCGATTTATCAAAAATTTACCGGGTAACCTATATTATGCGTCGTTTCATGACGGTTTATTGACGACAAAATGATGTTTGTATTATGTGTATAAGCATATGTAAACAAAAATCACTAGCTTTTGTTTATGTGTACTACTACTGAATAACCGTAATAGGTACTGGGTTATATTTTCCAAATTACAATGGGGAGCGTTCAAGTATTACGTAACGCAAAATTTGGCCATTTTTGACCCCCACCCCCCCCATGTAACGCGGCGTAACATTTTCGAGACCCCCCACCCCCCCCTATTTGTTACGTAACATTTTAAAAAAAGTAAAAAAAAATGAAAGGAAATTTTGCTTTATGGTTTAAACCAGTTTTTAACCGGTTATTGCTTCTGTGTTTTAACCCAAAACCGGTCTGATGTAATTTCCCAAACCGGTTAACCGAAAACCGGTTATTGGCTATGGTTTTCCATCTCTAATTGTTTTTGTTTAGAGGATTTAGTTAACTGTTAACCACGCCGTGTGAAATAAAATTTGCAAGGAATTCGTCTCTTTAAGCCTAGATCATTGTTAAAATCTTGATCCAATAAACATTTTATAAGTTTATAATTTTTTAAATGTTAACATTTTTACTGACACCCACCCCCCCCTCTGTAACGCGGCGTAACGTTTTAGAGACCCCCCCACTCCCCCCTAGCGCGTTACGTAATACTTGAACGCTCCCATGGATGTAGTTTTTTACAATACAATATAAAAAAGAATTTGCCTTATTGTCAGTAAAATGAACAATCATTGTGAATTATTCACATATTGTTTTTAAAAACAGAATTAAAATTTGGCCGGTACTGCTAGGTCAGCTAAGTTGGGTCCGTTTTTAACTTGACGAATAAAACCATTTTTTTAATACCATAAACACCTACAGGTTATGTCTTTTGCTTTCGTAGTTTATTCATATTAATAGTTTATCCTCGGATATCAATAAATCATTAATAAAGATTATTATCGAGATATAAAAATATTTAATTGCTTTAATGTAAATAATTGAATTTCTGTTAAAAATTAAGATTACTTTTTAACGCTTTCGTCAAAATTGTAAACAATTTCATTTACTTTCAATTTTGGCGAAGGCGACATTATGTTATTCTTCAATTTTGATTATAGTCGTATTAAAGTCTCTTGCAAACAACTTTACACTACGATATTTTAAAAACGCTTTAACCTAGAGACTTGAAATTTAACACAAAGATTTTCCAAGTGGTATCAAAAAAATGTTAATGTTAACCCTTTAATATTTAATGCTAAACTATCGATTTATTAAAAAGTTACCGGGTAAACGTCGTTTCATGACGGTTTATTAACAGTTAGGTGTCAAAGTGTCGTAAAATTGACGACAAAATGACGTTTGTATTATGTGTATAAGCATATGTAAACAAAAATCACTAGCTTTTGTTTATGTGTACTACTACTGAGTAACCGTAACAGGTACTGGGTTATATTTTCCAAATTACAATGAAAATAGTTTTTTACAATACAATATAAAAAAGAATATGCATTAATGTCAGTAACATGAACAATAATTGTGAATTATTCACATATTGTTTAAAAGTTATTTTTAAAAACGAAATTAAAATTTGGGCGGTATAGCTAGGTCAGCTAAGTTGGGTCCGTTTTTAACTTGACGAATAAAGCCATTTTATTTTAATACCATAAACACCTACAGGTTGTGTTTTTTGCTTTCGTAGTTTATTAATATTTTAATAGTTTATCTTCGGATATCAATAAATCATTAATAAAGCTATCGGATAATCCACTATTATCGATATATAAAAATATTTAATTGCTTTAATGTAAATAATTGAATTTCTGTTCAAAATTACGATTGCTTTCTAACGCTTTCGTCAAAATTGTAAACAATTTCATTTACTTTCAATTTTGGCGACAACATGTTATTCTTTAATTTTGATTATAGTCGTATTTAAGGCTATTGCAAACAATTACGATATTTCAAAAACGCTTTAACATAGAGACTTGAATATTAACACAAAGATTTTCCAAGTGGTATAAAAAAAATGTTAATGTTAACCCTTTAATATTTAATGCTAAACTATCGATTTATTAAAAAGTTACCGGGTGACCATGCGTCGTTTTATGACGGTTTATTAACAGTTAGGTCTTAAAGCAATGTAAAATTGACAACAAAATGATGTTTGTATTATGTGTATAAGCATATATAAATAAAAACCACTAGCTTTTGTTTATGTGTACCACTACTGAGTAACCGTAACAGGTACTGGGTTATATTTCCCAAATTACAATGGAAATAGTTTTTTACAATACAATATAAAAAAGACTATGCCTTAATGTCAGTAAAATGAACAATAATTGTGAATTATTCACATATTGTTTAAAAGTTATTTTTAAAAACGAAATTAAAATTTGGCCGGTACAGCTAGGTCAGCTAAGTTGGGTCCGTTTTTAACTTGACGAATAAAAACATTAACACCTAGTTTATTAATATTTTAATAGTTTATCTTCCGATATCAATAAATCATTAATAAAGCTATCAGATTATTATCAAAAAATATTTAATTGCTTTAATGTAAATAATTGAATTTCTGTTAAAAATGATGATTACTTTTTAACGCTTTCATCAAAATTGTAAAAATTTCATTTACTTTCAATTTTGGCGAAGGCGACAACATGTTATTCTTCAATTTTTATTATAGTCTCACTGAAGTCTCTTGCAAAACAACTTTACACTACGATATTTCAAAAACGCTTTAACATAGAGACTTGAAATTTAACACAAAGATTTTCCAAGTGGTATAAAAAAAATGTTCCCAATTTCAAGTCTGTGTTAAAGCGTTCTCAAAATATAGTAGTGTAAATTTGTTTGCAAGAGATCTGCACCTTTAATACGATTTTATTCCGAATATTTTATCTAATTTTACTTATAGTTTTCAACTTAAAAACATTATTTTAACAGGATACGTCCCAAAGTTTTCATTTGAGAAAAAAAGTAATAACTATTTGAAGATCTTATTTTGCAAATATTTGGAAATATTTGTTTTTGTTAAATCATTCTGTATCAGCTGTAAATGAACTGATGCTATTGCTGAAATATTTTTATTGACAGAGTTTGTTTTCAAATTTATTAACAATATCAAAACTTATTGAATAAAGCACAAAAGCCGAACTTTTGTTTTCTTGGAATAATAGATTTATAAACATGTATTTTTGTAGACTTCGGCCAGAAATGGCATATTTCATCGCTTACACTTTAAGAGATACAAGCGATTTTACAACAAGGCAAAATCTGGTCATTTACTTTTTCGCGTTTTATGGCAGTTCGATTGACGCACTATCTACTACACTGATAATTCTTTACGATAGTAAATACTGAACGTTTTTGCATACACGGTGTATTTTAAATAGGGTTCGAAGTTTTAAGGTTTGATTCTACATCATAAATTATTTCAAAAAGTTCACATAAACATATGTCTAAAAATGCGTCGTAGGGATTTAAGCCCCTTTGAAAGTGGCTAAAATATTCGGTTTTTATTTAATAACTCAGGAACGCTTTGAGATATAGCAACGAGGTTTTGCATGTGAACCAATCTTAATAAGTCTCATCTTTATATGTTATTTTCATGTACTTAATTTAATCAGGGGTGTGCGTGCGAATCGGGGGGGCTTTATCAGTTGTTTGTCACAAACGCTAAACGTTTTTATAGTTCTGATAACAGTAACAACCATTGCCATAGCTTTTTGAGTTTCTAGCACCCAAAAAAACCGGACCTGGAGCCTAGAAATTTGGAAATAGGTTAATTTTAATGTACTTTAAGACATATATAAAATACAGCCGGGAGAAAATAATGAAATAAATATGGTTACCAGCTCTCCAAATATTAGTTTATTACTTATTTCTTTGTTAAAATTAAACTCTAAACGCATCCTTTTTTTTAACTTTTGACTTGCAAGCTTCTGAAAAAATATTTTATCTTTTGCAGTTTGAGTAAGCGCTTTTACAAGTAGACTAAGATTGGATATTTGGTTCTTCCCGTTTTGTGATGATATACTATCTTTTGGTGCTTAGTTTATAAAAGTAAAAAATTTACGTACTTTTTATAACTTTGAGTATATAAGCGCCCCAAAAAATGTTTATGGATGAATTGAAACCAAACTCGTTTTAAAAGTTAAGGTTTTAGTTAAGTGTAACTTGCATACATAGGGATCAATAAATGGCATGCCAAAGTTTACATAAAAATATGAAAAAAAGTTCCCATAAAGGTTGGTCCGAAAGTTACCCCTAAGTGACGTATGGCTCTCCCAAGGGTGCGTCTAAAAAAGAGGTTTAATCCAATATGTCTTGAATCTTGTGAAGCACAGTAAAATATTTTTGCACATGCCCTAAAATTGATATAGGCTATCTTTTTATGTAATTTTGTTTGCTAACTTTAAACAGGGGCGTGCAAAATGAAGGGGCGTTGTCACTTTTTTGTCCAAAACTTTTTCTCCTCTAGTTTGTTTTTACATTTTATTATCAGACTATAATTCCTTGGTTAAAATACATAAATAAGATTCTCTTAGTGTAACACAGTGGAATCAACCGTTTTCGATAAAATTGCAGTTAAAGAGATAATTTCACGTTCTGAGCATCAAAAATAGGAATTAAAAATTGCTCCAATAAATTTTTTAATAAAGCTTGCCAGTTATTGATTACCCTATACAGGGTTATTCAAAAATAAGTTCGAGAAATTTAAGAGGTGATTCTACGTTAAAAAATATGAAAAAAGTTCCTATAAAGGGTGGTCCAGAAATGAGCCCTAAGGGAGCTACGACCCTCCTAAAGGTACATCTAAAAAGTAGTTTTTATTTAATATTTCTGTAACTCTATAAAACACAGTAACAAATTTTTGCACATGCCTTAGTATTGATAAAGGCTATCATTTTATGTAATTTTTATTTGGTAATCTTAACCAGGGACGTGCGAAATCGGGGGGCGATGTCACTTTTTTGCCCCAAACTCTTTTATACATATTTTTTTTTACATTTTCTTAATAAAATATTATTATTTAATTAATAATACATAAAAAAGGCACTCTTTATGTAACACTGTAGGATCAACCGTTTTCGAAAAAATTGCAATTAAAGATGCAATTTCACGTTCTGAGCATAAAAAATAGGGACTAAAAAATGCAACAATAAAAATTTTAATACTGCAGAGAGATTTTACATTAAAAACTACGAAAAAAACTTCCCATACACAAATATCCACAAATCGCTTTTAAGAGAGCTACAGTCCCTTAAAAAGTGTTACTCTTTAAGAGGCCGTAGTACTCTTAAAACAGATTTTCGAACGTAGGTGTATACGAGCTTTTTTTTACAGTTTTTAATGTAGAATCACCTGCATGGTGATTGGTATTGAAATTTTTGTTGATGCATTTTTTAGTTTCTATTTTTGATGCTCAGAACTTAAAAATTTTAATTAATTAATTTTAATTTTAAGTTAAAATTGCCTTTTTAATTGCAATGTTCTCGAACTTATTTCTGAATAAACCTGTATAACTCCATACCGCCAATAAAGGACCTTTTTGCACAAGTACACATATTTTATGTTCTATACATTAATATTGTTTGTTATTGTATTGCGTTGCACGAGAGGATGAAATAACAGATAGGAATATAGACTTTTTGCTTAAATAGATATCTTCTCGCTAAAATATAGTTTTGAAATTGTATTGGTCTATATTTTGATATCGTATTCGTCTATATCTAGCTAGAAGGCTGATAAATTTATATACATTATAATTATAGCCCATCCCCGCATACGATACGATCATAGAATGTTAAATTTTGCACATTCGTCGGTCATTTTAAGTTTTCTGGATATTTATACGGTAATTTGCACTTGCGGATTCAAGGCAAATCATTTAAATCCTCATTCATAAAAATTGGTCTAGACAGCTAGTTGTTTGTGCGATGAAACTTGACAAAGAAACCAGCTTTTTGTTTTATTATAAAACTTTATATGAATAGATGATTCATTACTACTGAAAATGAAACCGAACTTAAAACTTTACCCGTTTTTTCTAGGGTAACTCTATCTAGCGGCAGCTAGCTGCTGTCGTCAACGAACGTAAAAAAAAAGAATGATCGGATAAAAACCCTATTTAAGAAACAAAGGCCCTCACTGAAACAGCTCAAAAAAACTGCAGTTTTATACACAAAAACTGATGATCTAGAAAGTTTAAAAATAAAAACAATGGAAAATGTTATTTGTTCACAATTTTCTTTTTTTATTTTTGGATCATTAACGATGTAACTAGATATTTTTTAAATTAAAAATACCACCACCCATTAAATTATGTAAAAAATAGGATCTCAGTACAAATTTTGCTAATTTGTTTTACGTTTTCTGTTTTTTAAATACTTAATTTAACATGATATTTATACATTTTATTAATGATTTAGTACATTGTGCTCCGAAGGTTCATTAGAAACGTTCTGTGTAAAATAATAGCTATTTCCTTAAATGGATAAAACCACTTAATACACTAGTTGAGAATTAAATTTTATCGAACACCCTTTAATTTTAAATAAAAATCTATAATTTAGCAAAAAAATATGACAAAAAGATTAAGTTTTCTTACGCAAAAGGGTGAGCAAAAAATTTTGACCTACGATCATCTATGAAAATGACATTTAGCACACTTTTTTTTTCTTTAGAAAACGCCTCATATCGCACTAGTTTGATATTTTTATATCACTCTCGTGTGATATTTATGTATGGAGGTTTACCTAATTTTATGTAGGTATTTACCTCGTACGAATTTAATTCACCTTGTTTTATAAACCATTTTTCACCTTTCACCACAGCCTTTTATATCTTTTAAGTGTTAATCCAAATATTTCAGTTTTTCATGTCAAAAATAAAAACTATATGTATAATTACTATTTTGACCATTACCGTCTTATCTAGACAGTCTAGATCTTATAAAAATTACTTAATTTTTTATTTAGTTACCTTAAATCACATAAAAAACATCAAAATACACAGTATTTTTCTTATGAAATGTAAAACAGTACAATTCTACTGTCTTATATGGCAGCATAACCACAGAAATTTAATTTAATAAGCAAACTCAAGTTTGTATTTATTTAGGAATAGGCAACCCATTAAACAGCTATGTATTGTATTAAATCGTATTGTATCGGCAACATTGAATATAAATGTCAAATTGTTTATTGTGAAGAAAAACTTAAAAATATAAGTGAAAAATTAAAAATTAAATCTGCTCTAGTGAAAAATAAAAACTACTTACAATTAAATAAAAGGTACGATATCAAAACATAGGAAATAAATCTATTTTTATTTAATAAAATAAACAAAAATATTACAAACTGATATCACCTTATCAGTTGACCCATTTTAAACAACTACATACAGGGTTGTTAATGCTACGAAGTTGTCGCACTATTAAAGATAAGATTTTAAATAAAATTTAAAAAATATGGCAGATTTTAGCTAGCCACAAAGGTTATTCATGAAGGATCTTTTTGATAAATTGAACGAAAATATAAATAATAGGACAGAAAAAATTGAGGCAGAAATCACGAACTTATATATAAATATAAAACCAAGAAAACTAAAGCTAAATGAAAATCATATGTCCTGTTTGACATACCTACATATATAAATTTGTATGCTATTTATAATTATTTTTTGCTTTGCTTTTCTTAAAAATTAATAAAAATTAGAAAATTTTAAAATAAGAAACTTCATATTTTTTCGGGATCGTAGAAAAAATAGTATATTACATAACTCGTTGGAAAGTGTATTTCATACACTCGTGGGGTTTCCTCACTCGCCTGGCAGCTCGTTCGTAAACCTTCCCACTTGCGTGAAATTTGTCACTTTCCACACTAGTTATGTAATATACTATTTAGTCACTAGTAGAAAAAAATTAACTTTTGATATTTAAAATAGTGCTCTTCTACCCATAAGTAAAACCAAAAAAAATTTTTAGTCATTAGTAGAAAAAACTTTACTTTTTATATTTAAAATAATGCTAAAAACAAGTGTTTCTATGAAGGTCTTGGTTATATTAACCCAACTATCAAACTTGTATGTTTTTAATGTATAAATAAATTTGGCCATGTTAGTTAATCTATAAACGCATAAACCCATAATAAGTGGTAATTATTTGTCAATTACCCACTAGATAAAACTTTCCTCGTATTTAAATTATGATCATAGTAGTTTATCATTAAACAGTACTGAATTAAAATATTGTATATTTGAGATTCCAACTGTACACAATAATTCATCGCAAAAATTACTATCATTGTACATACTAATAATATTTATTATTTACGTGTCCAAAAGGGTGTAATTATTTTTAACTCTCATATTACAAGTCCCAAAATCTTCAAAGTTTAAGACGGAATATTTTAAAATATTTTCTATTTTTAATTCAAGAATAATTCTAAAACTTATTTCAAACAGGAACTACATTTTCACTGGAAAGTTTTTAGTTGACACGAAGACCAAGAGCAAAACTGAATAATAACTCAATTTTTGCATGTCTTTATAAAGGATTTTTAAAACAATACATTAAGGCATTATTAAATTTATGTAATAACTCTTTTAAGACGGCATATTCTCAAAGAAATCAACTATATTTAATTAGTGCGACAAAGTTTCAAAAACTAATAAATTCACCAGATAATACTATTCATGACATCTGAAAGGATTGGTTTACCAATAAATAATAATTTTTTAAAAGATAAAAACTATGAATTACATTTCAACTTTCTATTTAAAATAGGGGACGAATATAAACTAGAACAGGTAAAAGCCGAAGTAAATCTATAGAAGCAATATTATTTTTAAAAATTTCAACACAATATGAATTATACGCATCATAACATTTCTATAAACATTCAAACTAGCCAAGAAGAAGCCTAGTACACACCAACCATCAACACACACTTAATAAAAAAGTAGATTTGAACAAAAAATTCTGATTATATTTATGAACTTAACTAATTAAAATAATTACCTTTCAAAATAACAAAGCAAACTTTGATTATGTTTGTAAACTAATTAATCATATTATCGACTTCACATTTTGCTTGGTTGTTAAAATGAGCTTTGGCTTGAGTAAATTTAAACAATGGATTTATAATGCAAACTTTACACAATGAGTCATTTTTGTTGCATAAAAAATGCAGGTTAGAAGTTGTTGATTAACCCTTCGTTAGGCGCGCTTGTTTTAGTTACGAGATTAGTCGCGTGGTCTACACTTTTTACCATTTTATTTTTTGTTTAAAAAAAACACATTTATATTTTTAAAAACCAAATATCTTATGTTATTTATTTGGTTGTATTTAAAAGTTATTTACATATTTTTTTCAAATTATTATTGTTTTAGTAAGTGTTAAGCGTAAAAGAAAAATTATATACAATTCTAACATATATTTTACATCTGTACGGTAATTTGTAAAAAAAAATAAAAATAACTTAACAAACTTTCTGAAACTAAAACATTTGTTTTTTATTAACATGTACGATTATAAAAAAATAAATAAAAGTAAAAACACCTAAATTAAAAGAAAAAAATATTATAAAATTTGACTCGAAATCATGCAATATTTTAGTAACTCATGCGCCTTGTACATGTGCTCTATGCAATCGTAGTTATAATATTTTGAGCATTTTTTTTTGCGATTTATTTTAGTGTCCAAAGTAATGTTTAGTTTTTTAGAACAGAAAATTACCTTATTTATCAAAAACATTACGTATGAGCTCTTTCATGCCCAAAAAGACTCGTGCCAGTGTCTTCCTATATACCGCTATTTTTTTTGGTGGTAAAGACATATTGTATCTTTAATTTATCTTTAAACTAATAAACTAACTTTGAAAAACAATATTCACAAAAAGAAACCGTAAAAACTTACACAAAATAAAAAATGCAAAAATAAAAAAGGTAACGTGGTTAGTTGCGCGGTCTACAATTGTAGACCAGGCAGGTTTCAATATGAATAAAAACAATATTATACCCATTCAAAGTGTGAATTATTACTGATCTAATAGATTGATGCATAATGCACAGCTACTCGAAGGGGCGCAAGCGTAATCACTTAAACAAGTGTAAAAAGTTACCCAGCTAAAAAAAAGCATGGTCTACGATCGTAGACCGCGCGCCTAACGAATGGTTAAACCCGAAACAGTCTTTGTATAGTTTTGGATTTCAGTGGATTTGGTTCATTTTTTATATATTTTTATATTATTATTTTATATTTTATTTTATATTATTAAACCAATCAAATCTACGTTTTTCGTTTTTTAATCGAACGGATATTTTTGTGAATATCTTAATTAAAATAAATATTAAATACACATAAGGTGAAATGAAGAGCATGCTCTTGCTAGCAAATCTGGGTAAATAGTATATTACATAATTAGTGTGGAAAGTGACATATTTCACGCGAGTGAGAAGTTTTATAAACGAGCCGTCAGGCAAGTGAGGAAACCCCACGAGTGTAAGAAATACACTTTCTAATATTTACGATTTCAAGGTTAGTTTGTTTTTTAAATAGAAACATATATTTTTTTACTGATATTTAATTCTGCTCAAAAAAATAAAAATCTGTTGTAAAAAACTTTTTTTGATCGGACTTTTAGTTGCAGAGATAAGATAAAACAGCCACACAAAATTAAAAAAGTTAGATCTCCGACGGACTCGATTAGTCAATTCCTATGTATTTGGACCCGCTGAATCCGAATCTGAGGTCGGAATTTGAAAGTTAGCTCTAATTTTCAAAATAACCTCAAATAAAAGTAAAAACATATATCATTGCGAAAAGTATGTTTTTGAGGTTATGTTGAAAATTTAAAAAACATTTTTATTTATTTTTTTAATGAGAGTTAAATAGCAGTAAAAAAATATATGTTTCTATTTAAAAAACAAAGTTGATCTTGAAATTACCTTAAAAAGGTAAATATCCGTAAAAAATAAATACGCCATTTTGTTTCCTCCATTAAAATAAAAAACTTTTGTTTTTTATTTTTTTTCTAAAATGCATAGTATTTGAGATATTTGAAATTTTCAGGTAAAAAAAACACCCGGTATATTAGCTGTTTAATGGTTTGCCTACAAGCGCAGATCAAGGCAAACTTTTGCTAATTAGATTTCTGTGGATATGCTGCCATATAAGTAAGGACAGTAAAATTGTACAGTTTTTCATTTCATAAGGAAAAGGCCGTTTATTTTGATGTTTTTTATAAAATTTAAGGTAACTAAATCACAAATTAACCAATTTTTATAAAATCTAGACATTAATAAAACATACTAAGTTATATTGACCAGGGTCAAAACAGTAAGGTTATAACTATAGTTTTTATTTTTTACATGAAAAACAGAAATATTTGTATTGAAAAACATAAAAGATCAAAAAAGTCCAAATGAAAGGTGGAAAATGGCATATAAAATTCGTAGAATTTACAACGTAAATATCTAAATAAAATTAGGCAAACCTACATACATAAATATCAAACTAGGGTGATATGAAAATATCAAATAAGTGTGATATAAGGCATTTTCTATAGAACAAAAGAGTGTGCTAAATGTCATTTTCATAGGGGATCGTAGGAAAATGTATTTATGTGTTTGTTTTAAATATTTTGCTGGTTTACTGTAGTATTTTTTAAGCATGAATAAGATAAAGCAAGGAGTTTGAATACATTTTTCCCTGTTCTTAATAAAGAGTGCCCTCATTCTGATAATTATCAGTCTTTACAATGAATGCGGGCACTTGAAAAGTTAAATTATATTTTAACTTTTCAAGTTTAATGTTAACTGAGTAGAATTGATTATGAATTTACAAACATAATGTCACGTTAAAAAAGTTTTGTCCATAGACATATAATTTTTTAAAGCTATTGCAAAGCTTTAAAGGTATCTATTGAGCTTGAGTATAATTAGAAGCAATCCGTTGCATGAGCAGCTTGCGTGGAATAAATTGTTAATAATAAATTAGATTAATCGCACACACTGGCGACCAGACAAATCAATATACTAAAAATATTCATAAAATGTTTCACAAATGGAGCTCTCTACAACTATCTCTATCTCATTTGTGCTACACGAAAGAACATAGCTAATGTGAATCTGTAGAATAAGATAATTCTACTAAAATTTAGATGGCGCCAGTAATTTCTGTAATAAAAATAATATATTTACTCTTTTCGCCCGGCCAAGTAAATATTGTATTTGTTCAACGAAGAACAAATACAAAATTTGTTTGGTTGGGTGGAAGTGGGAGTGTATGTATGTCTTCTATCCTTTTTGGGTAGAACTTTTATCCCTGTCTAATCTAACGGGAGAAATCGCCATTGACTTAAATTTGGTTGAAGGGTATTGTGTACCCTAAGCAAGGTATGTACTGGAGGTAGTTGCACAATTTTGTCCCGTTGCCAACCCAAAAAAAGGGTTGGATGAGGGGTTATGGGGGTAATTACCCCCCCCCCCCCCAGGATAATATAATTGAAAATTTTTGTAGAACTTAAGCGTAAAATTAGTAAAAATTTTCGTCTGCGGCCCTAGAGTTCCTTGTATTTTTGTTAATTTTATATTTAAATAATTGTAAATTAAAGGACTGGTTTAAAAATAAAATAGACCATCGAATTTGTAAAAACTTCGCCTGCGGCTCTAAGGCTTTTTACGTTTTTTCTCCTAATTCAAAATATAAAATTTTATTTTTTTGGATTTTGCCCCCCCCAGGACCATTTCCTGGATCCGCTCTTGCCCAAAAGAACAAAAAGTACTAACCTCTTATGGGCATATAGGAACACGCAAAATGCTTCTGATTACGAGCTTACGTTATAACGCTATTATCAGACATACAGGGTGTCTCAACGAAGCCGAGTCGGTCGATATATAGTAAAGTATCCACTTTAGAGAAAAACTTTAATGCGAAAAGTTGTATGGTTTTGAAAAAGGCACATTTTAAAAATATTTTATATACAGGTATACAGGATGGTCCTCATAGGGTGGGTAACATCTGACTTATTTTTTTTAATGGAATAGTATATTTTTTATTATGTCACCTTCTTTCTCATTAAAATGCCTTTATTTTGATATTATATTGTATGGGTCTATTATTTATAGTTTTTGAGATATATATATATATATATATATATATATATATATATTTTTTGAGGAAAAATGCATTTTTAGTGATAAGATAAAACCTTCTCCAATTTCCTTATTTTTTGTCAAAAATTAATAAAATTTTGCAAGCTTATCTTAAAAGGGTGTATCTAATTACTTTATGTGCAAAAAATAAAATATTTTATACACAGCGTTCAAAATAAATATTCAAACTTTTAGATTTTCAAACATAAAAAAAACTCCATTTTTTTAAAAAGGAATGCTATATATTTTATTCACTCGTTAAATTTTGAATGAAATTCTGCATAAAATGATACAAGATACTTTATAGATTCTTTTAGCAGTTTTTAAAATAATTGAGAGTAACTTGTACTCAACGCTAATGAGAACCGATGTTCCGTCATGTATCTTGTAAGCATTCTTATGGACTATGTTTTTTATGCGAGCCTGTATATATGAACTAGGCTATGTCTTATGGTTATGCGAACCTGTGGATAGCACCAAAACCAATATATCATGGAGTCATGGATTAAAGGATTCGAGTTTTAGAGATGGTTCCCGTTAGCGTTGAGTATAAGTTAGTTATTTTTTTGTATAAATTATTTTTAAAAAATTATTATCCTAGTGTAAAAATGATTTTAAAAAAAAAATTCACGGCCTTCTTATTAAAAAAAATAAAATAAAATTCTTGAAATTGACAACTTTATTTTTTTTAAACTGAATTATTTTAAAAACCGCTAAAGGAATCTATAAAGTATCTTATATCATTTTATGCAGAATTTTATTCTACATTTAACGAGTGAATAAAAAATATAGCATTCCATTTAAAAAATTATTTTTTTTTATGTTTGAAAATCCAAAAGTTTGAATATTTATTTTGAACGCCCTTTAAAATATTTTATTTTTTGCACATAAAGTAATTAGACACCCTTTTAAGATAATCTTGCAAGATTTTATTAATTTTTGACAAACAATAAAGAAATTGGAGAAGGTTTTATCTTATCACTAAAAATACATTTTTCTCAAAAAAAAAAAAAAATTATATCTCAAAAACTATAAATAATAGATCCATACAATATAATATTAAAATAAAGGCATTTTAATGAAAAATAAGATGGCATAATAAAAAATATACTATTCTATTAAAAAAAAAAAGTCATATGTTACCCACCCTAAGAGGACCACCCTGTATATTTTAAAATATTTTTAAAATATGCATTTTATAAAATCGTACAAGTTTTCCATTAAAGTTTTTCTCTAAAGTGGATACTTTACTATATATCGACCGACTCGGCTTCGTTGAGACACCCTGTATATTATATAGGGAATTACATGAAATACTTAGGTACTTATAGATTACATGCCTATAATCACTTATCGACTCGGCCTTGAATTTTAGCCTAGTCTACAGACTTTTACTACTTATACTACAACTAAACCGCTTGGGACAAAGAAAACCTTGCTATTTAGAATGTTTATTACAAAATCGATATACTCTCTTCAAAAATATTATTTATCTAAGGCATAAAATTAATGTATAATGCCATAATTCTATTATGATAATGTGATTCGAGTTATACCGTATATATATTTTTTATAGCTTTAGATGTTTAAATGACTCTAGATTAACCAACGAACTAATAACTCTTCTCTCTAGAATAAGCATTTCATTTACATAAAGTAAAAAAAACGTAGCCAACATATACATTTGTCTGTCTTACTCGCACAGCTTTGTTCTAACAGAGTCAACAATAACAGTTACTGGTAATTGTTATTGTTCAGGCCTGAATATACTATTTGTTTACAAAAAAACCGAGATGTTGGCGATACTTTATTACATTTTGTTTAACCTCGTACTATTCTACTTAATTAAGCTTCCCCTAAGTCCAGGACTTCTGTGGGCTAGTAGTGGAGGGAACCACCGGCTTTAATTGACTTTCGAACCAATTTATAGGGAGTGTCCGCTTCACTTACGCCTTCGCCAAATTTTAATTATTAATTAACTGAAAAAGGCAAATCGGCACGCGCCGGTGAAAATCGAACTCACGCTATTTGTGTAGTAAACTTGCCAAGTACGACGCGGTAGTCCACTACACCAATCCTTATATTAACGGTATGCGTATTCTAGAGAGAAGAGTTGTTAGTTCGTTGAGATTAACAGTACTTTTAATTGTAATAATTTCTTGCGATTACCTTAAAATCGATTAATTTAATAGTTTTTAAGATATTTACAATTTTAGATGTAAAGATATACATTTGTTATGCTCAAAATGTCAAATATTTCGAAACCAGTAAATATATCGATTTTAGTCCAATGGTAAACATATATTAGAATTGGGCATTGTTTCGAAAAAAATACTTTTCAAAGTTCCAACAGTCGAAAAATATTATAAAGTGTCGCCATGCCTAAACCATGGAACGTCTAGTTTATGACAAAGTGGAGTCAAACATTATATCCAACCCTGTGACACTCCGAAGTTTTAACTAGCTTTTTCGTGTTACGTAATGACTGAAATCCACCAGATGGCGAAATAGTCTACGAGCGAAATATGGAGTACTCTAGATTTATGATTTTATAAAATTCTATGACACATAACCTCAAATTTTGCTTATGTTAGAAATAAACGTCAAAATATGTTATAAGTTGCTACTAAACTATAATACTTTTATCGGTATTATGTGATTACTTTTAGTATTTTGTGATAACAATGGTTTTACTATAGTTTGGTAACATTAAACGTATTTATAGTTCACATAAGAAAATATAGTACTTAAGAATTCAAAATTAAATCACCAGAATTATGGATTACAGTTTTTGGTTTGCCACAAATAAAGATTTAGAGGCTTGATTGTTATTTATAAAATATATACCAGGTATCTATAACTTACCTTAGAATAACCAAAGATATTCTCATAAAAACACACACTAAAAATAAACGTCACTGTGAACATATGTTTATAATGTCAATGTTTACGCATGGCGCCATCTAGCAGCCACCGACCAACTACCATTTAAAAATTAAAATTACGATCTAGAAGGCTTTCGATCTCGCTCGTAGATACCAGTGTTTTTTGGTCAATACGTAACCAAATCGAACTACAAGTTACCAGTCCTTATTCTCTACATTCATGATTATATCCATACCATGCTTTTTATAGATCTTTAATATCTCTTTTATTTTTAAGTAATCGGCTCTGGCAGCTTTAACTATAACACCCTGTATATATATTATAAAGTCATCTATCTGTCGTTAAAATTAAATGGACAGGAAACAGCGAATAGTACCATTTCATCCTTTTTGGGAATCATCAGCACTGTGTATTCTGTATGTTGCTAATATTCAAATAAAACGTTAGATAGATATAAAAGCATGGTGCCATCTATTGATGTGGTCACTGTTAAGAATATTCTTAACTTATTTAACTCTTCTTAACCGGCTAAAGGTTCATATAATCGTTTAGGTCCGTGGCATTTTGAATGCACGTTACTGTACACCCTAAATTGTGGCGATTTGCCTTTTGGGAACAAGTGAACAGATAACAGTGACCACATCAATAGATGGCACCATGCTTTTATATCTATCTAACGTTTTATTTGAATATTAGCAACATACAGGATACAAAGTGCTGATGATTCCCAAAAAGGATGAAATGGTACTATTCGCTGTTTCCTGTCCATTTAATTTTAACGACAGATGGATGACTTTATAATATATATTTTTCGGTTATTAACCGACAAACGTGCAGTATATATTTTTATAGACTGTCAATTCTTAACTTATTTAACCCTGTATATATAATTTAACAAATCTGTCTCTTAGGGGTATGGATCGATCGAAAATCGCTTTTATGTACTGAAGCCTAATTTTACCTAAAATAAATTGCCCCATACATTATATACAATAATATCCCTGTAATTTATTTAAAAATTAATGTTCTTGGAAATCTATTATTACACACTGCGTAAAAGACTATAAAAAATAGAATACCAGAATGTCCCTTTAGATATTAAGATTCCTGTCATAGATGTCATGAAGTCTTCCATTATTATATTTGTATTAATTTAATTCTTTTGGTAATAACAATAGGCAACAAAACGCATCTTTTTTTTTGCCGCGCTCGGTTAGAAAATTTTTATTACTAATTCGAGAGCGTAGAATCCGAATCTAAATCTAAAAATTCCAGCACCTAAAATTTTTGAGATATAAATCCAGGAAATAATGACGTTTTCTTTCAAAATCTTAAAAAAAAGAGTAGGATTTTGAAAAATTTAGGATATATTAAAAAATATACGAGGAATACAAAAATCTATATGCCAAGGACCTACTGTCACAGTAAGTAGCTTAAAATGAATATGCAGAGTTTACTTAATTGCTCATTTGTGGCAAAACTATGGAATTTGTATAAAAATTTTATAGAACTTAATTTGTAGATTATAAAATTCTCTACAAACATCTTTACACAAATGTTTTCTTATTTTGCTTAGTTCGTTCGTAAAAAGTAAATAAATGAAAAAGAAATAAAATTAAAGCACACAGCGTAAACTTTTTTCCCAAGCCCAAAAAGTATATTTTTTTCATCAATTTAAAGGCGCAGAATCCGAATTTGACTTAAAAAAATCCAGCACGTCTTATTTTTTAAATTTAGTACAATTTAAAAATAATTTATAAAACAAAATGTTGTGTAATTTTTGTAATTTTTTTAACAGTTTTTATTTTAAGTTTTAATAATTTACCAATCATGTTTTAGTTTTCAAGAAACAAAACAAAGAAAATAATGTTTAAGAATTTTCATTTTATAGGTTTTTAAAACTGCGGCTGTCATTAACAAAATCCTTTAAAACTGAACCATAAATACTTTAAGAAATAAAACTAGAAAAATTCACCCATACAAAAAGAAATGATTACTGAAAATTATTCAGATCAAGTGGCTCAAAACTTTGTATATCATGTTAAGTACTTAAATCAAATACTACTTAAATCAGGAAAAATTGCTAATATCATAAAATTTCTTTTATTGAGTTTTAAATACAAAAAATAATGAAAAAGAGTACCTACTAATATTAGTTTCTTGGAAATATGTAGCAATTGAATTTAAAACAAATAGTTGAATTTCTTAAAATTAGTTATATAATATATAATATACAGGGTTATTCAGAAATAACTTCGTAAAATTTAAGAGGTGATTCTACGTTAAAAATATGAAAAAAAGTTCCTATAAGGGTTGGTCCGGAAATAACCCCTAAGGGAGCTGCGGATGGACATATTAAATGGAGGACAAAAAAAAGAATCAATAAAATTTTAATGCTTTACCAAAACACGGAAATTTAATATTAAAGGAGTAGTATCCTTTTAAGAAGTAACATTTTTAGTGGCATAAAATGTTACTTCCTCTTAATTGTATTTTTTTTTAAACTCCTACAGTGTTGCACTCTATGACAATTTTTATGTATTTTTACTGAAGGAATCTATATTTTTTACAAAAAATCCAAAAAAAATATACATGAAAAAGTTTGGAGCAGAAATGTGTTAAGCCTCACATATTTTGTCCGTCTAGGCACGTCTCTGAATAAATTTAAAAAAATAAATTAACATAAACTTATACATGCAAAGGTTCGTCGCTCTAGCTTAAAGGGTACAAGAGTTATTAATTAAAAACCTTATTTTTATTACAAGTTTAAAGAACCGTAGCTCTCTTAGGACTTATTTCCGGACTAACCTTGATAGAAACTTTTTTTTTATATTTTTTAAAATAGAATTAACTCTTAAATTTCTCTAACCTATTTTTGAATAACCCTATATATAATATATTTTTATACTTGGTACAAGTATCTAACTGTTAGATTCTAATGCAAGTTATCACAAATACTTAATATTAGAATATTTTTTCCTACGACCTAGTTAGTATATAGTGCTCATTTTCCGCCCGTTGCCATGGAAGTGAAAATCAGCTGATTTTACATTTATGCTGTTAGAGAATAAGTAAACATCAAACACATAACCTCAAATTGACAAATTAATTTTTAGAAAATTTTTACGTTTTTTGGATGTTTGAAGCAAACCATTTTCAGTGCATTCTCGTGCACTGAAAACTAGGTTCGCGTACTCGGTGCGTAATATACTATTTTTCACCACCAGCCTAAAACCAGGAGGTTCTAAAAATAATGAAATTGCACCATGGTTAATAATGAATTTTTATTCAGCTGTTTTGACATCTGACGTTTCACTTTTGTTAAATCACATTGCTATTTACAAGTGTCGTTAGGCACCAAATTTATTTATTGCATGATTAATTAAAAAATATTAATTAAATTAGTACCTATAAAACATGTTTTACAAAAAATACTTCGGAAAGTGAAAATCATATTCAATAGATTATACAACCCATAGATTACCGTAAAGATCATAGATTACTAGAGTTACAACCCCCATATATTAGATATTAGATATTCGACTCGTGAAACGACAATGTTTTATAGGTTGCATAATATACAAAAGTAATGGGAGATTTAGCTCAGCGGTCAATGGCATCGATATAGCCTGACACTGATCTAATGATCGTGAGTTCAAACCTCACTGGCGCCGATTGCCTTTTTCAGTTAATTAATAATTGAAATTTGGCGAAGGCGTACTCCCTAGATATATTGGTTCGAAAGTCAATTAAAGCCGGTGGTTCCCTCTACTACTAGCCCACACAAGTCCTGGACTTAGGGGATGCTTAATTAAGTAGAATAGTACGAGGTTAAAAACAAACATAAAAACAAACATAATTAGTAATTTTGTAAACTAATTTTAAAAATTATAGTTAATTGTACAATTTTGGCAAGAAATATTTATATAGGCAGGTGATGTTATTGGTATATTTATTTCTCTTTTTTACTGTTAAATTATTATGTGTTAAAGTTTCTGAGTGTTCTGTATGAGGTGAATTTGTATCAAAGATGTGGGGTACTGTAGGGTTTTCCGGTTCACTAAAATCAGTAGGCAGAGTTGTATTGAAGAGGGAAGAACTTGAAGAAAAATTATCTAAAGAAAGTAGCTTTTTCATTAAATTTTAGTAAAATAAAATAAATAAATAAATAGATAATTCATTGTACTATAAAAATACTATATTTTCCACGTGAGTGAAGATTTAACATTTTAGACCGCGTCTTGCGGGCTTCGCGCTAGCGCGCTCATCCCGAAATTTGACGCAGGTCAAAAATGTTAAACTTCTCTCACTTGGTAAATAATATACTAATTCCTTGTATGTAAACTCTAAGTTCTAAGGCAAAGAAAAACTTACTATTTATTTAATGATGCTCTTAGATTTGTAAAAGATAAACTAATGGTGGGTATTTAATATTTTTTAGTACAACTTTTTTCGTATAATTAATCCTTCTTTCGCTTTTGATTTATAAAGCCGCATGCCTTTTTAATTCAAAAAATAAAAGCTTTTAATGTAGTTGACACAAATTTTTGTTATATGAATATTAATGAATGTCTTTTTTTATACGCTCATAGCTGTTTTTTTTTTGTGGCTAGGTTGTTATGCAAATAATTAAATATAGTAAATTTAAAATCAGTTTAATATATAAGAAAAATATATGATAATTTTATTTTCATTTACATTATACAAGGGATATCCAATAGCTTTTAATTCAGGAGTATAAACCTAAACCTAAAAACATTTTTTTAAGATTTTAGTGATTTAAAACAAATATATTTACAATTATGGCGAAGGCGACACTACGCAGGTTCGTCTTAAAAGCAAAATCATGAAAAAAAATCCACAAAAACTGACCCTGATTCCTTATTGTTTTCTATTAAAAAAATGTATATTAAAAAAAATCTATGGTTAATTATTTTTAACCCTTAATCACAGACATGCCGTCTGTGAGACGTCCTCTGGAAGTCGATTTTTCGGTATATTTCCTCTCCGTTTTAAAATAAAAGCACTTAAAAAGTTGTTCTTTTGATTTATACTATACCCTACTTCATTTCATTATTAGCAACTAAAAAAGTTACTAGGTTTGGACTTTAGTTTAGCTTTGTATGTAGATCTTCTGGTGGAAAACGGCAATTTGCTTAAATTAGAAGTATCGTATAAATATGTCTTGAAAAAATAGGTTATGTTTTTATGTCATCATTCAGATAGAACATAAATTTTTGCAATTTTTTTAATAATTATTAATAAACATATAATAATAGTTATTTATGGTACTAGTGGGTAAAGTAAGATATTGCCCATGAGAAAATTAACCGTCAGCCAAGCAGGTTAATTTTCGAGAGGGCAATATCTGTTTACCCATGAGTGCCATACAAGGTTTTATCCAATAAATAGCTCAGGAATTCATATTTTTATTAAAAATTTTAATGACATTTACAAGAAAATAATTTGACAAGTGACAGTTGAGTGGGTAAAATAAATAATTATCCACTCAATAAAGTAAAAGCCACGCGGGGGTTATTATTGAGTTTATCTATTTAAAATAAAGCTGGTAATTATCTTATTATCTGTATGTATTGGTTAAAATATATGTTCTGAGGCTTTACCCGAATATAATCATAGTATATTACTCACCGAGTACGAAAACCTAGTTTTTAGTGCACGAGAGTGTTTTTTTTAGAGGTGCAGCCAAGTAAAAAAAAGCACTCGATTTGCACTAAAATTTTTTGCGATGAGATGCGTATACTATTTTTCCTACTACCTAACATCTAAACATAAAAAAATGCAAAAATTATCTTAAAATTAGTTTGTCAGTTTGAGGTATAACCTAAATGTGTTTGACGTTTACTAATTTTCTGACAGCAGATATGTAAAATCAGCTGTCATAGGCAAGGAAGGCACCCGGGTGGGAAAAAGGCACAAACTACTAACTAGGTCGTAGGAAATAGTAGTTTTCGTAAAGAGTAAGGACTTGTCGCAAACCAGTTGCGAACAACATTTTTCGTTCGATTTAGAGTCTAGATAGACTCTTTAAAAATGTATATTTTAAAGAATTACCTGTGTTTAACTTTTAAATTTCAAAATTTTGCATGTATACTATTATTAATAAGGGCAAGAAGTTAATTTATTTTTTTGAATTTATCCAGAGGCGTGCCTAGACGGACAAAATATGTTAGGCTTAACACATTTTTGCCCCAAACTTTTTATGTATACATTTTTTGGATTTTTTATAATACAGATTCCTTCAGTAAAAATACACAAAAAATGTCTTATAGTGTAACACTGTAGGAGCAACCGTTTAAAAAAATGCATTTAAGAGGAAGTAAAATTTTGTGCCACTAAATATGTTAGTTTTTAAAAGGCTATAACTTCCTTAATATTAAATTTAGATGTTTTGGTGAAGCATACTTTTTTGCTTAGTTTTAAATGAAGAATCGCCCTGCAGCATTAAAATTTTATTTGTGCTTTTTTGTTCTCCATTCAATATGTTCATCTTCGAAGGGCCGCAACTCCCTTAGGGCTCATTTCCGGACAAACCTTTATAGGAACTTTTTTTTATATTTTTTAAGGTAGAACCTCTTAAATTTCTCGAACTTATTTTTGAATAACCCTGTATAGTAAACATGCATTTTTCTTTATTTCGTATACACTGGGTGGTAAGAAAACGTGTTTTATTCACAATCATTTGGAATTAAGGTAATTGCAAACATACGTAAAAGTTGGAAAATTAATTATTGTTAACTTCTGCTACCTAAAAAGTATGAAACCCCGCATTTTCATCCCTTGGTTGAGAACTATCATGTGACTAACTTCATATAGATATGTACAAAAACTTAAATGTATTAAAACGTTATGAACAAAATTGTTTTAAGTAATTATTTTTATAAAATAACGTCTAATACACATTTAAATTAAAATATTTTCGAATTTCTAAAATATATTAGATTTAAAACCAATTTAGCTCTCATTTCTTAAATATCACCGATAAGTGCTTCCTCTGCTGGTAATTTAACGAAGTAAATGTATTACGTTATTTTATACTTTTTAATACGAATATTTATTATTTATGTCTTATGAATATTTATATTCAATATATTTAATATATTTATATACATACATGTTTTAAAATTATTAATATTAAATACCTAAAAGTTATTTTTTGTTTTAGTTTCGTGAAAATCGACATCTATATATTGATAAAGCAAAAATGTGTAACTTACTTCACCAATATTACAAATTTTAAGATGGTGTCAGTTTGGTTGTAAAAAATAAAATACACAATTGTGAAAAAAATAGGTATAATTGTGAAAAAATACTACAAACATTTCATTTTTCCTTCGGGAATTGACAGACCTCGGGGCTACGCCCGGTCAGCTAACTTTCCCTCAGGAAATAAAATATTTTCCACCTCTGTATATAATACACTATTTCATATTTATGTCATAAACAGGTACACGGAAAGAACTACTAATGAACAACCTCCGTGGATTAAGCGGTTCCGGAGGCTCGCATAGTTAATCATTATACAGAACTTACGATGACGTGATTGACTTGATGTGCCGTTATGTATCTTGTGCACAGGCTTACCACCTTATGTTTATGGTTATTCAAGCCTGCCAACGGCATCTTGAGCAAAATTTACTGAGGACAATCTATAACATTTTCTTGGATTTCTGGCCACAGTAAAATTAACTGGTAATAAGTATTACTTATAACTGTAAAAATAATATTACTAATTACTGTAAAAATTTCATTAAAATTTAATATTTTTTTGCTTTTAACGTTATCAGTTTACTATAAAAATTTTAAATGAGTTCGGTATTTACTAAAAAGTATGTTGAAAAATTCTTTCCATGTACTATCAATCTTTGATTTTTCTATCAAATCGAAAACCATTAAAAATCAAATTAATTTTCAATTTTCTTTTAAAAACGTAATTTTCGTAATAATGGATACATTTTTCATAGCAATTTCCGTTTTTTTCTTTAATCCTCGATAATAATACAGGCCCACAAAATAAAGTAAATGTCAGTTACTCTTTACTTTTTCATTAGCATAGTATACGGTGCTTTTTTGGGGGTATTTTTTGTTTGTTTCGAAATCCTGAAATTCCTTTACCATTCGATAGTTTTACCGTCCATTTATATAATTTTCAGTGAAAATTAAAAAAAATCTACCGAGCGCTTGTTTTTTTATTAAAAAAATAAATGCTAAACGAGCTGCGAAAAGTAAACCAAGCCGTGAAGATATATCTGTATCTAAAGACGTTTTCTCGAAATAAACTTGATATTTATTTATTTATTTATTATATAATGCTACGCATTCCATTATATACTATTCACATATAAATGGTATATTGGATTTTTTTTCAAATATTAAAAAAAAACAAAAACAAATTTAACAATTTTTTTTTTATTTTTTTTAAGTAATTGGGAAAATGCAATATACCATTTACTGTGAATAGTATATAATCAAATGCGTAGCATTTCATATCTTTATGGCTTGTTTTATTTATCGCCGATCGTTGAACATTTATTTTTTTTTAATAAAAAACGAAGCGCTCGGTAGATTTTTTCGAAAGGTAAAAGAGTTTCAGGGTTTCGAAACAAAAAAAAATACCTCCAAAAAAGCACCGTGTAAATGTATAACTTTGTAAAGGAAAGTCAAAATATTTTAGGAGCGTATCTACACAGAAGTATAAAAAAGCAACAAAAAAAAAACGATTTTTTAAAACCAATCAGAAAAAATCGTTTTCAGCGCCCAAAAATACATAGGAAAAATTTAGTTTGGTTAGGAGTTATTGACTTCATGTTTTTTTGTGGACCAGTGTAATAAGAGAACTTCTGTTAAGTCTTTTGCAATTTATTTCTTAACTTAATTTTAGGGTTAAAAGCTTATTAAAGGCTTATTGTTATCTAATATTTAAGAAGCTACCCCCAAGGATTATGAATGCTCTACTGAAAACCAAATCAATTAGAATGTATTGAGCATTTTGATTTTAATAGGGCCCAGATTTAAATTATTATTAGTTTTGTTTCATTATACACTGAAAATGGGTCACCGTATAAAATAGTGAACGATTTTTTATACATGAAACCTCAAGAAAATTTAGTTATTAAATACAAGTTGTTAAAGTAAAACATAACGAGGGATCACCAAGAATTGGTTAAGCTCTAAGAGCTTTAAATACTTCCATTAATAACAAAAGAGAAAATGTAGAAATTTTAGGATTTATTAGGGGCGTTGCAGTTCTGTTAGGTTAAAAACAATTTTCTGATAAAAAACGTTTCTAGATTTAATAATAATGAGACAAAATCAAAGACGATTATTTAATAAATACAGAGTGTTAAAAACTAAAATGTGTAACTGAAAGGACTTTAACAACAAATAACAAACAATATGAATAAAATTGAGTGTACTTTACAATATCAATCAAATTTTCTAATTGAGAAGATGTGCCATGGGTGTTCCCGATTTAATTGGGTTCCTACATGAAAGGTAGATCGATTATTGTAAAAGTAGGTGATTCGAGATCTGACTCACATAATATTAACTTCGGTGTGCCACAAGGTTCAATTTTGGGACCACTACTATTTATTATCTTCATAAATGATCTAAAGTATTTTATCGATAAAGGCATCATGATTATTTTTGCAGATGACACCACTATCACAATTCATGCTAGGGATCTCACGTAACTCAAAAATTTAATAATAACCCTAATTAATGAGCTGAGTGAGTGGTGGCAGAGAAATCGACTAATTCTTAATACCGATAAGAATTTTTTTTTCAAGAAAGATTGAACAATTAATATTGTCTCATCAAACCAAATTTTTAGGCACCATTATTGATGCGACGTTAAGTTGGGAAGGTCATATTGATATGAAAAAAGCTAAATAGCACTTACTTTGGCATCCTTTAGCTAAAAAGCTCTCTAGTCAGGTTTCTTAAGCGTTTATTATGCTTTAGCTTATTCGCATATTTCGTTCAATGTTATGTGCTGGGGATCCAGTTCTGATTTTCAGAGTTTCTGTATCGCAGAAGAGATTGCTATGCCTTATTTTTAATATCACTTACCGAGATAGTTGTAGAAATGTTTTTAAGGTAAACAAAATATTCACCGTTACTTCAAACTATATTTTAAAATGCGTTAGTGCATATTCATAGGCTCGCATAAGAACGTAATACATAACAATGCGATGCCGTGATTGGCTTGACGTGCCGTCATGTATCTTGTAAGCCAATCACGGCACCGCATTCTTATGTTCTTATGTAAGCTTTTGGATAGGCCTTTACTTTTACGAAACAAAATATTTCCAAATTTTGGTCAAACAATAAAATTCATAACTTAAATACGCGTAATATAAATTTTCTTAGAGCACCAAAACATAAAACTGCGAAGTTTCAGAAATCACAATTGCATTAAATTATTTAATGCTCTACCAGTTAGTATTGAAAGAATACCAAGTATAAATTCTTTTAAATCTAGGGTAAAAAATATTTTGTTAAAGATTGTGTGTATAGTTTAGACGAGTACTTTTCATATACTTCTAATTTTAATGTGTGATCTCGTGTGCGTTTAAAAAAAATATATATTTTTTATGTTTCCATATATCTTACACTGTCATGTTTTACCTTTTATATTTTGCATAACTATTTTAATTTATTTATTTTGATTATTAATTTTATTGTTAACTGTGTTTAATATTTCATATATAATTTTTACTGTTTTAATATTTGTACTTGGATAAGGATAGAGAAATACATTCATATGTTTTATTATTTTTTTTATTATTTTTTAACAGCTCAAGCTGTTTTTTTTTTGTTATACATGCATGTATGTGTGTATCGATATACGCATATGTATATTTTAAATCTTTCTATCAGATAATGATATTTCTCTATTCTTCATTAACCTCTTCAGGGACGAATTGTTTGTTGAATTTAATTTAGTGGCAAAAGTTAAAAATGCTTTTTATTTTTCAAAACAACTAAACAAGCGAAGATGTGCAAATCTTGGTCAATGGATGTCGCTTGTGATTGGAAACAAAGCAAATGGCAACAGCTATAGCTACTGAGTAATAAGACATTCGGTGAAATTAATTTTGCGGAATTTATTTTTAAACGTACACATATGTACCTATATGAGGTTAAGTACTACAAATAGTTGACCTGTACTTTTTGTGCTATAATTTTTTATGACATATTCCAATACTTATTTGTAAGCCAAAATTAAGGAATAAATGAATTTGAATTTGAATTTAAAATTAATAATAACATCAGTTTAAGGTATTTTACATGTAATAAAAAATATGACTAAACAAAGTTACCGACAAAAATAACATTATTTTATGTTACACTAACATAAAATAATGTTATTTCTGTCGGTAAATTTGTTTAGTTGTATTTTTTTATAGGTTACATTAATATATACCTACAGTATAATATATACATACATACATACATACACATTATGTAATTAACGCTTGAGCATTATTTTATTAAATTTTCTTAATTATAACCGTAAGATAGTCCAGTCAAATAATAAATATAAATTGGAATAAATGTACACCGGCTGATATTTTAAAAGGTAGTAGTGGATGGTAATAGAACACTGCTGTTAGTTTTTCACAGGGTGATTTGCGTAAGGGGTATCCGCAATCTTGAATTTTAGGGATGTTGCTTAATATGCATCTTACAATAAAAATGCATATAACCAATTTTATTAAGGAGCTGATATCCAACAATTTTTGTTTGGATTATGTTTTTTATATATTAATAACAATCGAGTTAATTCAAAAATAGCCATGTTGGAGGTAAAATTGGTTTTCTATCATTTTTCAGCCAAATTATTCATCGGACGATAAATGGTTATGAGCAAACTTATAGCTCTTGAAATTCTCTAAAAAGTTTCATATGTTACATATTTTCATACTGTGGTATGGTTATAGAGGGTGCAACTCTACTTTCAGCGCCCACTGTAACCGTAAAAAAATACTAATGAAAATTCATAATATGTAAAACTTATAGAGAATTGCAAGAGCTACAAGTTTGCTTATAACCACTTTTATTCTCCGATGAATAATTTAGCTGAAAAATCGAAAAAAAAACAATTTTACCCCCAACATGGCCATTTTTGAATATATATATAACTCAATTGTTATTGATCTATTAAAAAAATAATTCAAACAAAAATTGTTGGAAATTTTCTCTTTAACAAAATTGGTTATATACATTTTTATCGTAAGATGATTATTTAGCGAGATAATCACACTCACCCCTAAAATTCAAGATGGCGGACCCCCCTTACGCAAATCACCCGTTAAAAAACTGTTCGACTACTACCCTTTAAAATATCAGCCTGTGTATATTTATTGCAATTTAACATTGAAATTTCTCGTTATTTGACTGGACTAAGAATTAATGACGCTGGTGGATGGCGCAACCTGTTTTGCAACCTTCGCTGGCACCAACTTTGTCATTTTTCTTAGGTTGTCAAGTTTACGGATGTTAAGAACAGACTTAATTTTACGTTTACTTTCAAATTAATTAGAATTCTATGAAACTGCTGAAATCTGCGCGATGGGACGGCTTAATCTAAAAGAGGTTACTGGTTATGTTTATTGTAAAAAATCAAACTTTTAGTCATCATTCACTTTATTAATAATTTAGGTTAGTTACCGGTTTTGATTATCATCGTCAGACTACAAGAAATTACACAAGTTAGAGATTATTTTAAGAACAACAAAGTTTATCTTACCTAGCCAAAAATGTATAAAAATACTATATCCATAAAAGGTCAAAATTAACCATAAGAAAACATTTATAAATGTAAAACACAGTAACGTAACGTCCACTTCAATTTACAAGACAATATAAACATAATATTAACAATAAAATCACAAAACACGTGTTTAAACATATAGTATATAAATAATAAATGTCAAAAATCAAGAGTTTTTTTGAAAATCTATGGGATGTTCTAAGCTAAGGTGTGTGAGAAAAAGAAGTAGAAGAAGAAAAAGGAAAAGAAAAGCAGAAAGAAAGAAAGAAAAAGAAAAAGAAGAGGAAGAAGAATAGGTATAAGCATTTTAAGGGATGGGTAAAATATTTTTAAACACTATTCAATACAATCCTGAAAAATTGAAATTAAAATATTAAGATATGTTATTTCCTTAAATTCCAATCTACTTATTGCAATAATTATACACAAATAGATATATAAATGTATGCACATATATAAAACAACCACAAGTATTACAAAAATAAGCTAAAAAGTGTAGTGTTAGAACGGGGGAACGTAAGTTGTTTATTTAAAATATTTTCAGGATACTTATGAGCAAAAAAAATAAACAGATTACGTTCCCCCTTTCTAATACTACACTTTTTAGCTTATTTTTGTAATACTTGCGGTTGTTTTATATATGTGCATATTTGTGTATAATTATTGCAATAAGTAGATTGGAATTTTAAGAAATAACATTTCTTAATATTTTAATTTCAATTTTTCAGGATTGTGTTGAATAGTGTTTAAAAATATTTTACCCATCCCTTAAAATGCTTATACCTATTCTTCTTCCTCTTCTTTTTATTTTTCTTTCCTTCTTCTGTTTTTCTTTTCCTTTTTCTTCTTCTACTTCTTTTTCTCACACACCTTAGCTTAGAACATCCCTAATATTGATTATAGATTTTCAAAAAAACTCTTGATTTTTGACATTTATTATTTATATACTGTATGTTTAAACACGTGTTTTGTGATTTTATTGTTAATATTATGTTTATATTGTCTTGTAAATTGAAGTGGACGTTACGTTGCTGTGTTTTACATTTATAAATGTTTTCTTATGGTTAATTTTGACCTTTTATGGATATAGTATTTTTATACATTTTTGGCTAGGTAAGATAAACTTTGTTTTTCTTAAAATAATCTCTAACTTGTGTAATTTCTTGTGGTCTGACGATGATAATCGAAACCGGTAACTAACCTAAATTATTAATAAAGTGAATGATGACTAAAAGTTTGATTTTTTACAATAATATCTCTTCACTATAAGTATACGTACGTTAAATTATGGATCTCAATATTTTTGATTTTCGCAATTGGGTTATGTTTATGTCTAATTATCAATTTTACAAAGGGTATATTTTTTCTCAACAGACTGTTAATAATGAGACGAAAGCAAAAACGACTGTTTAATAAATAATAAAAAGTGATAAGAACTCAAAATGTGTAAGTGTAAGGACTTCAACAACAAATAAGAAAACAATAAAGAAATTATGACTTGAGAGTACTCAATCACATGCTGTCGCTAATAATAATGTGCGACGATAGGCATCGCAATGAGCAGGAGGACCTTTTCAGGATCTCAAGGAGGCTTAGCATAATTGCTTTCTCGCCAAATGAGCAACACTTTGATTGTCTGGATGGATCGTCTAGAAGACATAGCATGCTGGAAAGAGGTAGCTAATACACTCCTAGATAGAAAAAGTCAGAAGTCGGGTTCACTACGTTTGTTGACATATTCTATTTTTTTACTATGTATATAACAATTTAAGACCAAAAATAAAATAATCTATAGGTTAATTTTTTTTATGAGGAGAATATATTCAAAATGTTTAAAAAGACGATTTTTTTTTATTTAGTCTTTTTTCAACTTGAAAAAAAGAAAATCTATTATCTTTATATAAATATAATAAATATAGCACAATTAAATAGTTTTAAGAATTTTAGGTCCACAAGTCATTCCTAAGGGGCATTTTAGGGGGCATAAACTCATAATTTATTAAATATTACTAAAGTAGTAATAACAATTACAAATAGATGTAGCTTTAATAGAATTACGAAATTAAGGAAAATTAAAATCATATTACACTGTTTTTAGTCAAATTGATGATTAGGCAACTGCATGTATGCAGAAAGGGTCTAAACCTCATTAATATTGTTTATTGTTTTGCAAAATTGCACATTAAATGGTAAAACATGAAAAAAAAAATCATTAATAAATTATATACTTATCTATAGTTACCGTTATTATTGACATTATTATTGATTTATTATTGACATTTTTTTTCTACGGTAAAACCTAGAATAATATTATTTTTTTCATATTTTGACCTTATTTTCCTTTTCTGATATGCTTTAAGTCAGTGAGGGTTGGACCTTCTTTGCAAAACTGATATTTTAATAATTAAATTGGTGATAAGGCCAAATATAAGCTATGCAAAAAGGGCTATCCCTTATTATATTACCTTGAGGCTTATAAGAAAAGGTAAAATTATAACAAATAAATATCCTAGGTTTTTCCTTGGCAAAGCACATAATGTCAATATTAACTTCAATAATAATGTCAATAACAACGGAAACTAGAAATAAATATAAAACTTATTCTTTTATCTGTTGTCATTTTTATCATTTTAGGTGTAATTTTAAGACAAAACATAGCGAGGACTAGACTTTTTTTGAATAGTGGTTATTTGGCCTAATCGACAATTTGATTAAAATAAAATATCAGTTTTGCAAAAAAGGACTAACCCTTACTGTATTGACTAAGTCATTTTGGAGTGTTACGTCCATGTTAATGGTATAGGAAAATAGCGTTACAGGAAGGGGGTGGGGGTCCAAAATGATCAAAATTTGCGTTACGTAATACTTGAAGGTTTCATTATCAGGAAACGAAAACAAGGTCAAATATTAATTAATTAATATTATTCTAGGATTTACCTTAGCAAAGCATATAATGTCAACAATAACGTGAATAATAATGTCAATAATAAAGGTAACTATACATAAGTGTATAATTTATTATTTATTTTTGTCATTTTTAACCATTTAAGGTGCAATTTTAAGACAATAGCGTAGTGATGGTTAGACCATTTTTGAATAACTGTTGTTTTGTCTAATCATCAATTTGACTAAAAAAACTTAAATATGTTTTTAATTTTCCTAAATTTCAAAACTCTATGAAAGCTACATTTATTTGTAATTGATATTACAAAAGTAATATCAATTACAGATAAATGTAGCTTTCATAGAGTTATGAAAGTTAAAATACCCCTTAGGAATGATTTATCGACTTAAATTTTAAAAACCATTTTATTATGCTATATTTAGTATATTCATATAAAAATAATAGATTATCTTCCTTCGAAGTCGAAAAAAAAATCGTCTTTTTAAACATTTTGAACATAATCTCCTCAATAAAAAAAATAACCTATAGATTATTTTATTTTTGGTCTTAAATTATTATATATATATATATATCGTAAATAAATAGAATATATCAACAAAGGTCGTAGACTCGATTTTTTACATTTTCAATCCAGGAGCGAACCGTGAATATTAAATAGTAGCGACAATTATGTAAAATTTCTGTTTTCAAGGTAGTCTTACATTATGCTATTTTTAGATATCGTCAAAATTGCATATAAAAGTTTGTAACAATAAAAAATTAATCACTTGAAAATTTTAATTCTATTTTCTATGAAAATTTCATCGCATTTAATTGATGAACCAGTTTTTAAAAAGCCTTATTTAGAAATTTACACTCTAAAAAGCAAAACTGAATATTCAATTGGCTAGGAAGTTATTATACTATACAATTGTACTTTAATATTTGTTAAAAACACGCAACGTTTCATGTCCGTCACTAAATATTAAAGTACATGACTCTAAAATTATAGTTCTAAAGTCACGTACTTTAATACGGACTAGAGCACTAGATAGGTAGGTTTGTTAGGGTAGGTGGGTAGCTTGAGTGGTTCCGCAGGAGAGTACCGACATAGGTAGCCACAATTTCAGACAGCAAGAAATTTTTCTAGAAAAAGGACTGTTATACACCAAACATTTGCACTAACTATTTAGGTTAAAATTATTTGACAATTTCAATATTTTTATCCAAATTTTCTAATAAAATAGTTTTTTTAAGGTGTTTTGTTCATAAATTGCATAGAACATACAGTGCATTCTGTTTAAAATTATAGTTGTAAAATGTTTATAACTTATTCACGTGTAAGTAAGTAATATTTTTGTATTTTCTTTACTAAATAGAATCAGTATTTTAGCAAAACTCATACAATTTATTATTAACTAATGTATTACCAATGCAATCCATTAGGGCTAATAATTGCTGATTTAACACCTTGTGTCTTTTAAAATCTCTTGACGCAGTTTTAGGTAATTTGGTAGATCATTTATAATAATTTAATTCATACCTTATTATTAACGAGGCTGTGATTTAACAAAATATCTTTAAGTTTAAAAAGAAAATAAAGAAAAGCTAATTTTACCTAAAACAAATACAAAGTTTAATTAGCAACCACAGCAACAAAATATTATCAAAATGCACCATTGATTAGCTCTGTACACGGGAAATATAAAATTACACCATTATAATATCAATTCATCTTCTTAAATAGCGTCATAACTGTCATAAATTATTTTCTATTATTGTCAAACTTTCATGTCAAATAGAATAAAAAAATGAAAAATTATTTTGTTTAAATTTTCCTTTTGATGACGCACATCCGTCCGCCATTTTCGGTCTGAGATTTTGTGTATGTATGTACTCTCTTTTGCTTAGTGTGTAGACTACCTACCCACCCTAACAAACCTGTCTATCCAGTGCTCTAATACGGACATGAAAGGTTTTTGTTTTTAACAAAAATTAAAGACCAATTGTATAGGATAATAACTTCCGATTTCCTATCTATTTGTAACTCAATATTTAGTTTTGCTTTTTACAGTGTATTGGAACTATAATAGAGTCTGCTCTTACGTTTAATGCATTAATAATTAATGATATTAACGCTGAAAATAGTGGACCAGCAGGTCTGAGTTTATAGCAGTTACTTTGTATTTGTGCAGCACAAATTACGCTCCGCTATTAAAGACTGGTCAATTTTATCTTGCTCTAAACTGGAGCAAATGCAAATCGAAAAAATTGTATAACACTTCAAAGTTTTAAAATTTATTGAATATTTTTTGTTGATAAGGACAAAATGTTTTTGCTAACATCTACACTCAGAGAAATTTCGTCTCAAATGATTTTAATTAAAAAAAAACTTATTAAAATTAGCATTTTTTTTATTCAAATCATTTATTAGTACCTACTCGAATGGTTAAAAAAAACATTTTTAAAATTAAAAATAAATTAAAAACGACTTACAAAATTAAAAAATATTTTTTGATTTAACAAGAAACACTGTCGAAGCAAAAATATTATGGCATGATTAAAAAAATAAAAATATGAAAAAAAACTCCTTTTACTACTGCCATTTTAACTTTCTGTGGCCATTTAAATTTTATAAAAATTAGAGCACTGTAAACTACCTACCTACCGTAACAATCCTGTCTATACAGTGCTCTAACAAAAATATAATTAAAAAAACTACTAAAACGCAGAAACTTCAAATTATAATTTTTCTTGTCATTTGTAAAATCTACACTGATGAAAAGGATTTATTTGGATATGGCCAATTAAATTATTTGGTTGTAAGTAACAAATTTTATTTGAGTTAAATAAATATTTTGTTCATGTAAACAAATATTTTTATTTTAAAATGATTTATTAATGGGAACAAAATAGTTTATTTGACACAAATAAAATTATTTGTCCCGACCAAATAATTCAATTGGCCATATCCAACCAAATATTTTGTTGACACAAATAAACGTTTAAACGTTTAAACTGTTTTATCAGTGTATCAAAAAATATATTTTTAGCGAAATAAATAGTTTTTGGGTAAAATTGAACGGTATATTATTTAAATAAGCCGTGAAAATATGTAATGCTACGCATTCTATTATATACTATTCACAGTAAATGGTATATTGCATTTTGCAAATAATATTAAAAAAAAAAAATTGAAAATAATGGTTTTTAATTTTTTTTTGAGTTTAACCGACCATAACTTTTTTGTTTTTGATGACTTTCAAAATTTGTAGAATTGATCCTTGTAAATAAAGTAATTTTTCCTAAAAAAGTTACTTTACGGAATTTTCTTTCAGCTTTTTTCGATTTTAAAACAAATTTAACCCCCCATAACTTTTTTGTTTTTGGTGGGATTACTTTCAAAAGCAATACATTCGCCTCATAGAACCTGATTTTTTTTTTGAAAACTTCGAGTCGATCCAGGGCCGTAGCTATGGGGTAATGGGGGGGAGCCTCCCCCCACCTATCTTGAAATCAAAAAAGTTGCATATTTCATGGATTAAAAACATAAAAGTTTCATATTTCATGGGTTAAAAAAAAATAATAATAAATTTTTAATTTTGGGAAAAAAAGTTTTAAATTTTATGGCTTAAAAATATAAAAGCTGGGATTTTTAAACCTTAGAATAAAAAAAATTGCATACTTCATGGATTAAAAATATAAAAATTGCATATCTTTTCATGGGAAAAACATAAAAAAATAATAAATTTTTAATTTTGGGAAAAAAGTGATAAATTTTATGTATTAAAAATATAAACGTTGGGATTTTTAAAAAACTTGCATATTTCGTGGATTCAAAATATAAAACTTGCATATTTTATGGGTTAAAAATAATAAAATTATAAATTTTTAATCTTGTGAAAAAAGTCATAGATTAAGAAATATAAAAGTAAGGATTCTCAAACCTTGAAAAAATATAAATAATATTTAGAAAGGGGTGGGGACTTTTTTTTATGAATGACATTTTTTTTTGAGACAGGGTGGGACCTTTTTTTTTAGTCATGAACATTTTTTGTGTTTTTAGGCTAAAAAAAGTTGTAATTTTTGACCTCCTCCCCCCCCCCCCCCCCCCACCAAATCTCCTTCGCTACGGCCCTGAGCCGATCGGATTATTCGTTCTTGAGATATCGTGTCTACAAAAAACGTGACACTGGATGGACAGATGGACGGGCGGACAGACGAATATTTTTAAAGTTTCTTGTTTTTTTTTCATGAGACACATCTGTATCCCAGTTTTTTTTTGCTATTTTGGGAATAGTTAGTATAATAATGGTTTTGTCGTTTTATTGAAATATAATTTAAATTTTAAAACTTAGAAAAATACAGTTAGCAATCTATATGTAACGGTGAGCCCGAGAGCTCTAAAGTTCAGCCACTCGATGATCCACCCAATTTTGGATGCAGATTTATGTAAACAAGTTTTTGCTTTTAAAGGAAATGTTCAATTGCAAGCGTTGAGTTTATACAAATTTTGGATTCAATTCGAAATAAATGTACTCAAAAATACTGTTTCTAACAAAATAATTCTTTCATTTATACACTCAATGTCCGTCAATCTTTCAGTAGTATTAACTGTAATAATTAAAGAAAATTCACCATGTCAGAACGTAAATTTACAATATTTATTAAAATTAACCTCAATATTACTCGGTTTAGTAAAATCTCAGCTCTTTCCTGTCGCACTCTAAATTTTTCCGTCAATCTTTCAGAAGTATTCACTGTAATAATTAAAGCAAATTTACCATGTCAGAATTTACAATATTTATTAAATTAACCTCAATATTACTCGGTTTAGTAAAATCTCAGCTCTTTTCCTGTCGGTACAATAATTTTGCATTAAAATTCTAGTATGTGGTCCAAAAACCCGACACTTTTACAATATTGGTTAAAAATTATCATAATTATAGCTTGTAAACATTCTACAAAAGATAGCAGTAAAATTACCAAAATAAAAATTCACATTTTTACAGATAACAGTGAATTTACAGTACTAATTTAAATTTACCACTTTCTTTGCTGGTAACATATGACCTACTTTATTTGCAGTGATATTACCATATTTTAATTTACAGTGCGGTACAATAATTTTGCATTAAAATTCATGCATGTGGTCCAAAAAGCCGACACTTTTACAGACAGTCCCAAAAATTACAAGAACCCGTAATACTGCTTAAAATACTCATTAAATTCGCTGCTTAAATTACTGTGAAATCACAGGTAAAAATTCACATTTTTACAGATAACAGTGAATTTACAGTACTGATTTAAATTTACCACTTTCTTTGCTGGTAACAAATGACCTACTTTATTCGCTGTGAAATTACAATTTTTTCATTTGCACTGTAGTTTATTTTAATTAAAAGGAAAAAAAAAATGGTACACAAAAATATTGGATAAATTCAAATAATAAATAAACAATTTGACTTAATAACAATTTTTTTATTCGATTGATTCTAAAAGCACTTTTTGTTCATGTTTTACGGGCGAAAAGTTGGACTTTGTGGCCCTTGGGCCAAAAAGTTTTTGCCCGCTAATAGTATATTATGCATCTAGTATGCGAACTAAGTCTTTAGTGTTCGAGACGGAGTCAAGGCAAAAAATCAGTCGAGAACACTTAGAACAGTTCGCATACGTGGTGAATATAATATTTTTTCTACTACCTAAAGCTAGTAACTCCAAATCTTAGTTAAAAATATAATTTAAAAAATATTTTGACATAGCTGTCAGTTTGACATATAAGTTTAAAAAGTTAGTTAGTTAGTTGTCTTAAATTTTATCATTACTGACCGTCGTCAATAAACAATGCTTAACAACGGTCAATAATAAATGAGTTCAGTGATGTTATTGGTTGCCAAGGTAGACAAGCCTTGACAACGGTAGATAATATGTAACTAGCACTTAATTAGGTAGTAGAAAAAACTTGTTATTTTAAAGCTTTTTTAAATAAGATGCTTTACATTTAGTGTAATATTTATAAAGAAATATGACCTTTTGTTCACTTTTGGTCTTGATCTATATCGACACTCCCAAGCAACAAGGACGTAACTCAAGTTAGACCCATTTTAAGTTATACTCAGAGGTAAACACCTTGAAAAAAGACACACATGGTGGTACTACTCAGATTTCTCCACAGGCCATTTTAACCAAAATTTTACCTAAAAACACTAAAGTAAAAAATTTTAAACTTGAATATTATCAGAAACAAACAATAAATAAACAATAAATACTTATACAGTTAAATAGAGAATTTTATAAGCTTTCAAATGACGTATCGCATGGCCTCCTTTTCCACTTCAATCATTTACCCACCCTTAAATAACAAAAAAAAAAATATTTTAGAAATTTAGCTGTCGTGAAAAATGACAATATATGAGTTACGGCTTTGTTGCTTGGGGGTATCGATATGTTCTTTTTGACCAGATACAAGTATTATAATCATTTCATAAAAATAATAATAATTTCTTCCATAACAACCTCAGAATATATGATTAATCATTTAAACTGGATTCGTCCACTAAAATAAATCACAAAAACAAAATTTCAACTCTAAAATCAATTTCAATATTTATCATATTTATAGAACGGTTTCAGAAGTATTATTATTTTCACATTAAATACATTTTAACACAAAATAATCAAAGCACTAAGCTAATTTGAAAATTAATAGGCACGCAGAAGTAACGATTCAATTGTTTTTTTTAGAGATTTGATTGGATAGCAATTTGTCATGGATAACTAGATAGATAATAAGACATTAAAAAAAATATATTTTTTGGAGTTTAAAATTAAATATATTTTAATAATTTATTATATGTTAATTAGTAACAATCGAATAAAAAACATTGTATAATACACGAACGAAAAGTTATATTTTGATTTCGTAGGTTTATTACCCTCGGGCAGGCCGGCCCGCCGGCCATCCGCTCCTAAAAACCCACTCAAGCGAAAAATTTAACTTTTCGCCCTTATATTATAAATAACTAAGTATTTTGTAATGTTAAAAATAACAGGCCCACAAAATTAAAAAAGTACCCTGAACTTTTGACAAGACAGTTCTATTCTTATTTATTTTTCATCGCTGAATCCAAATCCGAAGTCAGATTATGGTTTTTTGGAATAAAAAAAAAGAAAATGATAAAACTAATCTCACTTCAAATTTGAATTCTACGGATCAAAATACATCGAAAACCAAGTTTAGTTTTTTTTACGAAATGTTGACCCTTACAAGGCTTTGAAAACTGTAGCAGCGCAAGGGCAATTTTGGCGATTTTGAGGTGTTTTTTGTGGTTAGGGCCAAACTAAGACTCGTTGGGCCAATTCTGGATTCGGATTCAAAGTGTCAAAATACATAGGAATATATACCTCTCCTTTCCAGATCAAGACACTTTTTTTGTCCGGCTGTTATGCGCTGTTATGCGCTGCTACAGTTTTCAAAATTTTAAAATGTAGTGAAAAAAAAAACTATGGTTTTCGATATAATTTGATACGTAGAATACAAATTTAAAGTCAGTTTAGTTTTATAATTTTCCGTTTTTTTTTTTTTTAATTCAAAAAAACCGTACAAAAACCATAAAAAAACATGTTTTGCATTTTTCTCGAAAACTCACTGGGAAACCCCTTAATCTGACGTCGGATTTGGATTCAGCGATGAAAAATACATAATAGACCTGTCTGGTCAAAAGTTCAGTGTACTTTTTTTATTTTGTGGGCGTGTGTAATATATTCCAATTTTATTGTGTTTTAAAATAGTAACTGTTATCATAAAAGTTTTATGAGCTACGTTTTATCGTTTTTACACCTGATTATAATAAATAGCATATTTCGTAGTTTTGCATAAGTGGATATAAAACTTTTATATTTTATGAGAAAAAAGGAAATTTTCTTTAGTGAGCGTAGGCAGCTAGTTTAGTTAATAACATTTACCTACCAAGTCAAATTTTTCCATAATTTTCGTTTTTCATTTTTTTTATGAATAATGGGGCGAATTCGGGGGCAAAGTATTGTTTTGTTTTTCACAGTATTTGTCAATTTTTTTTTGCTATTGTCGCTACTATACTATAACTCCTACCAGAGTTAGGCAAAGACTACTTCATGATTATAGTGTAATTACTTCTTATTTACTTAATTATTTTGTGATTAATTGATTACAATCAAGTTTAAATACAGGGTGTTTCACCTAATAGAAATCACTCGTATTATGTCATTATTATTAAGGTTATCAAAATAAAATTTATACGAGTTAAAAAGAACCTATAAAATACAAGTGTGCTCAAACATAACAAAAAAAAAATAGAAATTTTGTATTTTTGTCCTAAAAAATACATATAAAAGATTAAAAATAAAATTTTGGAAGTCGTTAAAAAAAGTGACTTATTCATGGTGATTTCCCTCTACTTTTGTGATAAAGTTTGCTTTTAACACGTTCGCTGCCGACAACCCACCTGGTATTCCATCCCAATACTTATATTCAATGCCGAGAGCCCGCCTGGCGGGCTTACTGTAGACTTGAATATAAGAAAAATTAAATGTTTTTAAAGCTGAAACATTCCTGTATAAAATAAAATTAATTAATTTGCGTAAGGGATGTCCACTATCTTAAATTTTAGGGAGTGAGTGCGGTTATCTCGCTAAATATGCATCTTACGATAAAAATGTATATGACTAATTTTGTTAAGGAAACAATTTTCAACAAGTTTCGTTCGAATAATTTTTTATTATATTAATAACATTTGAGTTCTAATATGACCAAATTGTTTTTTTCGATATTTCATCCAAATTATTCATTGGAGGATAAAAGGTTATGAGCAAACTTGTAGCTCTTGAAACTCTATAAGTTTTATATAATTTGAATTTTTGTAAGTATTTTGTTACGGTTACAGTGGTGAAAGTCGAGTTGCGCCCTATCTAACCGTACCAAAGTACCTATGAAACTTTATAATATATGAAACTTATAGAGAATTTTACATGCTACAAGTTTGTTTATGGCTATTTTTAAATTAACTCGATTGTTATTGATATATTAAAAAAATCAGCCAAACAAAAATTGTTGGAAATATCCTCTTTAACAAAATTGTTTATATGCATTTTTATCGTAAGATGCATATTAAGCAACCCACCCCTAAAATTCAAGATACAGGACACCCCTTAGGCATATCACCAGGTAAAAAACTAACATGAGTGTTCTGTTACCATCCACTACTACCCTTTAAAACATCAGCCCGTGTACATTTATTGCAATTTACCTTTATTATTTGACTGGACTACTCTACTAATAAAGCAGGAAATTAATTTTGAACGCGACCGCTACATTCTATACCACTGTGCGTCGGCAGCGAACGTGTTAAGCGACAAACCAAATTTTGATTTAATATTATTATTTACCCTATTTTGTAAATGTTAATATTAAAAAAAAACTATGGTCTGTTTTTTCAGGCAAGATAGTAAATTAAAAATCGCACAGTAAATATTTTTTTTCACTACTAGCCTAAAACCATATCTTTATTACTGATCTTTTCATTGGTAGAAATATTATTTCTCTACCTATGACGTCAGAGGTTCTAAAAATAATGAAATTGCACCATGGTTAATAATGAATTTTTATTCAGCTGTTTTGGCATCTGACGTTTCACTTAATTATTAAATCACATTGCTATTTACAAGTGTCTTTAGGCACCAAATTTATTTATTGCATGATAAATTAAAAAATATTAACTAAATTAGTACCTATAAAACATGTTTTACAAAAAACACTTCGAAAAGTGAAAATCATTGGTCCATCATATTCAACCATAGATTATACAACCCATATACTACCATAAGGATCATAGATTACTAGAGGTACAACCCCCATATATTAATTTTTGAGTCAATAGATTCTCCCTCACAGTTTTCGCATGTCCCCTTATTTCTGGGGGAGTACTAGAATCATCATTTTGCATTTCACTTTCCATTTTTATATATTTTATTACACTTAACACGGAAACACTTTCTAAGTTAATAATTTTAGCAGATCACCAGAAAATTTCTGCCAGAAATGTCAAGTTATTCATTTGTTTTTTTTAATGGCCGCGAACGGTCAGCGTGATATTTTAAATTTATAAGTTCTTTCATTAAATTTTAGTTAAATAAATAAATAAATAGCTAATTAATTGTACTGGTAGTGAAAAAAATACTATATTTTCCACGTGAGTGAAGATTTAACATTTTAGACCGAGTCTTGCAGGCTTCGCGCAAGCGCGCTCATCCCGCAATTTGACGCAGGTCAAAAATGTTAAACTTCTCTCACTTGGTAAATAATATACTATTAAAATAGGTTTGAATAGTGTACGTTTGTGTATAGAATATAGTTATGTTTTATAAAATAAACCACTCAGGTTCCAATATCCAATCCAATATTCGAATCTGTTTTGAAAATATTTACTGTGCGATTTTTAATTTACTATCTTGCTTGATGAAACAGACCATAGTGACTTATTTAAGAAATAATGAAATAAATAAGAAGTTATTACACTGTAATCATAAAGTAATTGTCCAACTCTAATTTCTACAGAAAATGGTGGCATGCATAATGATGACGTCGTTCTAAGTGTAAGAAACAGCCCCTTCAGAAGGAGATGCCTAAATCAACAAGATACGCAGTGTACTATGATTGATGGAGTTAATGAAGATGACGATAGTGAATATGAGATAGTAGACGAATCAATTATGAGGTAGTTTCATGGTATTTAAAATTGTTTCTAGTTTAATAAAGTTTTTTCTACTACCACCTATACTCAGAATTCGTTATCTTAGTAAATACTAAACGTTTTTGCCTATTTGGAACCCCAGGCAACATTACACAGCAACATTACACAGCCATACAAAAAAAATTCTGATCTGGGATTCTGACTAAGTTTGCAATAAGTTTTTGGGGTCGCTGAATCCGAACCCAATGTCTATTTAACCCATCACATCAGAATTTTGCCATAACCTCAAAAAAATTATAACACCGGCACACAAAAAAAAATAATCTTGAGTGCGGCAGACCAGACTAGTCAATTCTTACTTATTTTGGGTCGCTGAATCTGAATTCGAGGTCAGAATTTAAAAGTTAGTGTTGCTCAGATTTGCTTAAAACTTGTTAATCGGGGGTTTTTGGAGACGCTGATTACGAATCTGGTGCCAGTTTTCCAAAATTAAAAATGGCGGATCCAATTACTATGTAGTAATTTCAAGTAAATAAATAAACTAAATAAATAAATATGGCGGATTTGATTTTTTAAAGTTGCTCAGATTTGCTTCAAACTTGGTACTCGGGGGTTTTTGGGGTCGCTGATTACGAATCTGGTGCCAGTTTTTCAAAATTCAAAATAGCGGATCCAATATGGCGAATTAAATTTTCCGAGACACTTTAAAAAATCTAATCCGCCTTATTGGTTCGTCGGATCCAATTTTGAAAAACTAGAACCAGATTCGTAATCAGCGACCCCAAAAAACCCCGAGTACCAAGCTTCAAGCAAATTCGAGCAACTTTAAAAAATCTAATCCGCCATATTGGTTCCGCTATTTTGAAACTAATGTTTAAATTCTAACCTCGGATTCAGATTCAGCGAGCCAAAATACGTAAGAATTGACTAGTCTAATCTGCCGCACTCGAGATTTTTTTTTGTGTGCCGGTGTTATGGTTTTTTTGAGGTTATAGCAAAATCCTGATGTGATGGGGTTAAATGGACATCGAATTCGGATTCAGCGACCCCAAAAACATATTGTAAACATGGTCAGAACCCCAGATCAGAACATTTTTTTTGTGTTTCTGTGTTATTAATTACTAAAAAGTTGTTACAGTAAAACCTAAGAGAACAACATTATGTTTTACTGTAACAACTTGTAATTAATAACAAATGTTACCTGGGGTTCCAAATAGGCAAAAACGACAAATTTTACACGATTTAGAGAGTAAGAAACTAGAAATTGAATTAACAAAACGTAACTAACTTTAACTATGAAATTCTAATCTAAGAAAACAAACGAAATCTACACCAAGGTAAACTTGAATTGATTTATTGAGATTCTGGAATATTATCAAAACAGCAGCTACACTGTAAAAAATAAATAGAATCATAGGTAATGTGTTGCCATGCAGGTACATGTAAAATTTACCAGATTTTACATGTAATTTTACAAGTTTATATGAATATTACATGTAATTTAGATGTAATCTATTATATAAAATCCAAACTAAATGACTTTAGGACCTAGAAACTTCAAATTTGGAGAGTTTGTTCCTTTCATCATGCTTACATGCATGCAAGCACTCACTAAGAAACGATTTTTCAAAATTTAACTTTAAGGGGATGAAACGGCGATTAAAAGTTTTTTAAAAAGTGTGCGTATCTAGAGACCTCTTAATCTAGAATCTTCATATTTGGCAAAAATGTTCTTTATAGAAATCAAAAATATACGTATTCCAGGATTTTTTGTATTCCAGGAATTTTCGATATTCGACCCCTAAGGGGTGAATCGAGGGTTGAAATTTTTTTTAAAAAGTGTGCTTATCTCAGAGACCTCTTAATGTTTTTTATCGAAATCGAAAAGATACATATTTAAGAAAGTCCAAACCAAACGATATTCTATTCCTAAAGGTGTAAAAATGGTAATGTTTTGGTTTAAAGGGGTGAATAATATAAAGATTAAACATTTTTAAAAAGTTTGCGTATCTCAGAGACCTCTTACTTTACAATTTCGATAGTTGGCAGAAATATTCTTTATTGATATATACATTTAAAATAAAAAAATACTCCCTTATCCCCTTGATCGCGGGGAAATTATTAAAAGGTTAGTAAAGAGGGAACTAATTTAAGTTTTTTACCAATCCGTTCGAAGAACGGGCTTCACCGCTTGTATTCATATAAAATCCTAAAATTACATGTAAAATCTCGTAACTTTTACTAGTCTCTGCATGGCAACATATTACATATGATACTGCATGTAAATTTACATATATACAGTGCGTGCATTAAGTCTGGAATCACCCGATTAACTTTTTAGTTACAAGTAAAACACAAAAACCCTGGGATAGGTCGATTTTTATTTTTAATTTTGCAAATTATGGTGTAATAAAAGTTATTAAAATTTGCACCCCCTTGCACCCTCACCCCCAACTTTTTTTTTTCAAATAGCAACCTACCCCTTGTGACACTTTTTGGAAAGGTAATTTAATAAGCTTTCCAACGGTGTATAATAAAGCCTAATTTGGTAAAGGGCTAATGATAAAATGCACAATTTAGTTTATTATAAAGACATGTAAAGTATAACTTTAGTTCACTATAAATGTTCAAATTGATGTCCTTCAGCTCTTTGACAGTGGACAGTAAAAAAACGGGATTAAAATCGATTAAATAGTAAACATAAAATTGGTCAATAAAAAGAAAAAAAATTGCATTTTTCAACAGGGTATAAAATATTACAATATGTTTAAAACAACCTTATTTAGATTCTCAGGAAGGTGCCAAGTAGGAAATAGGGCAACCATATTATGCGTAATATTTCACACAAACAATGTTTAAATAAAACATGCGTTTTTTCATATACCCTTTAACAAATTAGGCTTTATCATACACTGTTGGAAAGCTTATTAAATTACCTTTCCAATGATGTATCACAAGGGGTAGGTTGCTATTTGAAAAAAAAAGTTGGGGGGTGAGAGTGCAAGGGGGTGCCAATTTTGATAACTTTTTTTAGACCAAAATTTGCAGAATTAAAAATATAAATCGACCTGTCTGAGGATTTTTGTATTTTATTTGTAACTAAAAAGTTATTCGGGTGATTCCAGACTTAATACACGCACTGTATATTTTTTACAGTGAACTCTGTAACATTTACTAGATTTTACATGTAATTTTACATGTAATTTTCATATTAAATTGTAAAATTAAATGTAAAATTGTCAAATTACATGTAAAATCTAGTAAATTTTACATGATTTACGTGATTGAATGAAAATAATTGAATCACATTTACGTACAGAATCATGTATAATTACATATTTATTTTTTACAGTGTAGACTATTTATTTTTTTTAATTATATTTATTATAAATAAAATTGTATAGTATATGTGAATTTAGTGATTTTACCGTCAAAAATTAACCCACAGGCCTCATGAATCATTTTGTTTCTTGCATAATATCACGCTATTATACATTATTATTTACTCACTAGTACTGTAAATAACTACTTATAGAGTTAGTTTTTTTGACCTTTTAACTTTATTAAACTAGAATACAATTGTCTATAATACATTCCAAGAATTATTTCATGGGAATATTCAAGTCAGACTATGAATATGAATATTTAATATTGATCTAGGTGATTTTTTAGTATTAGAAAAATCTTTTTAATGTATAGTCCTAATTAAATGGTAGTCCAAAAGACACTTTTGATGCGATTATTTTTGAAAAATATACCTAATGCGTTCTTAATTGTCAGCCAGGATAGAACATTTAAATATTCGAACTGTCAAATAAAACAATTTCCAATTGGTGGTTAAAAAATATTACTGTCCACCACCAAAGAAGCCTTTAATAATTGTAATAATTATATACCAAGGTAGAGAAGACATTTTTTATAGCCGAGCGTATTAAATCCCGAGCTGCATAGCAGCAAGGGATTTAAGAGTGCGAGGCTATAATAGTCTTCTCTACCTTGGTTTATATATTAGTTTTTTCACTACTAGCACTATTTAACTAATTTTATTCAAATAATAAAATAAATTATTAACAGAAATTATATTTCTTGAAATTTTCATAAAAATCTAGTAGCCTTGATCAATGACATTTGCTCAAATAAATATTTTGAACTGACGTTTAAAAATTTAGTTTTTTTAAATTTTTTTTCATAATATTTAGCTAATTATTGATTGTATTAATTGGTAATAATTTTAATTAATTATATTTAATAAATAGAAAGTTATTTAAAGCTATTTTCTTGGGTTTAATTAGTAAAAATTGCACAAAGAACTGAAACATCTAAAGTGACAGAAATCAATTACTTATAAAATTTGCTCCTACTGGGAGAGAAAAAAATATTATTGTTATGGGTGAAGAATAGTAGATTACAGGTCGACTCGAAAATAGTACTTTTCCGAGACCTTTATTAATGGCCGAGGCATGAAGTGCCGAGACAATTTATAGGTCAAGGAAAAGTACCATTTTTCGGGAGACTGTATACTTTTTTATTCGCAACTGTTTTTATTTAATAATAAAGTACTAATTTTTTTAAATTCAAATAAAGAAAATAATACTATAATACTTAGTTTTTTAGTTCCATTCATATTTACCACAAATATTTTTTCCTGTATTTCACAAGAAAAGTACAATTATATAAGACTGAAGTTCCACATACGCGTAACCCAAATAAACAACCACAAAAAAACATTTGTTGATAGCTCGCAAGGCACCTTTATAACATTTATTATCCTACTCAGTCACAAAAGTAAAAAACTGACTAAAACTGTACATTTATGTTTTTTAAACTAAATGTATTAGATTATATTCGTGTTTATCATGACAACAGCAGTTCAGCCATCTTACTTTAAGCATTAATAATGACATTTTAATCGATGGCGCCATCTAGCGGAAATTAATGATTTAAATTTCAGACCAGTAATAATTAGTTTACTGGTCTCTATTTTTGATTACAGGTCAGGTCCAGGCTTGGAAAACAGTGAGACAAGAAATCACGTACGTTCCAAACTTTATTAATACATGTAATGTATGTATTACATATAGTTGAGAATAAAATTGATTTCACAGTCTGAAAACATGATAAATAATGGTATATTCTAAAGCTAGATTTTAAGCTTGTCCGTTTTTCCTATGTCTAAATTAGTTAACAAAATAAATCATAGTTGGTTAAGTAAACTTAATATACCTTAAACGTAGAGTAAGGGACTTGGGAATGTTTTTATAAACGCAAAACAAACAAATTAAATCGAGTGTAACCAAGATTGAAGAACTTTATTGGTTTGTTCCAATAGCCCAGTTGGTAAGTAAAAAATCAGGTACGCATTTTTTTTTTGATAAATATTGTATAAAAGGTCCAGGTCGCGTTAAAAATACATTGCGACCTCAAAATAGATCCGAAGGTTTCAAAATATTTTTTTTTTGAGAATAAAAAAAAACTAGCTTTTTTCGTGGATTCTTTAAAATAACTTGATTTTGGTTACTTAACGTTCGAAAAAATGTCTTCAAGCAAAAAATATAGGTGAGTTAATTCTCTATGTTTGCATAGTAGACTTAATGCGCCCTAGATTACTGTAACTTGAGGCAGGGGCTCCAGCATGATTCTTAATAGGGGGGGAGGGGCAAGCCTATTCGGGTTTACAACTTTACCAACAAAAGGTTTTTGTTAAATTCCCAAAGAGGGCCAGTCTTTTTTCACGAGAGGAGGTGTTAATGTGAAACAGATTAAGTGACATTACCATGTTCAATACAACATTTAGTGCCGCAGGATTTTTTTTTAGAAATCCTAAACTATGGTATTTTTTAGAATTTAATATGCAATTATGGCATAAAATCTATTATTAATATTGTGATATCAGACTATTGGTAAACAAACAAAAGCGCTGCAGCCGAGTTTTTTTTTCAAGTTTACGCATTTTCCTATCAACAATTTAAAAAGAAAATTATTTATAAAACTTCAAACAGCCAGAGATAACCTCCAAAAAAATAACCCATTAGGGAACGTTCAAGTATTACGTAATGCTCCTAGGGGAGGGGGGTGGGGTCATTTTGGACTTTGGATGTTAATGGTATAGGTAAATAGCGTTACAGGGGGGGTGGGGGTCCAAAATTATCAAAAATTGCGTTACGTAATACTTGAACGTTCCCTTATCTTTAGCGCCGTAGGCCAAAATGTTTAGAAATATACAGGTATGCAAATTATTGAATATAATTTATTTATTAAAATTGTTAACCAGTTTAGCGCCGCAGGCGAAAATTTTTACAGTTTTTAATGACATGCATTTTCTAAACACCTTAGAATTATTTTTTTTTTTAACCTTTTAATTAAAATTTATAGCCGCTATCCGAACTCGGCTAGGTAATCATGTTATAATAACAATAATGAGGAACTATAATATTGTTCTGCAGGCGAATACTTTTACATATCCTTTTCGAAACACCTCAGAATTTTCAAAGCAAATTATAATTACTTTTAAAGTATTTTAAAAACAAGTTTCTTATGGATTTGCGTTCCGCAACCATTTCCAGCACCACAAGAAATTTTTTTAGAAATCTAAAGGGCCAATTGTTAAAAACAAAAGTAAATAATATACAGGGTTTTTCCTAAGTACTTCAGGGTGTTATTTCTTACCCAAAAATAAGAAAAAAGTTCCTATAAACATATGTCCTAAAACGACTTGTAAGGGAGCTACGCCTCTTCAAATGGGGTTCCAAAAATTCGATTTTTATTTAATAACTCATGAACCCTTTGTGTTATAGCATCTCTCCTTTTAAAGCTACCATTGCCCTTTAAAAATGGTGCATATTTAGGAGACCATAGCTTCCTTAGGATAGATTTACGGAAGTACCTGCATCTGAAGTTCTTCCTTAGTTTTGAATGTACATTCTCCCTGCTTTATAGAACTTTTGGTTTTCAACATTTTTTGTCTTCGATACGTGAAATTTCACGTTCAAATGATTTTTTCTCGAAAAACGTTAATCATACGGTATTACAAGAGTATATTTTTATGTATCTTTCCCTGAGGAATGCTATTTTTATAATAAATCCACAAAAATGTTACACAAAAAGGCTTGGGGTTATAACCCCCCCTGCATGTCAGACGCCCCTGGTTAAACTACATGCAAATACTATTGGCTGATAGGCCTTATTAGAAATAGATGACATGCAATACCTCGTTGCTATAAAACAAGTGGTTCCTGAGTTATTAAATAAAAATCGAATTTTTGGAACCCCTTTTGAAGGGGGATAGCTCCCTTAAGAGTTGTTTTAGGACATATGTTTATGAGAACTTTTTTCTTATTTTTGGGTAAGGAGTTGCATCCCGAAGTTACGTACTGTACTCAGGAAACACCAGGTATATTTCTAAAAAAACATCGATTTCGAGGTCGGAAAATTGTTAAGGAGACCTTGCTACAATGTTTATCAAAAAAAAATGCGTACCTAATTTTTTTCCAGGTAGATATCCATACATACAGACTGGGCTGAAATACCAAATTAAATAAAGGTAATATAAATTTAGACAAAACTCTTTTGTCCTGTATAATTAATTTTCATTACTACTAATTCTTTAATGTCTTTTTTGTTGTTTTTGTTTTCAATTACCCAAATAAAGTTAAAATAGGATGGCTAATTTATTACTATAGTAATTGTCTTGCCTAATGGCGAGCCTTATTCGGCAGGAGAATTTTGTTGTACAAACAATACCCGACGCGTAGCATACATACAGAGAAAAAAATCAAAATAAAGAAATAGCACAGCTACATAAAAAAGAGAAAATGTAAAATACCCTTTTCTAAACCATAGTATTCCTATATATTTTGAGCTGCTGAATCCGAATTTGAGGTCAAAATAGCATCTTATATGGTTAGTTTTCGAGGCATTTTCAAAAAACGTTATACTCGTTATACTCAAAAATAAGGTTTTTTGAGGTTATCTCCAAAACTAATACGATAAGGTACTGTTTTGACCTGAAATTCGGGTTCAGCGCCTCAAAATACATAGGAATACAAATTGTATTATACGATGGTCTCCAAAAAAACTCTTGACCTTTTCTTTTTTGTGGCTACAAGTGGGGCCACATTAACTAAAACAATGGTCAACAATTTTTGTAATCCTATATATTTTGAGGCGCTGTACCTGAATTTGAAGATCTCGTCTGTTCAGTTTTCTTTATTGCAGTTTTTTGAAAAAAATATGGGTTCAGCGAGCTTTTTCATTATCAAATTCATTTTCAGCTCGCAAAAACATGTAAGAAAAATAATGTTTGCTGAACAGTAATTGAAGTATTTTTTTTTGTAGACCAGTGTTGTATTTGGTTAAATATTTATAAGGAAATAACTATAGTTATAACTATATATAGTAAAAAATCACTTAGATCAAGACCTGACAGAAAATTCCTGTAAAATAATTTTAAAATATTTCAATCTAAAACAACTACAAAGGTACAAACAAAGAATAAACGAAGACGAAGCAAATGAAGACTGTAACGAAAACATACCATTTCTGCAAGGTATGCAGAACGCACTTATAACAAATACAAAACAACCAACAAAATGTCGGAAACCTCCAAAAAATATGGACCAGAGGTTAAAGCAGCTTCCTCCAAACGACATGGAGGAGGATGACGATATTGACGACGATATTGTGGGGGAGGAAGTGGATCCTATGAATATAAGGGATTCCTTTTTACCCGTTTTTTTACCCATCGATCAAGAATATAAAGCAAAATACGTTTTTCATCATAAAAGAGGGAAAACTTTGCAAGATAAAGTGTACCTCTTTCTTGAACATCCTGCAAGTTGGCTGTGTTTCCTTTATCACTTTAGCGTGTAAGTATAAACTGAATTATAACATAATTTGTATTATTAAGTTTTTCTTTGCATGAAAAATATTTTAAATCTTTTACAAAAAATCGTTGGGTAAGGGTTCTTTTAATGTACAGGGTGTCTTAGAAACATACCGACAAACTTTCAGGGGTAGTAGAGGACATCAAAACCAACAAAACAAAAGTCCAAAAACCGAGTCTTTTTGGTTTGGACATTTGTTTATAAGCAAAAATTTGCAAAAATTTAGCTACCCGTAGTTTAAATGGCGAAATTTATAATACGGGGGGTTTATGTCAAGATTATATCCTAAATAAACAAATGTTAAAATTTAGTGATTAATAATCTTCAATTAACAATATAATACCTAATTATATTTAAAATTGGAACAACTAACAAAAAGAATTACAGTTTTTATGACCTTTGGACATTTGATGGTTGTAAAATACTAGAAAAATCAGATATTTTCTATGTTTGAATGTTCGTTGTTTCAATAAGCGATATTGAGTTGCATGCTTAAAGATCGGGAACACATTTTTTGGATGCTTTGCAGTTTGGATTTTTTATGTTCAAGCTTGAATTTCTCATTTGCTGTACAGCTAAAAATCTAAATAGATTTTTTGCTGCTGTATTAAAAATAGTTTTTATAAAACCTTCGTTGTAATCGGTTCCATCAGTTTTTTTTCATATTGAAAGCGTACTTCTTAAGTATATTAGCTAGATTTTCTGCAAAGTCCTTTCATTAAGAACTTTTAACCTTTTTTGACACAAAAGGCCCGAAACTGACTCCAAATGTTTTTTTTTTCCGTATTTTTTGCTTGCTGCTTTCGATTTCTATATTTATTTCTATAGAAGTATAGACCTTTCAAATGTTTCTATACTGGACACAGAAAAATTAACACTATAATTATTATGCTATAATGCACGAAACGTAGGCAACCTACCAATTTGTTTTTTTCTGCGATATCCTATACCTCACGACCACATTACTATTAACACTATATTATTATGTCGTTAAACCAATCCTGTCACGAATCAAGTACATTTTTCAGCAAATCAGCCATTTTTAAATCGAAGAAACTCCGGGTACTCGGAAAAACCCCTGGTACTGAGGATTTTTTTGTTTTTGTCATAGGTAACTAAAAAAACACCTGTTCGCTACCTACGCTACGACCTTGCTGTATTAAATATCCGCTTTTAAACGCAACGTTCTAAGAAATCGGTTTACGTTTTTAACGTGGTCTGTTACAGTGGTCCTACAGTAGGAAGGTGCGGCTCATATAGGGGCGCGTGTTCTGTGCATTAAAAATCCTGCCAAATTAGTTGAATATTTCAATGCCAGGCCATAGGTTTAATAATATTTCTAATAGTCCATCCAAATAATAATAACTATAGTTATTTAAGTATTAAGTAAGGCAGTAAGTGTATTTTACAGGTCGAGGATTATTTTGAAGATTGAGACGAAGTCGAAATCTCCAAAACTACCCGAAACCGGTAAAGCACTTAATGTGATGCTTATTACGTTTTTTGCACGGTTGAACAAAATAAACAATAATAAAATTTATAAAAGATAAATTAAAACGTGAAAGTTATTTTATTGTAAAAATCAAGTCAGTACCTTTGATGAGACTCAACCCTAACAACGGTTGCTACGGTAAAATAAACAATGCTAAATTGTTGATTTTGTTGATGTTTGTTCTGTGGTCTTTGTAAAATATACAATTTTTTGTGATAAATGCATAAAGACGACGATTTTGAGCTGCAAGATGCGTTAATCATTGGATTTTTTGCAATTATACCGGAAAAATCCAAGGATCGGTATGAAAATACGAAGTTTTTAAACATGAAGTGAAAAAAATATGCGAAAACGTCATAGAAAAGTTACTGTTAAATTATTATTTCGTTTGAAGAAGAAAAATAAATAGTCCGATAACGTTTAACAATTATTGCTTTAATTGTAATTTAATTTTCAACTTTAATAAAGACTAATGTAAAGCTATAAAAATACAAAATTAATTTATTATTTACTTACCGCCTCCCGATCGATAAGTAATTTACTTACCGATCCGCAGGCTCGCATAACAAGGTAGTACATAAGAATGCGATGCCGTGATTGGCTTGAAGTGCCGCCATGTATCTTGTAAGCCAATCACGGTACCGCATTCTTATGTACTATGTTGTTATGCGAGCTTGTGGATATGCCTTAATCTATGTAAAAATGTAAATTTCAATACAAGTAAACAGGCTGATATTTTAAAGGTTAGTAGTGGTAACATAACACTCCTGTTGTTTTTTTACCGGTCAATTTACCTAAAGGGTGCCTGCTATCTTGAATTTTAGGGATGAGTTGCTTAATATGCATCTTACGATAAAAATGCATATAACCAATTTGGTTAAACAGGAAATTTAAAACAATTTTTGTTTGATTCATGTTTTTAATATATTAATAACAATCGAGTTAATACAAAAATATCCAATGTTTTTTTTTTATTTTTTAGCCAAATTAATAATTGGAAGATAAAAGTAGTTATGATCAAACTTGAAGCTCTTGAAATTCTCTATAAGTTCCATATATGTATTATAAATTTTCATAGGTACTTTGGTACGGTTACAGAGGGCACAACTTGACTTTTAGCGTTCACTCTACTGCCGTGCTATACTGAAAGGTCCTATCTACATAGTTTTAACATACACAAATAGGACCTTTTAGCTTAGGAAGGCAGTCTAATCGTACCAAAATACTTATGAAAATATATAATCTATGAAAAGTTTGATAATTAATATTTTTATCCTCCGATAAACAATTTGGCTGAAAACTCGAAAAATAGTATATTGTTTTACTAAGAGGAACAGTGAAGTTCTTTTTTACTACTCTGTAGAATTTAAGGACGACGCGAAACGGAGTCGGGAAACTACAGACGAGTAAAAAAAGCACTTTTCCTCTGAGTGAAACATACTATTTTTTCTTCAAGCATCCTAGGGAACTTTCAAGTATTACGTAACACAAATTTTGATCATTTTGGACCCCAACCCCTAAAGAAAAACTTACTTTAATTTAATTAACGAATTTAATCATACCTTTTAACCTATTCCGTCAATTTAAATGTTTTAAATTAGGTTTACTTAATAATTTTGTTTATGTGATTTGTGCATTTTTCTTAACACATATAACGCAACCTCATGTTTTTTTTTTTCATCTAAGTTTGCTGTTTTCTTACGAAAACCTTTTTGTTTATGAAGCACTCGACCCAGCGAATGCAAAACTCCCGACCGCGTAGCGTAAATATATGACTCATTTATACAGGCCGAAAAAGTATTAAGACACTTTGCCGTTTCAAAATTATATACTCTTAAACTTGGGTCAAATTTCAACTTCCCGACTATAAGATATAATATTTCGCAAGAACCACACAATGTAACTAGTAAGGAATCTTGTTTTAATTAGATCAAAGATAAATCCCTGTTCCTTGGTAAAAGTGTTAAGTTTAAAAAGATGCTGCAAAAAAGCCATCTAACAATTTTTTAATATTTACACAGAATGCAGAAAATACACCAAAGAATCATAATCAGAAAAAACATTGGAGATGCCAGACCTTTTAGGTGAAACTTATTTAAACTAGCCGTGCCCTGTAAGCAGATATCAAGGAAAATATTTTTCGGCAAGAAAAAAAAAAAATATATATATATATATATATATATATATATATATATATCTTATAAAAAGGCCAAGGTTATAAGTTGTAATCTCCATTTTATTATACAAGAATTATTATAGTATTCAGACAGCTTAATAAAATGTTAAAGTGTAGCATGAAATTTTTTGTTCATCACGAAGAGTTAAGGAATGATTAAAATAAAATGAAAACACGCAAACTTATATTCTTTATTTAAAGGCAATATTAGCATATCTTAAATACCTATTAGAAAAACATTGATTTAAACAAAATACATACATTCATATTACAGTCTTTTGGCGAAAAGTAAAGGGGATGATTCTACATCACAAAAAATAAAAAACCAACACAGAAACAAATGTATGAAATAATCCCTAAGGGAGGTACGGCCCTTCGAAGATGAAGAAAAAAAGCAACAACAAAATTTTAATGCTGCAGGGCGATTCTTTATTTATAACTTAGCAAAGAAAAAACATTCTTTTTAAAAGTAAACTTCTTGGTGGCACAAAATGTTACTTCCTCTTTAATTGCATTTTTTTAAACGGTTGCTCCTGCAATGTTATACCATATGAAATTTTTTATGTATTTTTACTTAATTTATATTTAAAAAAAAATCCAAGAAAAATTTACTCATAAAAAGTTTGGTGCAAAAATGTTTTGTCTGTCTAGGCACGCCTCTGGATAGTTAAAAAAAATACATAAACAAATTGCCCTTGTTAATACTAGTATACACGGAAAAACCTCGTCGCTCTAGCTCAAATGGTATACCAGAGTTATTAATTAAAAACCTTATTTTTAGTACAATTTTAAAGGGTCGTAACTCTCTTAGGGTTTCTTTTTGGACATAGGTTCCTATGCTGGTTTTTCATGTTTTTTGATGTAGAATCATTCTCTTTATTTTCCGCCAAAAGACTGTAAACACCGCGTATACTTTATACATATAATTATAATTATACATATAATTATACAGGCTTACCTTATTAGAAGGCTCAAAATTATAATATAAATAAATATTTCCTGCAATTTTTTTTTGTTAACCCACCACCACAGATGGACCGAATTATTTTTTTTGTGTCAAGTGCTTTCCGCCCCACTTTTATATATTTTCAATACAGCGCACATGTGATATAAATTAGGGTTTTAATCACACAGCCCCATAAAAAAATATGCTACCTGAGCTAAATTACCATAACTATACGTTTTTGAGGTCGCTGAATCCGAATACAGGGTCAGTTTGACCCCATCAGGTCAGGATGAAGGTCAATTGAAGGTCAAAATGAAGAAAATCATTGGATAGGAGAAAATCTCTACTCTCAGACGTTTTTGGGGTCGCTGAATCAGAATCCGGGGTCAGTTTGACCACATCATGTCAGGATCAAGGTTAAGTCAAGGTCAAAATGAGAAAAAAACACTTAATTGGAAAAAAAAATCTGCAACTCAAGCTAAACCACCATACCTATAGGTTTTTGAGATCGATGAATCCAAATCAGAATTCAGTTTTACCCCATCAGTTCAGAATCAAGGTCAAGTCAAGGTCAAAATGAGAAAAAATCATTGAATCGGCTTGAACTCTAAGACGTTACTGGGGTCGCTAAATCCGCGTCTGGGGTCATTTTCATACCATCAGTTGAGCATCAGGGTCAAACGAATTTGCCCAAACAGAGTTTTATTACAATTTCTGAATCGTTACATTGTTTATATACCTGATGTGGTGAAAATGATCCCGGATTCGGATTTAATGCCCCCAGAAATGTCCTAGATTAGTGGTTCACGCCGATTCAATGTTTTTTCTCATTTTGACCTTGACATGACCTTGATCCTCACCTGATGGTGTCAAACTGACCCCAGATTCGGATTCAGCAGTCACTAAAACGTATAGGCATGGTGGTTTAGCTCGGGTTGCAGAATATTTTTTTGTCAATTCAATTTTTTTTCTCATTTTGACCTTGACTTGACCTTGGTCCTGACCTGATGGCGTCAAACTGACCCCGGATTTGGATTCAGCGACCTTAAAAACGTATAGGTATGGTGGTTTAGCTCGGGTATCAGATTTTTTTGTGGGGCTGTGTTATTGTAATAAATATTAATATATTTTTAAATATTTTTTATGGGCAGGAGTTTTTTTTTCTTAAATATATGTATTTCCCAACTACACCTTTTTCAACGTCAGGCATCTTTATTTTAAAAATAAAATGTTTACATATACCGGGTGTAACAAGACCAAGGTACGTCCCCTTTTTTTCTTTATTTTAAAAGTCCAAATTTGGAAGGTCTTATATTGCCATAAAAATTCAGCTTTCAAAATAAAGAGTAAATTTAAATCACTTCCGGTTTTAAAAAGGGACATTTTAAATTTCAAAGATTTTTTATTTAATTTTTTAGTTTTTATCATAGGTAGGCTATGATAACTTAAAATTACTCGAAATGGTCTAAGTTCTAAGTAACCCTAGAAAAATGCGTTTACGCTAAAAATTCCATTTATAACTTAGTTAAAATGGTTTTTACTCAAAAACTTAATTTTCTTAAATGGCACCATATTGGTGCATTGGTATCATTAAAAAGTACCGTTATTGAGTAATCTTAAAATATCTTTATTTTTTATTTATGATAAATACAGCTGTTTTTATAAATGAATATGTTAAAAATCATACATTTGTTATTTTAGAGAAGTTAGATTTGAAAACTAAAGAAAGGCAGGAAATTTACCTGTCACATTTAAGTTAAAACTAGATGAAACGTTGCAAGCACCCTGTTAAAACATCGGCACTATTGTACACTAGAGCCATCTAGTTTGCAAATTTCAAACTAGGTGTTTTGTTTGATATTAAATTCTGTATCTTTAAAACATTATATTCTAGCAAAAAACTGTATATAACATTTTTTATAGGGCTTAAAAAGAGCTTTTATTTAAAATATAATTTTTTGAAATCGGGATATAAATGTGTGAGATATGCTAAAAAAACCTTTCACTGCTTTAAACGTCAATATCTCAAAAACAATGCGTTTTAGGAAAACGTTGTTTATAACATTTTTTGACCAATTTAAAATTATCTTTTATATAAGTGCTAAATTAACCAAATACAATAATAATTGCCTTAATTATAAACAAAAAACGCTAAAAATAGGAGTTTTACCCTATTTTTACCCCCAATCGTTTACCCCCAAAATCTAATCAGCTCTTCGGAATACGATAAGAAACAATATGCAAAAAGCCGCGTCGATATATCATGTAGAAATGGAGTTAGAGAGTTTACACCCAGACAGACAGACAGACAGACAGAGAGACGGACGCAAAAATCGTTTTCAGGAATGCTATATTATATATAAAAATTTTCTCTGTAGGGATCTAAAGGGAACATCATTCAAGTATCACGTAACACGCTAGGTGGGGAGGGTCTCGAAAATGTTACGCCGCATTACAGAGGGGGTTGGGTGTAAAAATTCGGTTAACCGGTTGCTGAAATTACCTCAGACCCGTTTTTGGTTAAAACACGGAAGCAATATGCCGTTAAAAACCGATTTAAATCTTATAGCAAAAATTCCTTTCAGTTTAGTTTCTTTCCTTTGTAAAAAAAATGTTACGTAACAAATGGTTAGGGGGGTCGGGGTCTTAAAAATTTTACTCCGCTTTACATGGGGGATGGGGGTCAAAAATGGCCAAATTTTGCGTTTAATACTTGAACGTTCCCTAAAAGGGGTGCCAGTTTTATTATTTTCACTCACTTTTTAAGATACGGATTTAACTAGAGATCTATTATCTCTATAATAGTGTTAAATCTATAGATAAGTGAATTTGTTTATTGTACTTTTAATTTAATATACTTGATCAAATATGGAAAACTACCAAACACAAACTAAAACTGATCAATACCCAAAGAATAAAATATATTCATATAATTTTCTGACGAAGGTATATGTTGGAATCTTTATTTTTGTCTTAGTCTCTAAGGTCAGGGTTAAAGCTAATCTTCAGTTTTAACCTAAAATTCTTATTTTATAAAAATTTGCATAATAATAGCTTAATAAATAAGTGAAGTGTTGTAATTTTCTTGTACGTATATCACGAAGAGTTTAAGATTCATTAACATACAAAAAGTCCAAACATGCGAACTTTTTTTTTATTATAGCATGATATAACATTATGCAATTTTAACACTGTGATATTGTAGAAAATTTAAAGTTTAAATCTTTAACTAATATGTTATCCCCCTCATTTCAAACTTTCTAGATTATGATCACGAAATCCACTATACCCACAAAAAGATAAAAAATGTCCTCAACCAGTAATGGTAGCCACCAATTCAGGACATATGCATTCCCAGCATCAGTGAGCTAGTCTCACTCCTCCCACTTGTTCCCCCGACCCCAACGCCAATTCATGACAGATGCAACTCCAGTATCAGTGAGCAAAGACATACTCCCCCAATTATCCATTTAAACTAATTATATTTTAGACAAATGAGCCATAGGCATTGCGCCTGTCTCTTAAAGATCCAAACTACTGATGATATGTTATAACTGCAGATTACGGTCAGGGAGAGGTAATATCTGTTGGTTCCATAGGTGGTTGGTTCCCTCTACACTAATTATATTTGAAATAGGAAACGTATGTTTTGGTTTTAGAAGTTTTATTGAAAATATTGAATTCTTGGTTGAATGATTTTTTTAACTCCTTAACACAGTACAGTAAGTGCGTTTGGGTAAGAACTTCAAGCGCAGCATAGCTCTTTTTCTTTCTAAATTCTGTGTTTGAAAAGAAAGATAACTTCGAACGTTCTAAACTTTAACTGTGTATAGAAGTCATTAAAATAAAGAACATTTTATGTATTTTTAACTAAAGTATAATATTTTATTGAGAAACTGTCAAAAAATCTACACATAAAAAAGTTTCCCTTGTCAAAAAAACTCTCAAATTTTGGGTGTTTACACCCAAATTTCAGTGTTTACTCCCAAATTTGAGTGTGTAAACCTAAATTTGAGTATATACACTCAACAATCCAGTGTTAACTCTCAAATTGAGTGTTATACTCAACTATTTGAGTGTATACACTCAACGATCCAGTGTTAACTATCAAGCTTGTGTGTTTATACTCAATTATTCAGGGCGTACTCTGAAACTTGAGGGTTTATACTCAAACTTGAGTGTTTATACTCAACTATTCAGGGTGTACTCTGAAACTTGAGTGTTTATACTCAATTATTCAGTGTAAACTTAAGTTTAATTAAGTGTGCACACTCAACTATTCAGTGTGCTCTGAAACTTGAGCATGCAGGGTGCAACGGTTCAGTGTTTACTCTATTTTTATTATAATGGGAGAGTTTCTTTTACAAAACTATAGTTTCTTTCACAGAAAATCTCCCATGGATTGTTTAAAGGTAGGGAACATCTGATATATTGTACAATGTACATACATATGTAATGAAAATCAATCAGTTTCGCATTTATTAACTAACTTGATAGCATACAATTTTTTATCGCAGTCCTGTACAAGAATACACTTATTCGTAAAAAGCCATTATAAGTAAGTGATAAGAAACTTTGTAATTTGTCAATTAATATTGATACTTTGTTTTATAGATCATGGAACGAAATATTTTAAAGATGAGGAGTCAATAAAAAAATTGCAATCAACTTTAAAAATAATGCTAACCAAAAAATGTAAAAATTCAGCTCACGTGAGCAAGTAAAGATTATTTAACTGAAATAATTATTAAAAGGAGCCGTTTTAAAGATTTATTGTGTTTTTCTTTCATTCCAAAAAAAGAGTGAAAATTAACGTGATTTTCGTCCTAAAATAACGATATTCATTAATAAATAACACTTTCAGGTTATTAGAGTTTTACCCTGAAATAAATCTAAACACTTGAGCATAATATAATTTGGGTGTGGCTTTAATTTTGAGAGTTTAGATTTATTTGAGTGTTACAATCAAATTAAGTACACCTAAATAGAGTGTAACACCCAAAGTGAGAGTTACTCTCAAGTTGGGAGTACTCTTAAGTTGAGAGTAATTAAGTTGGGAGTACTCTCAAATTGAGCGTACGAAATTATACTAAATTGAGTGTTTCTTTGGACACTGAACTTGAGTGTAAAAGCTCAATATTTGGGAGTTTTTCTGACAAGGGTTGGAGCAAAAAATGACATCGCCCCCCCATTTTGCACGTCCCTGGTTAAAATTACCCAATAAAAATTACATAAAATGAAAGCCTTTATCAATGTTTAGGCATGTGAAAAAAATCGTTACGGTAGTTTATAGGGTTCCAGAGATATAGAAGAGAAAAAGATGCAAGTCGCTTGTAAAACAAGTTTACGCTACGATATTTCAAAAAAGCTTTGACCCAGTGACTTTTTGGAACAAAGATTTTCTAAGTAATATGTTCCAAATTTCAAGTCTCTATGTCAAAGATTTCTTGAAATATCGTGTAAAATTGTTTTGCAAGCCACTTGCATGTTTTTCTCTACTATATTAAATTAAAACTATTTTTCAGATGTACACTTAGGGTCGTAGCACCCTTAGGGTCCATTTCCGGACCAACCTTTATAGGAACTTTTTTTCATACTTTTGGACCTAGAATTGCCTGCATTTTAAAGCGAGGATCGTAATGTAGAAGGAGCAACAATCCGACCCTGCGGAATTGCAAGCTCCGCACAGTTTGCTCTCTGCGAGATAAAGAAAAACCTCATAGCTTAACAGTTCGTAGTTGTAAATCAAACAACTGCACTCATAAATACCGAACACGTTTACTTTTTTGTTGTTGTATTCTATTTATTGTTGTATACTATAACCTAATTACGTTATTAATTACGCTATTGTTCTGTCAGTGTAAAAAGTCCCTGGCAAATAAAAAAGTCTATAATATAAATAAATATAAATATTATTTCTAGAGCAGTGTTATTATAGTATAATTATAATAAGAGAAGGCTTTTAATATATTCTACGACCTATGTCATTTTTGACACAAAATTAATTATGTCAAAATTATATATATATCTGCTTGTTAAATAATATTTTACCTAATTACTAAATATTAAAAATGGCTGATGCTACAGCAACAGATAAGAAAAAGAAAAAGAAGGAATACGTTCCAGATCTCTTGGAAAAAAATATGGGAATATTTAAATGTTGGCAATTTTGGATGGTATTTTTAATATTCTTTTCTAAACCTTCAGTAACAATGCACACGTTTGGATTCGTTTTTCTGAACTTTAAAGTAAAGACAAGTTGTGTAGGACAGCCAGAATGGAAAAATTGTAGTACAAAATGCAAAAGTGACGATTATATATATGACTTATCTAAGTATAAACGAACAATGGGAACTGAATGGGATTTTGGCTGCACTAAATGGTATATAACGGTATTACAGTTAATGGTATTCCTCGGAGTTTCAATCGGAGCTATAGTTATCGGAATATTGTCCGATAGATTTGGTAGGAAGTATGTTTTTTGCACAAGCATTTTGATACAAACTGCAGCCGGTATTGGATCTGGATATGTAAAAACTTATGGCGGCCATGTAGCTTTAAGATTTATTGCTAGCTTAGGAGTTGGTGGCAATATGACCACAAGCTTTGTTTTGCTAATGGAACTTATTGGAAGAAAATATCGATCGCCTATAGGAATTTTGTATCATTTACCTGCGAATTTTGGATACCTCATGATGGTAGGATTTGGATACTGGTTTCGAGATTGGAGAAAAGTGCAACTTTGGTCCTCTTATACCACAGTACCATTGATATTATATTATGTTCTTATACCCGAATCTCCCAGATGGCTGTTAACACATGGCAAATTTGATAAAGCTGTTAAAGTAATGAAACAGGCTTGCAAATGCAATAAATTACCAATAGATAATGTTGAGGCCGATGCAAAGACTTTTATGGATAATTTACCAAAAGGGAGCGAAACCAAAGGAAATGTATTAATGCTTCTTAAAAGTAAAAGAATGGCAGTTTATACGCTGTGCATTTTTTATATTTGGTTTCTATCGGGATTCTGTTTATTTGGCGTTGCACATTTGATGAATTATATTGAGGGTGATCCATTTATGCACCACACTGTAAGTGGATGTCTTAGACTTGTTGCAACTTTTATGATAACAGGCATTCAAAGATTAATTGGAACTAAATACACAACAATTTTTGTATGCATACTGGGAGCAGTTTGTCTGTTCGCCATGGCTGCTTTGCCAATTACAGAGTCGCCCGCTCTTAATTGGGTAAAAACATTTTTATCAGCAATGGGCCTGTTTGCATTTTCAGGTACATTTTGTACCTGCTATATGCTAGCAGGAGAAATATTTCCCACATTTTTGAGGAACACTGCGGTTGGATTTTGCTCAGTAATGTCTAGGATTGGAGGAGCTATAGCAACGCCTCTTCAAGAATTAAGAGTTTATTATCCTTGGCTACCTCCTACTGTTTATGGAGTAGTTTCGTTAATTGGAGCGATAACTACAATTTTTTTGCCTGATGCCAGAGATTGTCCTTTACCAAGTACCATAGAAGAATCTGAAAATTTGAAAAATTATAAAAAAGAACATCCAGATGAGTAGGCCAATGTATTATATTTTAATGTGTTACACTTTAAGAATGTTTAAAAAAATATTTTTTTATTAATTTATATTTATACCTTTTCATTACATACTTACATATGAGCATGTAGGCTCAAAATGTGATAAGTCCGACTTAGCTTACTTTAGGAAAACTGCAAGAAACTGCTCCCGCTCTGTGCTAGCAGGAGAAATGTTTCCCAAATTTTGAAGAACATTGTGGTGGGATTTTGCTCAGTAATGTCTAGGATTGGATAAGCTATAGCAACGCCTCTTTAAGAATAAAGAGTTTATTATCCTTGGCTACCTCCTACTGTTTATGGAATCATGTCGTTAATTGAAGCGACAACTACAATTTTTTTGCCTGATGGTAGAAATTGTCCTTTACCAACTACCATAGAAGAATCTGAAAATTTGAAAAATTATAACAAAGAATATATAGATGAGTAGACCAACGTATTATGTTTTAATGTGCTGCACTTTAAGAATGTTTAAAAAAAATAATAATTTTTTATTAATTTATATTTATTCCTTTTTATTACATACTTACATAAAAGCATGTATGCTCAAGAGGTGATAACTCAAACTGAGATAACTTTAGGAAAACCGAAAAAAACATTTTTTTTGTACCAGACTTATAAATTTGAAACATGTTAAGTTTTATTAAGCTTAATGGCAGTTATGATTTTTAAAAAAATGAAGTTTGGACTTTTCACTTCTTGATCCTAACATTTGGACCTTCGTACCCTAGTAATTCAAAAAAGGGGTATTTATCAAAAAAAAAACGGACCCCGACACCCCAATCTTTTTTATAGACAAGTAGGTACTTTAACCCTTCGTTAGTCGCAATATAAATACTAAAAATTTTAGTCGCAATGTATCATAGATATACATGTTTTTAAATATTTTTTGTATGTCATTTTCTTAAATTACATACTTTAAAGACCTCTTTTTAATGCAATAGGACTTGCACCTAAAGGAACAATATTTATAAGTCTTCTCAGTTTTAATATTGCTAAAACAAAGTTTGTCACGTTCAGCCTAACGGTGGCTGGTTAACCACATACCGAAGATATATGTATCCATACTAATAACTGCTCAGCAGCAGCAACCTGCAACTGTCCAAATATTAGTAGAACAAATACAATAAAATACCTTGGTATTATGGCTGACCAGCAGTTAAAATGGAAACAGCACATTGAACAACTCTCAACAAGATTGAGAAGACTGCTACCGAAATTCTATAATTTAAGAAATATATTAAATAAAAATAATTTATTTATTGTTTATGATGCCTTGGTGGAGTCCATTATACGGTATGGTATTTTAGTATGGGGAGGTGCATTAGATACGACACATAGAGGCCTTGAAATTTCTCAAAATTTAATAATAAAAATAATGTTGTTTCAAAAACGAATTTTTTCTACAGATAAGATTTATGAAATCAGTTCTTTGTTACCGGTTAAAAAACTATTTGTATATCTCTTGTGTATATGGACGATTAATAACCCCTCAAAGTTTAAGTTACTCTCTCATAAATATCCTACCAGGACACAGGAGAGTGATGTGGTCGAGGTGCGTTCCACTCAACTACAAAAAAGTATTTTTTTTTATTTCGGTCCCAGATGCCTTAATCTCATACCTAAACATTTAAAGGAATTAAACACCCGTAAACAAAAATCTAAAATCCAGCTAAAACAATTTATTTTGCAAACAAATATAAAATATTTTTACAATAGATTAGAATAATTTTAAATACACCTCTGTACAGAGGCACACAGCTGTTTTATGCTTAAATGTCTCCGATATCTTGCATTCTAAAAACACACGTATATAAAAAATAAAAAACCAATAAAAACTTTTTTGCGTTTATTATTAATACTACACATTACCAAAGAATTATAGTAATTTTATTTAGTTTTTATAAAATCAATGTATAAATATGATTATATACCTACCTTCTATACTTCCGCAACACAAACCTTTAGGTTTAGGCGGATAATATTTTTTGTAATATTCTTATTGTATATTATAAATAAAATAAAAATACTTGTCCATGGTTATTTTTTATTCTGGATGTCTTACGAACATTTTAAGACTCTTAATTAAATAATTGAATTAAGACTTTTAATTGTAACTCTTTTAAAATTAAAATTTACCATGAAATTTGAAAAAAAAAATCGCTAGAACTTTCTTGCATTTGTACGATATTTAAAATTGTACCACTGCTTTAAAATTTTAAACCGTCACAATTGTAAAAAAAAATCCTGTGGCGCTACGGCTTTCTTAAGTTTTGTTTTAAATTTATGTTTCTTAAAACATGAGTTTTACAACATTAGATTAGAAAAAAAAACGTCAGAAATTAACAAAATTCGTAAAAAATATGGCCTGCGGCGCTAACTGACGATTTATGTGCTTTTTTTGTTGTTTGTATTATAAATATAATATCTGGTTATTTTCTATACAACTATTATTTTATATAAGATATTTAAAAAAAATATATTATTTTTTCTCCTGCAGCGCAAGATTTTCTATGTTTCTACTAATTTAAGAAAATTTCTAAATAATTTCGCCATATTATTGGCCATATTATTGGCCATTTTAATTATTAAAAAAAAATATGCAAAAATTTTCGCCTGCAGTGCCATTTTAACTCTTTTCCAGATTTGGGAAAATATGTATTCAGCCCCCCCCCCCCCAAAAAAAAATCCTGGATACGCCTTTGGTAGTGTACGTATACATACTATAATATTTTATTATTGTTATTTTTATTTGTTTCAGATTTATGTTGGTTTTGGTATGCCTTATTTTTAGTGTTTTATCAACGATAGATCAATATTCAAATTTTGCCAACGAAACACTTTTTTGGATGGTAAGTAAAATATAAGGTTTAATTATAATAATATATCTTCCTATAAATTTCGAAACAGCGTATCTCAAAAAAGTTATTTTCGGTTCCTTGTACTAATCAAATCCGTACATGATGAGCAGTATTCGGCATAAACTCAGTTATGACTCATCAACGTTGAAAATAAATACGGAATAATTTTGCCGAATTATGAGGAAATTTTTTATAAAGGTCACTAAATCGAAACATTTGACGACTAATTTGTTACCCACAACAATATTAACTATACATATTAACTATACATACGTATATATATCCGTGTTTTTCAAAGAAAAAACCGACATTCGATTTTTATCTTTTAAGAATACGTAAGTTTTTAAATTTTAATTGTCGATAACTTTTTTCCCACGTTACTCTTTTGAATGGAATCATTAAAAAATCAAGATAAAAAGAAATAAAAATGTAAATATTTAAAACCTCGCGTCAACGCTAGAGTCGACGCGGCGCCTATGCGAGTACTGTAAATTCGCCGACTACTGATGATGAGGACCTTGGACCGGTCTTTACCTCGAAAAAAATTACCTCGCAAGCAATTAACTCGAAAAAAATACCTCAAAAAAAAATTAACTTCGAAAGGATATTGCCCCGTAAGGACGTAACCTCGAAAGATTTTACTTCACGGACCTTATCGCATGGACATTACCCCAAAAGGATATTACCTCAAAAAAATTTACCTTGAAAGGCTTTTACCTAGAAAAGTTTATTTTTCTATTTTTTTATCCGTTAAGCCCAAAAAAAATGTGACTGACTAAAATCGATTTTTTTCGAAATACTTATGTAGGGGAGTGTAAAATTTAGGGGGCTTGGTTAACATTCTAATTTTGGCCTATATAAATAAATAAATAAATAAAATAAATACTTTTTTTTGTCGAGTAAATTTTCGAGTATTTGGGACTCGTATCAACGTTGTAACATTGGGGTTTAAATTTTAAGGTAAGTGACAATTTCTTTTCTTCCTGCGCAAACGCTATCCTCGGCCTCCTCTAACAGTGAGCCGAGCCGATCCTGTAAAAAGTCCGGACTGCTCGCCACCCCCCAGATTTAAACTTGAGGGGCTCTGTACCACGGTTATACACTGTAAAAAATAAATATGTAGTTACACATGATTCTGCACGTAAATGTGATTCAATGCAAATTCATGTAAAATTTACTATATTTTACATGTAATTTTACAATTTGACTTGTAATTTTACAATTTTATATGTAACTTTAAAATTTTATATGCACATTACATGTAAAATTACATGTAAAATGTAGTAAATTTTACAGAGTTCACTGTAAAAAATAAATATATAAATTTACTTGCAGAATCATAGGTAATGTGTTGTCATGCAGAGACAGCTACCGAAATTTGAGGGTATATTAAAAACCCTCTGGAAAATATGAAAAAAATTTAAAAAAAAATCCATCTTCAATACTAATTAAAAAGGAAGCTATTTAATCTGACCAATCCTGTTGCTGATGTTAAATTACCTAAAAATTAGTTTTTCCCTACTTATTAGTAACTATGGTTGCATTTTAATGGTTGACTCGTGCATTGTTTAATAAAATAAAAATACAATAACTGAATTTTATTTATTTATTTCAAAGTAATGAACATAGGAAAAATTTTTATCGGTGTTCCGAAAAGAGAACATTCTAGCTAGAATGTAATTTTAAGATTGGTGCAGAGGGCAAGGAATTTTGGAAGTTTAAACGCAAACAGAAAAGTGGTTGGAGACACTTCGCGAAATGCAAAAACTGTTGATAATAAAGAAGCTGTCATTTAGACTTTTGAAGAATAATCTGGAACAAGCATTAGTATCGTGGCAAGAAATCTTGATATGTCTGTCCTGTGTTTAATGAACTCTAAAAGATGCACCAATCTTAAAATAACATTTCTGCTAGGATATTCTCTATTGGGAAAACGAATAGAATATTCTACAGATGTAGCTGAAGCACTCCGGCCACACTCGCCATATAAAATTAGTATTTCGCAATACTCTTCTGAAGTAAACATCATGAAAGTTTTGATATTTTTTTATGACATTAATAAATATTTATGTCACATTAATCACCATGTCAACCTACAGAATATGTACCTGCAATAATTAAATTTGCTTCCATAGCTACAAATTCAACTTTTAAAGGTAATTTAACATCAGCAACAGTATTGGTCCACTTAAAGCGTTCTTATTTTTGAATTGAACGAAGATGGATTTTTTTTTTAAATTTTTTCATATTTTCCAGAGGGTTTTTAATATACCCTCAAATTTCGGTACGCGAGTTCTGGAACAGGCTGTATTTATTTCAAATTGTAAAATAATGATTTTATATGAATATTACATCTAAATTACATGTAATATTCATATAAAATTGTAAAATTACATGTAAAATCTCGTAAATTTTACTTGTACCTGAATGGCAACACATTACCTTTAATTTTTTGCAGTGTAGCCGGTAAGGGGCGGAAGAGGTTGGGTAAAAGGCCTTCTAGTCTAAGAGCTGGTGACCATTTTTATTTCATTATTTGTTTACAGCTGTTTTTTATATATGTCTTAAAGTACATTCAAATTAAGCTACTTGCAAATCGCCAGGTCCTGGATCGGGTTCCCTTGGATGCTAGAAGCCTCGAAAAGGTGGTGAAATGGGGCCTCCGAAAAATATAACCTGAAGATGTCCCATATTGTTTAGGTATGAAAAATATGTAGCCAGACGAAATGTAATTATTTAAAAAATTGTGGAGAAGACTTCAAGTTTTTTTTTATTTTTTGATATATTTTTAACTTACGGAGTCAAACAAATTATATTTATTACATTTAGATTAGTCTATTTCCACAGTTTTACACAATTATTCAGTAGGCTAAGAGTTAAAAAAAGACTTTAAAAACTTTATCTGACATATGTCAACACTAAAAATTCTTAATAATTTTCATTTAATCAAAATGTAATTTCATAAATTCTCATTCCTTTAAAAAATTAAGTATCAAATATTTTAAAGGCACTGTTTAAAGACTGTTCTTACCCCTTGGCCCCAGAATTATTGTGTATAACTATGAAAATAGCTGAATGTATTAAATGAAATGTATATAACTCGTCAAGTTAAAAATAGGTTTTTTGGTAGCTCATTGCCATAGCTTTTGGAACTTTTAGCACCCAAAGAAACCGGATCCAGAGTCTAGAAATTTGAAAAAAGCTTAATTTAAATGTACTTTAAGTCATATATAAAATATAGCCGGCAGCAAATAATGAAATAAAAATGGTCACCAGCTCTCCGACTATTCGGACCTTAGGTCACGACCGGGACCTAGGGTTTGGCGACGGCATATAACTCGGACTAGTATAGCGCCTGTTAATTGCTGTCATTTTTCATTCATTCCTTCTCCTTCTTTCCTCTTTCTTGGTGGTAATCTTGAACCTCTCCCTCTAAGCAATAATTCAGATTCAGCAATTATTTGCTTGTAGTTTTAGTACATATTTTAAAATTAATCAGTTAACATATATTGAAAGTTCGAGAAAGAAAAAAGCAGTTTATACAAATTTTGAGTAGGTATTATAGAGATCGTGTGTACAAGTACAAATGTTTTTTCGAAATGTGTAAAATACGATAAGATAGCTTTTAAAGAAAAAAATATTTCAGTGGATAATGGTGTTGTTTTGGATTGATTGGTTTGGAGTTTTATTATAATTATGGCTTTTAGAGGTAATTTTATGTGAGGTATCGTCCTTTCGAGGTGTTTTTCGTGCAAGGTAATGGGCTTTCGAGGTAAAATTCTTCGATGTAACAGCGTTTGAGGTAATTTTTTTCCAGTAAGAATTTTCGAGATAAAAATTTTTTAGGTTGTTTTTTTTTTTTGTAGTAAAGACGCCTATCCGTATATGATGACTGGTAACTTATACAAACTCCAATTTATTAATCGAATGTAACATAACTTATAAACTAACTGGAATAATTAATTGGAGTTTGTATATCAATCGGTTTCAATTCGTTTCAATTAGTTAACCTTTTTTAATTTGAATTTGCTATTTAAATTTAATTCGTTTTAATTTGCATATGCGGGATATCTTATTTTAATTAATTTCTATTTGGAAATGCGTAACATATTTTAATTCGTCTCTATTTGTACATGCGGAATGTCATTTTTAATTAGCGACTATTTGCAAATGCGTATCATATTTTAATTTGTTTCTACTCGTATATGCAGAATATCATTTTTAATTAGCGGCTATTTGCAAAAGCTTAACATGTTTTAATTCGTTTTTATTCGCAAATGCGGAATATAATTTTCAGTTAGCAACTATTTGCAAATGCGTATCCGATTTAATTCATTTCTATTTGCATATGCGGAATTTCATTTTTGTTTAGATACTATTTGCAAATCCGTAACAGGTTTTAATTCATTTCTATTCGCATGCAAATGCGTATATGATTTAATTCATTTTAATTTGCATATGCGGAATGTCATTTTCAATTATCAACTACTTGCAAATGCGTATCTGATTTAATTCGTTTGAATCTGTTTGAATCCATTTTTAAAAATTGAAAAGTAATTTTTGATTAGGTTTTGCGAATTGATTCGGATTCAAACAGATTAAAAATTAAATATTATTAATCCGTTTTAATTTACAAATGCTTATTAAAATTTACAGAGATAATTAGTGAAAGGAACCGAAAACTGATTTTTTCAAGATAAGATGTTTTGAAATTTAGAGGGCGATATATTAAAGTTAATGTTATACATGCATTAAACTTAAAAAAAATATTACTTAAAATTGGAATGTGAGATTAGTTTGCTTTATTTCATTAGACAATTATTTGTTTTTACTGTAGCTCAAAAAAATATCAAGTGCGAGTAGACTTGCGTACTAAGGGTTCCGTACTTTTCCGCTTTTTTCATGTCCATACCTTCAAGAGTTCTAGTGGTAGCTCAAAGACGCATTTGACATTTTTTGTAGAAAATTATTTAACGTTTGTATCAATATTTCTTTTTTTTTGTTCCTCTTTGCCCCACCCTAATATACTTCTCTATAGTTTTCATTAAAAGTTGATTTCATCATTATCAGGCATATATTTTTTCTTCAGAATTTATCTCTTATAATTTTTGAAATAATAATAATAAATAATAAATCTTTATTGAGTTTTAAATTAAACAGTAAATACATGTGGCTTAATAATTTTTGTGATTATGCAATGAAATCATCTAAGAAATCGTATTGTGCCAAAACAAAAAAAAAAAGTCTACAATGAAAAATTTTAATAAAAAAAAATGAATCCACTTCTATGTATCTAAAAAGTAAAAAATAAAAAATAATTCGGTGCCAATTTCACCATTCCTTTAAATTAAATACTAAACATTATTTTTGTTGTTAAATTGTTTGCTGTGAAATTGGCACCGACTTATTTTTATTTTTTACTTTTTAGGGACAGAGGTCGGTTCATGTTTTTTAGTTATTTGTTTTTATTTTTTACCTTTTAGAGACACAACTTGTAAATTTGTAAAATCATCTAAGCTAAATTATAGTTGTCCTTCCATCTCGGCAAGCTGCTGACGCTTCAATTTTTTAAATTTAAATGAATGTAGTAATATTTATATTTCAGCGCCTAAAATTCCAACCAACCCTGTTTTAAACAAAAGACCAAACTTTAAGCGTTAGGTAATAATCAAATAACACCTTATGGTACACAAATTTTATAATTTTCTCTTGATATTTTAATATTAAAGGTCCACGGAATTAAGTTTAGCGGCATTTAAAAGATATTTAGCCTGCCGTAATATTTGAGTAATCCCTTAATAAAGTTGTCCCATTTATCCGAGTTATTCAATATTTCTCTAAAAATTTGGCTGAACCAAATTATGTCGTTTTTAAGTGAAATTGCATTAAAATTATTAGATTTTTCTTAATTATCCGGCTTACACGGCATTATCCGAGCGTAAAATTAAAACGGGACCACCTCGTAAATGCCCTCTTTAAGTTGCAAGAAGTTTTATCCAACTTCGTTCATCCGTTCCAAAATTATGCGGGATCAAACAAAAAAAATTAAAGGCACAGGTCGAATTAATAACTTCCTCCTTTTTTGGAAGTCGGTTAAAAATATATAGCTGGTTTAGAATTCTCGTCAAGGCAATCAACCTATATGCCAAATTTAAGGTTCATAGGTATATAGTTTCTGAGATCAACGGCTTTTATAATATAATGTAATAAGCTTTTCGTTTTTCGTTTTAAGGTACGGAACCCTAAAAATACCCTGAGCGTATATTTTTTAAAGAATGCGTTTTTCTGTATTTCGGTATATTTTTTTTTATTAATAGCAGAGCCGACTTTCAGCTACCTATGTAGCCATTTTTAAGGCTCTTTTCTCAGGCGTACAAAATCGTCACGATCACACTTAAAATAAACATTAATAATAATAATAAATAGAACTGTAGTACCTTAAAAAAGACATTTAAAATAGATTATTTACACGGAAAGAAATTAGTGGGCTCTGCGCTATACATTATAAGATATTTGGTAACAGTGGCAAATTATAGTGATTTAAGCTATAGATTATAAGGGACACAATAACTAATAATGTTAAAAATAAATTGGAAACGACTATATATATTACAGACACGATTATATTTATTACAGGCACTATTATAAATTTACAGAAATTTTATTATATTATAAAAATTATTAGCACGGACAATAATTAAATCTATTTAAGCTATAAATGCCATACTATTTGTTATATTTTATTATTCACTAAACAATTAAAGTATTTCATATAAATTTTTACACTGACTGCCATAATTGTAAGAGAAAGCCTTGTATTTATATAATAAGCGATTATAATTTGCTTGGTATGTGTGTTATAGCGCTCCTAGCTATAATTTTTTTTTTCCGTGTAAAATCTTGTCAAAATTAATTTTAAATATTCTATTTTAAATATCTTTGTTAACGTACTACAGTCCTATTTATTATTATTAATGTTTATTTTAAGTGTGATCGTGACGATTTTGTACGCCTGACAAAAGAGCCTTGAAAATAGCTACATAGGTAGCTGAAAGCTCGGCTATTAATAAAAAAATTTATACCGAAATACACAAAAACGCATTCTTTAATTTCTACAAACGGTATACATTGTCAACCCCAACATTTCGTATATTTTTTGTTTTATAATACAATTTGTATATTTTATTAAAAGACATATATTTCAGGAAATATGCTTAGTCTTGTTTTTTGGATTCGAATACATGGTACGTCTCTGGTCGGCAGGATGTCGCTCGAAATATATGGGGTTTTGGGGACGTCTACGGTTTATAAGAAAACCAATATGCATAATCGGTAAGTAGATTTTCCTTTAGTTTATTCGAGTGTGTAGAGAAATTTTTTACCTTAGGGCTTTAGGAAAATAATAAATTTGGTTTGAAAATTTCAAAGAAAAAGTTTTCATGTAGAAGTAATTTCTATTAGCATTTTTAAACTATAAGGCACATTGATTACTTTTATTTGATAAACAACTACCTTAGTTATAAATTTGGTATTTCCTAATATTCATTAAATCCAGAGCGTTTATACATAATAACAAAATAGGTATCGAAAATATTGCCTACACTCTAAAAATTGTTTTGTGAAATTACTAATAATATCGTTGGTTATTTAATGCCACCGATTTTGCTTGGAATATTACATATCAACTTTGTAATTTAATTAAACTGAGTTGTAATCTTGTAAATTCATAAAAATAATTTTTTTATAATTTCACAACGTTTACCTGTGATATTACTTAAAAATTGTAAAATTATTTCGCATTTTTACCATATTAAAACACGTCCTTGTAATTTTAAATGTTTTTTTTTGTGAAAAGCTAAAACATTTTGTAAAATGTTAAGTATTTTCGCAAAATTTAGTAAACCCACAATAATATTGCGTTTTTATTAAACTAACTTTTGATTTTACCATATAACAAAATAAAATCGCTGCAATGTTAGTATTTTTTTTTTGTAAAAATAATAATAAATTTCAGTGTACATTCAGAAAAAAAAAACAATATCAAGAAAACTTGCTGCTTTATGAATATGAAGCATATAAAGCATGAATAAGTATGGGTTTATTTGTTTTCTTTTGCCTAAGGTTGCCAATATCGGTATTTATAAATCTTCACAATTTATCGGGCTTTCTATCAATCCCGACTATTCTCTAACCTTGTTGTTTCAGAAGGTTAGATTTATAACTCCTGATTAGTAAATACCCAGAAAAGGAGGTTACCCAGGGGTTAAATACCGTATTAATAAATTTAAATGAAGAACTTTCACTTTCGGGTTTAGACCGTGTTAATGGATTTTCACTTTCCGACGTTTCGTCTCTTACTACTAGAGACATCTTCAGGGATTAATCTGAAACTAAGTTTCGAATCAACTTGTGTCACTATTTATGACGAGTTGTGGTTATTCACCCGTGACGAGCTTTTTCCTATCAAAGACTTCCATATTGCAGGTAAGTGGTAACCAGTGTCCCGATTGATATTGTTAGGATGCTTGATGATTTCTATCGATTCCCGTATCTTCCTTGGCATTTTTCTGTTTTCTGTTAATATTTGTTTTGTTTCAGACAAATTGATTTTATGACCTGTTTCATGTACATGTTCGGCTACTGCCGATAAGGAAATTTGTTTCTTTCTTATATTGCGCTCATGCTCTTGAAGTCTTGTAGAAATTTTTCTCTTAGTTTCACCTATGTAAACCGTACCACAGGAGCAGGGTATTTTATATACGCCTTCTGAACTCAGGGGTATTTTGTCTTTTGTTGAAGTCAAACATTGACCTAATTTTTGGTTGGACCGAAATATAGGCTTAATATTTGACTTTTTCAAAAGTTTACCTATTTTATCCGTGATACCGCTTACATAGGGAAGTATAACTTGTGTCTGTCTGTCATTGTCACTATTGTCCTGTTGTTTGGGTCTGGGATTTCTGTATTTGTATATGGTCTTATTAATGTCTTTTTTGGTATAACCGTTCATGGTCAAGGCTTTGGTTAGTTTAAGGAGTTCTGTGTCTAGGGAATTCTTGTCTGAAATCATGAAAGCCCTATGAACAAGTGAATTAACTACCGAGCGTTTTTGAGAGGGATGGTGATGTGAAAATGCGTTTAGGTATCTGTCAGTGTGGGTTTTCTTCCTGTATACCGAGTGTCCTATTGAGCCATTTTCCGTTTTGTAAACCAAAACGTCCAAAAAGGGAAGTGATCCGTTGTTCTCAATTTCCATCGTAAACCGTATAGATTTATGTTGGGAATTGAGGTGATTTAGAAAACCTTGAAGGCTTTCCATGCCATGGGGCCAAATAGCATAGACATCGTCTACGTATCTGCGCCAAATTTTAGGTTTTAATGGAAATGACTCAATAGCTTTTTTTCTCGAAGTATTCCATGAAAGCATTGGCCGCAGGGGGTGATAATGGGGATCCCATTGCGGCGCCTGACACTTGTTCATAGAACTCTCCCTGTATCAGAAAATATGTAGATGTCAGACAAGCTTCAAATAATTTACATAACTTAGGGTCAAGATTTCCAGTTGTAAGTAGGTCTCGTATAATATTTATATATATATGAAACAGGTCATAAAATCAATTTGTCTGAAACAAAACAAATATTAACAGAAAACAGAAAAATGCCAAGGAAGATACGGGAATCGATAGAAATCATCAAGCATCCTAACAATATCAATCGGGACACTGGTTACCACTTACCTGCAATATGGAAGTCTTTGATAGGAAAAAGCTCGTCACGGGTGAATAACCACAACTTGTCATAAATAGTGACACAAGTTGATTCGAAACTTAGTTTCAGATTAATCCCTGAAGATGTCTCTAGTAGTAAGAGACGAAACGTCGGAAAGTGAAAATCCATTAACACGGTCTAAACCCGAAAGTGAAAGTTCTTTATATCTTAATGGCCGTGAAAGCTTAAAATCTAAAATTTAAATGAATTAAATTTATAAAAATGAAATTTCAGATATGCAAGTTTACAGCAAGACAAAATTGACCAATTAAATAAGCTAAAAATAAAAGTCAGATTTGATTGATTACTTTCATCCCGATACAAACTTGCATATCATCAAAACTGCATATTTTAATACTGAGTTTATAAAACACCGTACCTCAAAGGTTAATATTTGGGAGATAATAGCTTAAGATTTCTTCAGGATGAACCAGATTTAAACCAATCGCTGATCCTCCACAATTAAAAATTGAGCTATCTATTTGCACAACGAAGAAAAACACATTTTTATGAAATTATTGCAGATACAGAATTTTACTTTATTGGGTGTTTTTGGTAAAACGTCAAGTTTTTGATTATTTTACACATTTTTTTTTGCTTTTCAATACTATAATAAAAATAAAGTTTAGTGCCTTATAGACGGCAAACTATTAAAATCTATAATGAAATTGCATTGCTAGGTGCTTGCTTTTTTTGTCCGCCTGTATATCTAGATATAGATAATTCTTATCAGATTACAGGTCTGCCAACATCTAATGTGTAGTACTTTTGTGCAAACATTAGATGGCTTCACCAATTTGTACGCTCTCGATACAGTTATACTTATTTTTGATAAGTATTTAAAATTTTCAACAGTCAGTGCGAAAGCCACTACACCAATATATGCTCACTGATGATCGCAAAAAAGCGTGAAATAGCAGCTATATGACATTTTGGTAGGGATTTTCTCATTGATTGTGAAAATTCTGTAGTAGAGCAGTTCAATTTCTTTATAGAATACTATAATATATTAATATTAAATATTCTCCGTGTCTGAAATAGAACGCAGTGACATACCTTAAACGTATTAAACTGGTCTCATTTGGTCTCAGAATGAGTTACGCGAACCGCACCCGAATTGGTATGATCCTCGCCTCTTAGCACACTTTCGCAAATGACACTGCAGTCTATTTCAGACACGGATAATAGGTATCGCAAGATTAGATTTTTCTTATAACTTTTTAAGGAGGGTTGTTTATTTGATTTTGTATTTAAGTTTAATTGCCAAACAGTGAGTTTGACAGATCAATTGGCCAAAAAAGTAAAATTCTAAGTATGTATTAAAAAAATCGTAGAATTATTTAAGGTTCTTAAGAACTAATAATAAGTTTTACTTTTCTTGTTCTATTAAATTATATGTAGGTATATTTTCTTGCTTTTTAGAACACGTAATAAAAAATACTTTTATTCCAACGTTTCGGCGTTTATTGTACAGCCATTTTCAAGGATATTACAACGAATTAAAAAAAATAAATGTATAAATAAAATTAAGTAAAAATATTTTGACTTTTACTTAATTTTATTTATACATTTATTTTTTTTAATTCGTTGTAATATCCTTGAAAATGGCTATACAATAAACGCCGAAACGTTGGAATATAAGTATTTTTTATTACGTGTTCTAAAAAGCAAGAAAATATACCTACTAATAATAAGTGTTTCGTATTTTATTTTCAATATTTTAAAAGTGGAAGAATATAAATATATTTTGCGCCATTTTAAGTCATGATTGGATTTTTTTTACTGCACCGACAAACACACACAAACCTATTTTGGGTTTAAAATGTTTTTTGCAGTTTATAAAAATGTTTTTTCTTCGTAATGCAAATAGATTTTACAAACGGATTTGAAATCTAGGTGAAAAATAGTATTAAAATCAATATTTAATTGTGAAGTATCAGCGACTCGTTTAAGTCTGGTTCATCCTGAAGAAATGTTAAGCCATTATCTCCCAAATATGAACCTTTAGAATTTCACTGTAAGTGGTTCTACAATGGTCGGACCGTCCGGTACAAGGATCCATCGTCCGTTTCTTTCGTCAATTTTGTTCATCTAAATTTTCCTGGGGAACTCTGTGTATACAAAACAAACATACCGTATTTAAAACAATACAAATTTGGTTACACACGAAATGAATGGCAGAATGGCTTTGTTTTCATAACACACATTAAGTTTTAGACCCTTGGGCATATTTGGGAACCTCCGCCAGAAAAGGGCCTATATTGTCGCTTACAGTTTACGCTTTTAGCGTTTTATGGTAGATTAGTGGATGTTCTATCTGCTGGTGTCCAGCTAATGTCTGGTAACTACTAAGAAGTGGAAATATTTATCTATTTAAAGTTAAACAAAAGGGCTTATATTATCGCAACCAAAAAAGCATGTTTGTCTTCAATATTTTTAATGGTTTTAGATTAGCCAGAAACTTAAAATTTGGCATATGCATCAAAATACACTTAAATTCTACAAAAAAAATTAACTTCGAACATTAAATTTGTAAAGATTAGAACAGGAATTGCTAATACTTAGAACTTAGAGAAACACTAATAACAGACCCGTGCGAAAATTGGGCTTCGCGGCTAGTTCTAGCATAAATTTTATTTTTGCAACATTTTTCAAGTTTAGCCCAAAACATAGACAAGAAAAGACCTCCAAAGCCGTTGCGGAATACTGTGATAAATGTGCCTAGCGCATCTGAGATAAACTTGCACATGTGCACTACTATTGTTGTTTTTGACGAGTATTTTTTAACCTTAGTTTTGTGTGTCAAATAAAAATTGTAAAAAATTCAACAAAAAACAATAATTATCTACGAAGAAACGTCGAAATAGTTTTTTTTAATTATTTTATAAGAATTTTTCGAGGTTTGTTTGAGTTTCGGGATTTTGTACACCTACTTTGAGTACACCAGGGATTGACCCTTTGCTCTTCATAAAGCAACAATACAGGTTAGGTTTAAAGTTATAAACAAATGCAGCAAAAAAATAATTAAAGCACAGTAGAAATCAAAAAATTAACAGAAACAAACGACGATCTGACAGTACTGACAGTATAAACAAACTACTAATAATTCGTCACCCCAGTATTGGTTTGCCATATCTCTATTTTTGGACATTTTAAGATTTTTACTGGCGTATTTTTGGAGATAAGACAAATGAATACTGGGGTGATGAATTGTTTTACGACCGACAGCATTTCACAGCTGATAGAGATGCGTACTGCGCAAGGTCAGATATATTGCGTTACGTCATTTCGCTTCAATGGTTCTCTTTCCTTCTCTATGGCCCAAAACCTGTTTAAATTTTTGTACTTTTTATTTGGGTTTGAGCTTTCCTTACCTTAAGGTACCTTAAGGTACATCTGAAAAGAAGTTTTAATTTAATTATTTCGAGAAAATTTCAATTAAAGAGGCACTTTCACATTCTGAGCATCAACAATACATAAAAAAAACGGATTCCTTGAACCAAGGAGACGTGTCTTTGTATATGTTCAAAGCCATATTCTCTTGTTTCAAGGCTGACATTTTCTTGAACCAAAGTCAATGTCCTTGAATGAAGAGCACGGTTTTTGGAATAAAAATCCTCTCTCTACATGATGTACTACCCTATAAAAAATTTCGGATTCAAACAGATTGGAAATAAAATCTGTTTGAATCTATTGGGATCGCATTTGCGAATTAAAACGAATTAAAATTCGCAAATGCTAATTGAAAATAACTTTTCAATTCGCAAAAACGGATACAAATAGGTTCAAACAGTTAGATATGTGAAATTGGAAGGTCTTAACATATGTTAAGACCTTTATGCTATATGTAGGTATAGCATAAAAAGTTGCCGAGTCCGTGGCCTAAAGAAGCCCGGCAAATCATCCTATCCATTGAAAATCTTATGATGTGTATACAATTTGCTTTTGGCAATTTACTTTACATACATCATCTAGATAAGCTTATATCGACTTTTTTGATGCAAACGTATTAAAACGGATTAAAAACTGAATCCGAATCAATTCGCAAAAGCTAATTAAAAATTACTTTTCAGTTTTTAAAAATGGATTCAAAGAGGTTCAAATGAATTAAATCAGATACGCAAATGCAAGTATTTGCTAATTGGAAATGATATTCCGCATATGCCAATTAAATCAGATACGCATTTTCAAATAGTTGATAATTGAAACTGATATTCTGCATATGCGAATAGAAATGAATTAAAACATGTTACGGATTTGCAAATAGTATCTAAACAAAAATTAAATTCCGCATATGCAAATAGAAAGAATTAAAATATGATACGCATTTGCAAATAGTCGCTAATTAAAAATTATATTCCGCATGTACAAATAGAGACAAATTAAAATATGTTACGCATTTGCAAATAGAAATGAATTAAAACATGATATCCCGCATATGCAAATTAAAACGAATTAAATTTAAATAGCAAATTCAAATTAAAAAAGTTTAACTAATTGAAACGAATTGAAACCGATTTATATTGATAATTTGCTGCAAATAGAAATAATTCAAACTAATTCAAACTAATTCAAACTGGTTAAAAATATTTTTAGTCCGTTTGAATCTGAAATTGTTTATTGGTTAGTCTATTAATAGAAAATAGAAATAGGGAAAATTTTCCTTTTTACTCTAAATTCGTATGCTCTATTTTATATTTATTAAATAAACGCCTCTATGCTTATAATAATAATATGATACGTGTTAAAATTTACATAATTTGTAAATTAAACCAAAATATTTGGGGTTAAGTACCTACTTTTGTAAGTTACAGCGATTAACAAGCTTCCAGTATGTTTAAAACGTGCCCTGTTCATATATAACAACATAAATGTAAAATTGCCGTACCATAAAAAAAAAACTAAAAATATCACACCATTAAATATTAAAACTTTTTATCATAGTTTTAGAATCTTGAAACAGTTAGTTTGTAGAAAAACACAGGCATACAATGAAAGCTTTTCCTTAAAATCAAATAAATTGCTGCCTAAGATTTAAAATGGTTAGTTATTAAAATTTTTTTTAATTTAATTTTTATAATAATTATATTATATTATCTTATATCATATAATACTTAAAAATATCAATTATTTTTGCCATAAAAAGTAGTAAGAATTCATAAATAATTATTTATTTATAAAGAACTTTCACTTTCGGTTTATGGATTTTTGCTTTCCGACGTTTCGTCTCTTACTTCTAGAGACATCTTTAGGGATTTATCTGAAACAGTTTCAGATGGATTTTTACTTTCCGCCATATCGTCTCTAGCAGTAAGAGACGAAACGTTGGAAAGTAAAAATCCATAAATACGGTCTAAACCCGAAAGTAAAAGTTCTGTATATCTTAGTGGCCGTGAAAGCTTAAAATTATTTATTTTTTCCAAAGTAATTTACTATTATTAGTCTTTGTTGCACTTTACTTACAAGAATTTAAAATATGTATCAGTTCAAAAAAGTAAATAAAAATTGATGTAGATCTGTGTGGCTATTGAAACAATATTTTAACATGTATATATTAAACTAAAAATAAACTTTTATGCAAGTAAACTGTCATATTACACCATATAATATCACGCTATTTCTCGCTAGTTTTTATATTACTGAAAGCTACCGTTCAAACCCGACTAAAAACTTACCTAGAGTCAAATTCATAGCTCTTTGAACTGACGTAATCACAAAATAGTAACTTAACCCATTAGCGCCCAGGCCTTTTTTACATTTTTTTAAATTATTTTGTAAAACATCAGTGGTATTACCGAGCGTTAATTTTTTAACTGGTTTATTTCCTGGATAAGTGGTACGTGATTTTCGATCATATCGAGCATGACCCAATAGCGCCCAGAATTTTTTATTCCAATTTTTATGTCAATTTTTGGTCCAAATCAGTGATACCATTTGGTATCACTGGGCGCTAATGGGTTAATACCATCGTGTTTTGAATAATATGATATAAAGTCATTCATTGGTAATTTGTTATTATGAATTATCTGCAATATCAAATTACCAATGTAAAATGAGTAAAACTGAAAATAAAAACGACATTATTTAAGTATTATTTTCTAATGTCTCCAATTCGAGTAGCTTTGATTTTGACTTTATATCCTTTTAAAGCATTATAATATTATTATATTAAATTAAGAATACTTGGTGGATATTATATTATCTTAAGTATACTTGGTATAAAAATATACTATAGTATATTCAACTTAAAGATTCATTTAAAACACTGGAATGTTGCGAGAGTAGGGATGTAGAAAATTAAACAGGTCAGTACGTGAGTACTTGCGATGAAGCGTACAATGCATTGCAATGGACCGTTATATAGAAATATTTTGTTTTGAGTTCTACCCTGCCACTAAATCCGTTGTTGTCACGTGCGTTTGTTTAGACTTACTTCATTTTGAAGTTGAATATACTATATCAAATATTGGTATACTTAAAATGTTATAATGTGTTTCTCCTTAGTTTTATCAAATTCTTTATAAAGTAATAGTTAATGTAATTATAATTATGCATTAATCGTTCACTCAATAGATTTTTTTCTTACAGATTTTATAGTAGTAGTTGCATCAATCGTAGTCCTAACATTGGGTTCAAACGGCCAAGTTTTTGCTACCTCAGCGATTCGGGGTATCAGATTCCTCCAGATTCTTCGAATGTTGCACGTGGACAGGCAAGGTGGCACGTGGCGCTTGCTGGGGTCCGTAGTTTTCATTCATCGACAGGTAAGTTAATCAGGATTTTTACCAGAGTAAATACACTGTAAAAAACAAGGGTAATACACTGTAAAAAATAAGGGTAAAATTAAAAAGAATTATTAACATAGGGCGAAGTTAAGGTAGTGATATCAGGCCCGCATTTCGCCAGCGAGTTTACTGGTACCTTTTGTGAAATTTTTTCCACATGAAAAACTAATCAAAACAAAAAAATATTTAACACTACAACGACAGTTATCACTACACGCTTTTACGTTTATAAAAATGAATTAAATAATTTTTAAAATCTCATAAAACAATTTTTATTAAGCTAAAAAAACAAAACATTCGATAGAAAGTCATAACGCATGAAAATGGACGTTATATTTACTTGTTGTAAGGCGTTTAAAATCGTACTACAGTTCATTCCACTTAAGAACGGAGCATTAATTTGGATAGGAAGTAAGTTCAACCAATCAGAAAGCTTATTTTTATGGGAGAGTTTACAAGATACAATAATCTTCGCCAGGTCCGGACAGAGCCAGTCCGGGTCCGGTGAAACTTTTTACCCGAGCCCCCCAAAACCTAATTGTCCCATGCAGGGCCGCAGCTAAGGTACTTGAACGCTGGGGGCATTCATTAACTAAGCGCCAAAGGATTTTTTTTACAAATGTTGATAGTCCATTTTAATTTTAAAAGAGTATATTAAATTTCATAAGAATGCAAGCTCTGGCTCCGCGACGTTTGATGATTAGACAATGTTTAGTCGTTTCTTTAATTTTCGTCAATTTAAAAATTTACAAAGTAACTGTAGATTTACTAAAAAAAAAACTTAAAAAATATTTTTTTTCTACATTTTTCAAATTAATGTTAAAGGTGAAAAAAAATAGTTTACTTAAAAAATCATGAAAGGGTCTTAAGGTCGTCCATAAAATACGTCACACAAATTGACCAAAATTCATACACTACATACGCCGTTTCTCGCTTTATTAAAGGCTGTATAGATTTTATATTTTGTCTACCCCCCTAACACCCCTCCTATTGGGGGAAGGGGTAGTCAAAATATGAAATATTAGATCATATATCCCCTCCTAGATGCGCCTTGAGTCCACGTCAAACCGAAATGTTTTCATTGCTATATCCAGGTAGATTTCACCTTCTCGCTTCTGGTCACCACCCACCGCTATAGTGGTTTGTTAACAAATATGTTATACTTCACCTCCTCGCAACCTCGCCGCTATAGTGGTTTGTTTACAATTGGCTTTGTATATGTTCTCTATAAAACAAATCAACATTAATGCCATATCTATCTATATATGATCTAATTATGAAATCTCTACATCCTTTAATAACGCGAGAAACGGGGTATAAAGTGTATGAATTTTATTCAATTTGCTTGAAGTATTATTAAAATAGCATGTTTTTTTAATGTCATATTTTAAGAATATTGGATTTCAAAAACTTTTACCAAACTTTAGCACTTCAATTTTTAAAAAAATATATTCTAAAAATTTTGGGCTTTACTGTGTTATCTGACTTTGGCCGACTAGGATGTTTAAATCGCATTTAAAATGGGAGTAATTCAACAAAAATGACAATTTTGTATTATTTTACTAATTTAAAGTAAATACAGTAAAGTAAACAATTTATAAAAGTAATATTTAAAAAAATACCAGAGTATTTTACAGTTATATTTACAGTTAAAATACTAGCTGTAAAGCCGTATTATGAACGGGATCTTTTCAATATACATAATCACAACTATTTTCTTTACGAAAATTAATACAAATCACGATTTTTTAGTTATTGGTATTAGTACTATATATAAAATTTTAAACGCAATTATTTGAAGCATTTTTCAAAACAAGCGTATGCAATTTTTGCACTTAATTCTTAAAAAGTATAAATTATAGTGCTTTATGAAGCCTAAATTAATTAATTAGGTACCTAGTGCTTTTATTATTAAAAAGTTTTTTCTCCAACAACTTAATTTTTAGGACAGGAAGTATAGGATATTTTGAGCTTAAGACCTCACATGTGTATTTTTAAATGTATAAATTAAGCTTATTTTTTAAAAAATCATACATAACTGGCAACAACTTTCACTTTTTACTGTTTTATTTAGGCACTCATAAAAAATATTTATTTTTAACTAGCGTTAAATACGTATAGATACCATTAAGATATGTCTTACAGCCTACTTAAGTAGGCTGTAAGGTCCTATATATACATTAGCAAACCAATCACGGAAGAGAAAATTATATAAAATATTATTTTCACATGCTTTTAAGTAAAATATATTACAATTTTAAATTATTTGGTCACAATCCATTTTTTTTTTCGATATTGTGTAAGTTTAACACGTTTTTTGAATACCCTTTGTATATATAATATTAACTTTTTTTATTAAAAATTTAGTAAATTTGTTGCAGTCCAATAATTTTTAGGTAAGGCACAATTTATGTTGTAATATTTGTAGTATCATACTTTTGTCCATCTAGATTACCGTCTCAGACTACTGTGCAAAGCACAGTGTGAACAAAACAAAACGAAAAATTGATTTAGAGAGTCAAAAAAAAAAAGGCCAAATTGAAGCTGAATAAACAATCAAATTGATTATGCATTGGTTTAACTAAAAAAAATCCTAGCCCTTTAAACCCTTAAAAAAAATTAAATTTGGATTTTTTTTGTCTCGCGCTATGAGTGCGCGATAACCGTAGCACACAAATATTGTCTGCCAAAAGATCTCGAAACTAGAAACCTAAAGCTTTAAAATGATTTTTTTTTACCTCGATACGACCATTTTTCACAAAAATACAGCTTTTTAAAAAACACTAAAAAAAATTAAAACATTTTTGTTTCCCTAATTTTCTGGAGTCACAACAACATTGCTGATAGATACCTTAAAATACAAGAATTAATAAACATACTTTCAATTGGTTGCGAATCATGGTCAATAAAATGGTCAAAAATAGATGAATGTAATGGATGGAAGGCCCTATTATTTTTTTAAATCGTGCCAGACAAAAAGCTATTATAGTTTTTTAAACACCAATTAAGCTGTCACTCATGTAATAAAAAACCATATAGCTACCTTCCTATTTAACTATGATTAACAGGAAATTGTCCTGATTTCCTGAGATTGCAACGCGTCCTTTTTTTATGAATTTGACCTTGTTTACACGTTTGTACACGGAAAAAACCATCATATAGTTTGATTTTATATTATGTATAAACACACGATTTCATTTTTTAATTGATCAATTAATTTTTTAATAATTATATTGTTCAGATATATTTCGATATTTTAGTAATAATGCATTCTTAGTACACACATCGCCAAAATTGTTGCCCCCTACCCCCCAATTAATTTGAAACGTAAATAAAAATGAATATAACAAATATGTAGATTCAATTCTACATTTTATTGAAATGCTTTATCACATGTAAGGTTACTTTCATAGAATAAGTACACGCCCGGGAGTTAAATTTAAATAATTGTATCACAAAATGTGAGAAACAAAGATGCCAATAACCAGTATATCCTCCTCTGTTCTTAAGCAAAACATTAACACGTCTGTGCATGCTAATAAAAAGGTTGTTAATGGCTTCCTGTGATATGTTGTTTCATTCTTCTTGAGAAGCAAAAAATAGCTTCCAAATGGTGAACGGGGGGTTATCTCTATTTAAAATAGACCTTCTTAGCATATCCCACAAGTTTTTACAAGGACTTATGTCAGGTGAATTTGCTGACCAGTTCATTCTTTGAACATTCTCTTGCTTAAGCAAATTGGTAACCCTTTTTGTGCGGTGGGGAGTGGCGTTATCGTCCATTAAAATAGAATTATCTACAATTTCATTTCGCAATGGAAGGATAATGGTTTTGGGCGTAATTTTTTTGCTTGAGAACAGGGGAGGACATACTGGTTATTGGCATCTTTGTTTCTTATATTTTATGACGATTTTGAAATAAAAATGATTATAACAAATATGTAGATTCAATTCTACATTTTATTGAAATGCTTTATCACATGTAAGGTTACTTTCATAGAATAAGTACACGCCCGGGAGTTAAATTTAAATAATTTTATCACAAAATGTGAGAAACAAAGATGCCAATAACCAGTATGTCCTCCTCTGCTCTTAAGCAAAACATTAACACGTGTGTGCATGCCAATAAAAAGGTTGTTAATGGCTTTCTTCGAAATGTTGTTTCATTCTTTTTAAGAAGCAACAATTAGCTTCCAAAGGGTGAACGGGGGGTTATCTCTATTTAAAATGGACCTTTTTACCACATCCTACAGGTTTTTACAAGGACTTATGTCAGGTGACTTTGCTGACAAGTTTATTCCGTAAACATTCCCTTGCTTTAGCAAATTGAGAACCCTTCTTGTGCGGTGGGGAATGGCGCTATTGTCCATAAAAATGGAATTATCTACATTTCATTTCACAATGCGTAAATGTTTTGCTTGTGAACAGGGGAGGACATACTGGTAATTGGCATCTTTCTTTCTCATATTTTGTGACGATTTTTCAATAACAATTATTTTTTACAATTTTTTTAATTTAATACCCAGCCGTGTACTTATTCCATAAAAATAACCTTTTATGTGATAAAGAATTTCAATAAATGTAGAATTAAACCCACATATTTGTCAGAATATCTTTTTTTTGCCTTTCAAATTAATTGGGGGCCAATAATTTTGACGATGTGTGCATAAGTGGAACAACCTGTAAAAAGAAATTCTTTTTTTCACTACTAGCTTTAGTACATACCATTATTTATCATGTTTTCAGACTGTGAAATCGATTCTCTTCACCTACAGCAATAATAATTTTTTCTTTCCTAGTAGGAGTAAATTTTATAAACAATTGATTTCTGTCACTTTAGATGTTCGAGTTCTTTGTTCAATTTTTACTAATTAAACCCAAGAAAATAGCTTTAAATAACTTTTTATTTTTTAAATATTTGTCTGTAATATAAAACATAAAAAACACGTAAAGGGGTATCACTCTTGGATTTGATGAAAGTCCACCCCCACAAGCACCAAAAAAGTAGTAAATCATAAAGTATCTCAAGAAAAATCGAGTTAAAGGGATCCAGTCAGTTATGTTTAATAAAATGTGTGAAAGTTTGGTATAAAATTCAATTCAAGTATCCCTAGTTAACCCTTTGCTTAAGGAGATGTTTAGCTTCTAGAACAATAAATCTTGCTTTTTGCACAAGTTCATGACCAGACAAAATTTTTGAGCACTTATACTTTACATTTTATCAATTCCAATCTAAATTGAAGATGTTTGAAAAAGGGGCTAAAATCCTCATTTTTTGCGGTCACACTTTATTTATCAGTTTATAGTCGTTAAAGGACCTTTGTAGAAAGTTGTTTTACACTCTATTGGACTGTACATTATACAAGTTCAAATATAGACAAAAAATTCAAAATTATTAATTTTGATTAGATCTCTATTAATTTTGTTTGAATTAAATTTTAAATGTATATTTTTTCAGTTTACTAACTGCATGCATGCATACCATGCAAAATTACAATTCTAGTGATGTCATGTTGTAGCTTTAAGCTGTAAAACTTTTAAATAAAAATAAAAGAAAATTAGTACAAATTAGTGTTTCATGGCAAAATCTTTAAATCGTACTAAAAATAGTAAAAATCAATGGAAATCACTTATTTTTATTACCTGAGTTTTTTTAGTAAATGCACTAAAAAATCACAAACTACTATCGACCAACAAACATTAAAACAAACTATATATATTTTTTTGCAGGAACTTATCACAACTTTATACATTGGATTTTTGGGCCTAATTTTCAGCAGTTACTTCGTATATTTAGCCGAAAAAGATGCAGTGGGTTCAGACGGTAAAAATACCGGCGGGTTCTCTAGTTATGCAGACGCCTTATGGTGGGGTGTGATAACAGTAACTACGATAGGCTATGGTGATACCGTCCCCAGGACGTGGATGGGGAAGATAGTTGCATCCTGCTTTAGTGTATTCGCCATATCTTTTTTTGCGCTTCCAGCGGTAAGTGAAATTCAACACTCATTTCTTATAATATTATTAATTTTAAATACGGAGCGTGTTAAAAGTCCTTCCCCCTTTAACTTTTGAATGGTTAAAGATATCAACTTAAAATTTGAAACACGTAAATAACATAACCCAAATAATTTTTTGGGTTATATTTCATATGCTTAGGGGGTACTGGGGAACATTTTTTAAATGGAAGAGAGGCGTGTGATACATCATTTTAAAGCTCATAAAATTATTTATTCCACTATATATTTTGTAATTTTTTAAACATTTATCCTTTATTTTTTTCAATTTTATTTGCTAAAAAATACGATTTTTTAAGATTTTTTTTGTAAAATTTTATTTATATCATTTAAAATTAGTTTAGAAGTATTACTGACGTATTTGCTTCATGAAATGAACGATTTTTCAAAAAATGTTATTTTTTTTTAAAGAAATTTTAAAGAAAATTTCCATTTTTAACCCTATTTTAAACCCCAATAATTGCTTTAAAAAAATAAAAAAATATGTAAGCAAATAGAGAATTATATAAGCTTTAAAATGATGTACCACATGACCCCTATATCTGTTCAAAAAAAATATCCCCCCTTGCGCCCCCAGCCACCACTGTACACCGTAAAAAAATAAAATGTATACCAAACAATTATTTGGCATACATTAAATGTTCCAAATTTTAAGTTAATATCTTAAGCCATTAAAAAGTTAAGGGGGGCTGAGTTTGACACCCTCTGTATAGTCGTATTAATGGTGGAGGTCGTTTACAAAACAACTTTACACTATAATATTTCAAGAACGCTTTGACACAGAGACTTAAATTTTGTACCAAAGATTTTTAACGTGGCAAAAAACTTTTTTGGTTAAATTTTCAAGTCTCTATATTTAAGCGTTCTTGAAATATCTTAAAGTTGTTTATGCAAGCAACCTGCACCACTAATAGAAACCACTTTACATCTATTTCTTAAACTCTGTTTTTAAATAAATAAACTGCAGTATACCAAATTAGAAATTTTTAGTTGTGTTCGAAATTAGAAATTTTTAAATAAATAAAATTTATGAAATACCTAGTTTAACGTATAGCCCATGTCCCATAGACCGATAGTTTTTAATTTTGCGTTTCATTTTGAGTTTGTAGGAGGTAAAGAACTAAGCTCGCAGATACGTGTCCGCTATTGGATTAAAATTGACTAGTATTTTTTTGCAGGGAAAATAAAATTTAATTATTATGTTAAAAAACGTATTTTTTTTTCTGAATTGTATTTTAATTTTTTACTTTTTATGTTAAAAATACAATTTTTATATTTAGGAAAATTGTTACCTAGGTTTTCAAGCATCTTTTTTAATTTTGAAAATATATGCTCTTAAATATACATGTATGTATACATTTATATAAATGGTTATCAGACAATTTGATTTTAAAATTTTTAAATTATCGCTTTTCATAAAAAATTATAAATATATACCGTTTGATTGACTGTTACTAAAAAGTCAGTAAAAATATATTAGCAATAAAAAAACATTCGGTCCACGAGTCCGGCGCCACTACTAAAGCTAAAAAACGTAGCGCCATCACTGGAAGGTTAAGTATAATCTATTTACCGTAAATATAAAATTTATTAATGTTAACCAACTGGATTTGGCGCTATTTTATTTTTATTAGCCTTGTTATAATAGCCTTAGTAAAATATGGAACAGGCTATTTGTACATGCTACGTACACGAATCCAAGTGTATTGACTGATTTTTAGGGTTTTTAAAGCTTTTGAGGTATATTTTTCGTAAAAAATATAAACTCCTAGTTTAAATTGGGCAGCTATGCCCCCACTAGCATCAAAAAACACCAAACAGTCGCAAAAACCGATCTAAACCAAAGAGTTAGGTTATGTTACGCCGGACGTTTAAATAGCCAGTTCGTATTAAAATAACTATTTATCGTAAAAAGGCAACGTTGGGAAACTGATTATATTTTTTATAAATATTTAGGTGTTCTACTTTAAATAAAATAGCTATTTTCCTAAAAAGTGCGGAAAAGGCTCTTTACGCAAGCGTTAGGAACAATACTTTTCCTACGAGTAGGGTTAAAATAAAATATACTTTTATATTTTATCAAATAAATGGAAATAAATCTTATTTTTATAATTTTTCAATAATAAAATCAATTAACAGGTAAAAAATTTAAACATTTTTATAATATTATGAATAAATATAACAAGAATAACACTACACAATTTAGAAATTAAACTGCGTGCGGAAAGAGTGATCTTTCCGCACGCTCGTAGGAAAATATAATTACAGGTTATACAGGGCGTCTCAACGAAGCCGACTCTGTCGATATATAGTAAAATATTTACTTTAGAGAAAAACTTTAAAGGGAAAAGTTGTATAGTTTTAAAAAATGCACATTCTAAAAATATTTTGGAATATACAGGATGGTCCTCCTAGGGTGGGTAACATCTGAGTTAATTTTTTTAATTGAATGGTATATTTTTTATTATGAAGTCTTACTTGTCATAAAAATACCTTAATTTTAATATCATATTATATGGGTCTATTGTTTATAATTTTTGAGATATATTTTTTTTTTAGAAAAAATACATTTTTAGTAATGAGATAGAACCTGTTTTAATTTCTTTACTTTTTGTTAAAAATTAATAAAATTTTTCAAGCTTATTTTAAAAGGGTGTATCTAATTACTTTATGTACAAAAAATAAAATGTTTTATACAGGGCGTTCAAAATTAATATTCAACCTTTTGGATTTTCAAACATAAAAACTCAATTTTTTTGAATGGAATTATATTTTTTATTTGCTTATTAAATGTAGAATAAAATTCTACATTTAATGAGTAAATAAAAAATATAGCATTCCATTTAAAAAAATTGTTTTTTTTTTAATGGAATGCTATACTATAACTATAAACAATAGACCCATATAATATGATATTATAATAAAGTTTTTTTTATGACCAAGTAAGATGACATAATAAAAAATATACCATTCCATTTAAACAAATTAAGTCAGATGTTACCCACCCTAGGAGGACCATCCTGTATATTTCAAAATATTTTTAGAATGTGCATTTTTTAAAACCATACAACTTTTCCCCTTAAAGTTTTTCTCTAAAGTGGATACTCTACTATATATCGACCGAGTCGGCTTCGTTGGGACACCCTGTATATTAATGTTAAATACGTAGTATATTTGTCCGATTTTTTTCGATGTAGATAAGTGTCTTTTTATTAAATAGATTCCTGCATAACGTTTAATACTGTGAATAAGCCCGCTTAATCAAAACAATTCTCTACCCTCTACCCAATTATCCGCTTTCCAACGATTCTCTGTCCTAAGGGTGGCAAATTACAAGAACAATGTAGACCGGCATACTGCAAAATCAATTTACATGAATAAACAATACTGATTGGTGTACATGTTGCAGTCCAACATTGTTGCATTTTGTACATGAGGACCGGGTCTAGTAGTACGATAAAATTAGACTGAAAAACAGCGAAAAACGGAAAAAAATATAATAAAGTTTTTATATTTTGGGATTATACTCTCTATAAGGTATAGATTAAAGGCCCGTAGCGTCCCATCTTGAGCGGTTGGCTTTCCGCTTTTTCCTTTAAAACCATCGCTGAGATGAAAAAAAGTAACTGGACCAAAAATAAATAAATAATTAAAGGCCACTTTCACCAACTCTTAAACTGGGAGTATCTCAACTAAACTGAGTTTAAGTTAAAAACACTGCATTCTGATTGGTTGACCGTCAATTTAATCCAAGTTTAAAGTTAAACCATATTTGGTACAAGGAGCCTTAAAAAACGAGGGGCAAACCGCTAAGGAATTCAGGTGTACAAATTGGAGGAAATCCTGAAGGCAACCTCTCAAGGAAATGCAAGGAAATCTCATCTTTACCAAACATGGGAATTTTTTTTAGGTATTTTCAAGATTCGTAGAAGTAATTCAGGTGTACATTTTTTTTCAGTGGTTTACCCCTCGTAAATAAATAAATATTCCTTGTAAATTTTTGCACACATTTCATGCTTTACATATTGCACAAAACTCAAATTTACCCTTTTCGGCACGAAAAATGGTAGTTTTATTACACCTTGTCATTTTTTTTAATGCGCTACTTTTAGAGAATACCCCGCCTTATAAATTGGTTTATATATACAGTGCGGTCCAAAAGTCACCCCCCCCCTTAACTTTTGAACGAGTTGAGATATTTATAACTCTTAAATAAGACAACCTAACCTATCTTTGAGCATATATTTGATATTTTCAGCTCTTAAAATGTGGGCAGGGGCATGGGGGGGACATTTTTTTAAATGGAAAGGGGGGTCGTATGATACATCATTTTAAAGCTTATAAAATTCTCTATTTAAACTACACTTTTAATTTTTTTAAAAATGTTTTTTAAGGTATTGATTTTTCAATTTTTTGTGCTAAAACATTCGATTTTTTAAGTTTTTTTTTATAAATTTTTATTTATGTCAACTAAAATTAGTTTAAAAGTATAATTAACATTTTTTATGATGAAATTAGGCATTTTTAAAAAATTATTTGTTTTTTTTAGAGGAATTTTGACATTAATACCCATTTTCAACCCCATTTTAAACCCAAAAAAATTTATTTTTTTAAATTTAAAAATATGGAGTTAAATGGAGAATTCTATAAGCTTTAAAATTATGTATTACACGACCCCCCTTTCTATTTAAAAAAAATGTGCCCCCATGCCACCCTCCCCACATTTTAAGAGCTATAAGTATTAAATATATGCTAAAAGATAGTTTAAGTTGTCTTATTTAAAAGTTCCAAATTTGAAGTCGATATATCAACTGGTTCAAAAGTTAAGAGGGGGGGGGGTGACTTTTGGACCGCTCTGTATATTTTTCGTAAAACCAACCAGTTCCGAGATATTCCGTAATTTTTACAAAAAGTGCAAAGAACTACCCTTATCTTATAAGTAAATATGAAATTTGAACAATATTAAAATAATAAATAGTATATTATTTACCAAGTGAGAGAAGTTTAACATTTTTGACCTGCGTCAAATTGCGGGATGAGCGCGCTAGCGCGAAGCCCGCAAGACGCGATCTAAAATGTTAAATCTTCACTCACGTGGAAAATATAGTATTTTTTTCACTACCAGTACAATTAATTAGCTATTTATTTATATTTTTACTAAAATTTAATGAAAAAGCTTATAAATTTAAAATATCACGCTGGCCGTTCGCGGCCATTAAAAAAACAAATGAATAACTTGACATTTCTGGCAGAAATTTTCTGGTGATCTGCTAAAATTATTAAGTTAGAAAGTGTTTCCGTGTTAAGTGTAATAAAATATATAAAAATGGAAAGTGAAATGCAAAGTGATGATTCTGGTACTCCCCCAGAAATAAGGGCACAGGCGAAAACTGTGAGGGAGAATCTATTGTCTCAAAAATCAATATATGGGGGTTGTACCTCTAGTAATCTATGATCCTTACGATAATATATGGGTTGTATAATCTATGGTTGAATATGATGGGCCAATGATTTTCACTTTTCGAAGTGTTTTTTGTAAAACATTAACTAATTTAGTTAATATTTTTTAATTTATCATGCAATAAATAAATTTGGTGCCTAAAGACACTTGTAAATAGCAATGTGATTTAATAATTAAGTGAAACGTCAGATGCCAAAACAGCTGAATAAAAATTCAATATTAATGTAATTTTATTATTTTTAGAACCTCTGACGTCATAGGTAGAGAAATAATATTTCTACCAATGAAAAGAACAGTTATAAAGATGTGGTTTTAGGCTGGTAGTGAAAAAACAAAGTTAGAACCTTATAAGGAATATTTTTGCTTCTGTTACTTTTTTGCTTGCGATCTACGGTTTTGGAGAAAAAGGCAGTCCAGGCCTCTAGTAGAAGCGAAAATAACCAATACGAGGATATTAAAAATTAACTAAAAAAATAAAAGTTTGTGTGTTTTTTGACATTTTTGCTACATTTTATTAAAAAATTCGCAACGAAGGTGTTTTCGGTAAAACTCAACTATACAATTGTTTGTATTTTATTAACATCGTATATAATTCATATATTCGGCGGAATGCGAAAACCCTGGTACACCGATGTATATACATTATACATGTATGTATAGTCTTAAATCCAATATCGTAAGTATAACTAATAAGGAGTGGGTTTAAAGGCCTATATAAACTTAATTAAACCGTGTACCACCGGTGGCGCACGTCGTCGCGAACGTGTGAACTACAAAAATTACCGTTTGCCTAAAAAAACAAAAAGTCAAAAATTGGTAGAGATGTAATTTAGTCCTTTCTAATGAACGTACTAAAAAAACAACAGTTAAAGGTGAGCTCGCACCTCCATATTGATTTTAAGGTACACTTTTGAAGTTTTTTGCGAATATAGAAGTTATTAAAAAAAAAAAAAATTTTCAAAATTGTTGACGATATTTCGATTTTAAGGTATCTACTCTTTTTGATTTGGATTTTATTGCCTACCTGATACTCAAAAAATTACATTAAAAGTAAATTCTACATCTATAGGGTGTCTCATTACTTGCTTTACCATTTAAAAATTGAATAACAGTTTTGTTTCTCAATTTTTTTATATATATATTTTTTTAATAAAGTACAGGTAATGGATTTTTTTTAACTATGTATAAAAAATCATGTCTTTTAAATGACGACCATTTTCCGCTTTGCAAGCACGGGCTCTTTTCACGACATTTTCCATGCTAGCTAGGGTCGTGCATCAATGTGAATTGTACCCCCTCAAGGTCACGATTTGGTGCGGTGTAACATTCCAAATAGTAATCGAGCCTTACTTCTGCAAAAAAATGGCAATACAGTTACGGTGAACGGCGACCGATATCGCGCAATTCTGGAAAATTTTGCATGCCCTGCAGCGGAGGACTTTTGCAAGAGGCATGGTGGCAGTAAGATGGAGAAACTGCCCATACGGCCGGAGCCACAATGCAGCTTTTAAGGCAAATTTTCGAAGAGCGAATAATTTTGCGAAATTCGGATTTTCATTGTCCTTCACGATCGCCTGATTTGACAGCACCTGACTTTTTTGTTTGGGGCTACCTGAAGGATCGGGTGCATGTCAACAAGCCCAGGACTATCTAACAGCTTAACCCATTAAGGACTACCGTCTAAATATTCATACAGATATACAGATTTTTGTAAGGAGTATTTTGAAATGCATGTAGTTTCTAATTTATTTATTTATGGCTAAGCATATGCAAAAATTATGTTTTTTTTTTTTAATTTCTAGCGAGTAAATTGTTAACATTAATTAAAGTTTCCACTATGGACGTGTTTAATAAGATATATTCAATTCCAGATAAACTTTCCAGTGGTCCAGATGGAATTCCGAATTTCTTTATAAAGAAGTGCATCTGTACATTAAGCAATGTTTTATCTATAATTTTTAATGAATCATTTAGGCAAGATATATTTCCATCACTGTGGAAACATAGCTTCATTATGCCGGTTCATAAATCTGGTTCCAGGGTAAATATAACAAAGTATAGGAGCGTTTGTATTCCAAAGCTTTTTGACAGCTTAGTTGCTGATAGTCTCACTTGGTCTTGCAAAAATCTTTTAATAGATCAACAATTTGGTTTTCGTCAAGGTTCATCAACTGTCTTTAACCTTCTGGTTTATCAATCCTATATTTTAAATGCTTTTGAAAATTTTAAAACTCAGGTAGATACGATTTATACAGACTTCTTCAAGGCATTTGATAGTGTAGAACATACCACTTTGTTATGTATATTGCTCGAGTTTGGTTTTACTGTTCATTTTGTAAACTGGGTCAAAAATTTTCTATCTGACCGTACTCAATCTGTAAAGATTGGCTGTTTTATTTCTTTTTTAATTTTTGCCACATCTGGAGTACACAGGGTTCCCACTGTGGGCCTGTTTTCTTCTTGATATTTATTAATAAGATAGGTAGCTTATTTAATTACAGTAAATTTGTGTTGTTTGCTGATGATCTGAAATTGTTTAAATGTATTTCTTGTCCCGAAGACATTGCTCTTCTTTAATTGGATCTTGATAAGTTGGTTGAGTGGAGTAATGAAAATCGGTTGTTTTTAAATGTAAAAAAGTGTAATAAAATGTCATTTTTTATGGGTAGAATTAAGTTTAATAGTTCTTATTCTATTGACAATCAAGTTCTTGATTCTGTCGATGAAATAAAAGACTTGGGTATTGTACTTGATCGTAAATTAAATTTTAATAATCACATTCATTTTGTCGCACAAAAAGCTAAAAAAATGTTGGGGTTTGTTAAAAGGAATTGTATGGATCTTTCTTCCTCATCAATTTTAACTATTTATAATTCCTTAGTGAGATCCAACCTTGAGTATGGTTCGGTATTATGGAATCCTCAGTATGAATTTGCCATTGATGAGTTAGAATCAGTTCAAAGAAGATTTTTAAGATTTTGCGCATACAAGTTAAATATTCAAATCATTAATCATGATTATTCACAAGTTTACTCTCTTTTAAATGTTGAACTCTTAAAGGATAGAAGAAATAAATCTGATTTGTGTTATTTATTTAAAATTATAAATATGGTCCTGATTTGATATCAATGATTAATTTCAATATCCCAAGAAGAAATCTTAGAAATAACAAACAATCTTTTGCGGTTCCTTATCACAGAACAAATTATGGTTCAAACTTTCCATTAGATAGAGCTATGTATTTGGCTAATCAATATGATAATTTAGATTTTTTTGGTATAAGCTTTAACTCTTTTAGAAATTCTTTAAATAATATTAAATTTTAGATTAAATTAGTTTTAATATTTTAGTTATTTGATTACGTACGTCTTAAATTTTATTTTTATTTGTAACATTATGTATTGGGGTTTTCCCGTTAAATAAACTTATTATTATTACTAATCTCGCGAAAACGCCAAACTAATTTTGATTTTTTTTAGTAAACATGACTTATTTGGCTAATAATAGTAATATCTGATAAATATTTCATATATTATTCAATAAATTCATGGGTCAGTTCTAAATAGGTTAAGCCAGACATGTTAAGAGCCGTTATAGAAAATGTCGTGAAAGGAGCCTGTTCTTGCGAAGCGGAAAATGGATGCCGTTTAAAAGACATGATTTTTCATGAATAGTTAAAAAAATCCATTTCCTATACTCTATATTGTAAAAAAAAAATAAAAAAAAATTAAAAACAAAAAAAATATTCAATTTTTAAATGGTAAAGCGACTTATGGACCACCCAGTAGTTCAAACAGATATTAAAGTTTACATAATCATTATCAAGTGAGCTAGGAAAAAGTACAATATAATTTTTGTAAATAATTTTATAAGCATTATTTATGTTTTATAATAACTTTTTTTATTAATACATGGTGCGGTGGTTTGAAAATTTAAATCAGCTTCAAATTAACCAATTTCTGTTTTTATACTTCGACTCTATGAGACCTAAGGATAATTTTGAGCACTTTTTCTTATTAAGTCCAAACCCCGTATTAGGGTGCTTTTAATATGCGAAAATTCGACATTTTAACGGGCTACCCCTCATTTTATTATTTCCTATAAAAAAGTGCTTCTGGCAAAACTTTTTCCAAAATCGAACCATTCCTAGAGGTCGCTACCAGAAAAAAAGGGGTCAAGTTTTGTTTGCAGGAAATCAGGTACATTTTCAAAAAAATATTTTTTGCCTTTAAGGACCCCCATGAATCCGAAAATGGTAATCGTTCTTTGCGGAAATGCCCCATTTTTTTCAGTAGTCTTGAGTTTTTTTTTTAAGGAGGTTGATGTTGATCTGCAATAAAAACAGTTTTTTTTCGGACAATACAAAAAGTATTGTCTAGTTTATAAAAAACTAACTTTATTATTTTTTTTTGTCCTTTGTAATCAATTAAATAAGAAGTAATTGCACTCTAATCATGATTTATTAAGTAGTCGATGTTTAACTCTGCTACTTTAGCAACGTAGACTATCACAATCGGAAACTTTAGTTAGTAAGAGTTTTATGTGACGCAAAATAATCTGAGGGCTAGATTCGATTAGATTTCAATTTTTATAAAATAAACAGGATGCTATATGTAGCGTTATAACAGGTAGTAAAAGCAAACATTCTTTTTATTCGTATTGTTTCCTGTTTTGGTATACCTTTTGCCCTTTTACTTTTGCCCCATTTTTTTCAGTAGTCTTGAGTTTTTTTTTTTAAGGAGGTTGATGTCACCAGGGTAATCTGCAATAAAACCAGTTTTTTTTTCGGACAATACAAAAAGTATTGTCTAGTTTATAAAAAACTAACTTTATTATTTTTTTTATTGTCCTGTGTAATCAATTAAATAAGAAGTAATTGCACTCTAATCATGATGCATTAAGTAGTCGATGTTCAATTCTGCGACTATCAAAATGGGAAACTTTAGTTAGTAAGAGTTTTATGTGACGCAAAATAATCTGAGGGCTAGATTCAATTAGATTTCAATTTTTATAAAATAAACAGGATGTAGATATGTAGCGTTATAACAGCCAGTAAAAGCAAATATTCTTTTTATTTTTATTGTTTCCTGTTTTGGTATACCTTTTGCCCTTTTACTTTCTTTATATAATCCTTTATCTAAAGCTTGAAAAATTTAAATCAACGAAACCTAAGCTACGTAGGCAAAAAATAAAGAATCTTATTTATTTACCACTTAAAAACAAAGTCAGTATTGGCGACTTTTAACATTTTATTTTACCATAATCTTAGTATAATCCTTAACTGAACCAATAATAAAGAATAAATACTTTTATAAATTACACTTATCCACGAAAAGAAAAACAGTACCAAGAAAGGTGACTTGGGGAACCTTCAAGCATTACGTAACGCAAAATGTACCAAAATTCATACACTTCATACCTCGGTTCTCGCCTTATTCAAGGATCTAGAGATTTCATATTTTGGCTAACCCCCCCCCCCTAACAAACCCCCTATTAGGGTGGGTAGCCAGAATGTGAAATCTCTATAATCTATAATAAAACGAGAACCGAGGTATGAAGTGTATGAATTTTGGTACAATTTGCATTACGTAATACTTGAATGTTCCCTTATGAGTTTTACTAAGCAGTTGCGTTCCATCCGTGGAATGGGCAACATGTATACTTTCGGCTAGAATTTGTAAATCGGTAACAACGTTTATTTTACGCACCAAGTATTTTATGTGAAAATGTGATCGTCAAGAAAATATTAATACTATGAAACCGTTCTATATATTTAAATTGATTTAAATTGAATATTTGATGTTTGTGATGTACTTTTGTGGGTTAACCACGTTTTTTTTTGTGAGATTATGTTAATAAGAAATTATATTTAGTTGAAACGATTATAGAGACTCGCTTCAAGTCTCTAATACTTGTACCTGGTCAATAAAAACGAGAGTTCAAGACCATTAAGTCCTTTTGGGTCACTTTAATTTAGTGTCCAAAAGGACATTTTGAAGAAGAGGAAAGAAAGAGTTTTACTAATTTGGGGTGGCCGAATCCAAATCTCAAGTAAGTTTGTTACATCGGTTTTGGATCTAGCGACCGCCAATAAGTAAAACACATTTTTTTTGTAGACTAATGCTATCGACCTCAAAACTAGTTTGAGGCAGCTTTTTACTCCAGCCTATCGCTAGTCGATTATTTAATTCCCCTAAAATTTCTACTACCTAATAGGTAGTACCTATATCTACAGGGTGATCAGTAATTGGCATGCCAAAATTTAAAAGTTTCTATACAGGTTGTTCCGGAAATGAGCCTTGAGGAAGCTACGGCCCTTCGAAAATGACATATTGAATGGGAAACAAAAAAAAGTACCAATAAAATTTTAATGCTGCAGTGTGATTCTTCATTTAAAACTGAGCAAAAAATTATTCTTCACCAAAACACCTAAATTTAATATTAAAGGAGTAATAGCCTTTTAAAAAGTAACGTTTTTGGTGGCACAAAATGTAACTTTCTCTTAATTGCATTTTTTATAAACGGTTGCTCCTACAGTGTTCAACTATATGATATTTTTTATGTATTTCTACTCAAGGAATCTATATTAAAAAAAAAATACAAAAAACACACATAAAAAAGTTTGGGGCAAAAATGTGTTAAGCCTTACATACTCTGTCCATCTAGACATGCTCCTGGATAAATTCAAAAAAATAAATTAACATAAACTTATTGCTCTTATTAATACTAGTATACATGCAAAAGCTCGTCGCTCTAGCTTAAAGAGTACCAGAGTTATTAATTAAAAATCTTGTTTTTATTACAATTTGAAAGAGCTATAGCTTCCTTAAGGCTCATTTCCGGGCCAACCTTTATAGCAACTTTTTTTTGACATTTTTTGTTATAGAATCACCTCTTAAATTTTGGCATGCCAGTTATTGATCACCCTGTATACTTATACGTTGTTATTTGTTAGCAGTTTTATATTCTAGGCCTGTTTACCTTTTCTCGTCCAGTTCTCTCTTCCAAATATCTTTAAGTAAGCTATCATATTTTAGTATGTAACTTACTACAGTTGATTTCTTTTCGTAACTAGCCATTTCCATGAGATAGCTTTTCTTCCACTCTCTCAATTTTATCTTAAATGGAGGGGTAAACCGCTAAAAAAAATATACATTTTCTTCAAGATTACCTCAAAAAATCTTGAAGATTACCTAAAAAGGGTTTGGTTAATATAAGATTTTCCTTGATTTCCCCTAGAGATTACCTCCAAGATTTCCAAGAGTTCCTCAGCGGTTTAACCCTCGTTTTTAACAATCTTCTATAGCACCACATTGTTTAGTTTCTTTTTACATTTTTTACAGTGTACTATTTATTTGTTTCAGGGTATACTTGGGTCAGGATTTGCTCTTAAAGTTCAACAGAAACAACGTCAAAAGCATTTCAATAGGCAAATTCCAGCCGCGGCTATGCTAATTCAGTGCCTGTGGAGATGCTATGCCGCAGACAAAACTTTCGACTCGAAAGCCACCTGGCGGGTAAGTTTATTGATTAATATTATCAAACTATCCAATAAACATCCTAATTATTATAGAACGACAAAGTTCCATAATTACAATCTTAGCGTCTGCACCCACAGAGAAAGGAAATCTAATGTGAAGTTGTTATTGGGTTAAGTTTAACAGCACGATAAAAAGATTAAACTAGTACCAAAAAGATTAATTTAGCGATTTTAAAATATTTCGCACAGTGAAAAAAATTTTGCCGGCAAATAAATTAAACTACAAATACACTGCCGAGTAAAAGAGCTTTCCCATTTTCACCTCAGCGTGCACGGAAAAAAAAAATTATAGCTAGGAGCGCTATAACACACATACCAAGCAAATTATAATCGCTTATTATATAAATACAAGGCTTTCTCTTACAATTATGGCAGTCAGTGTAAAAATTTATATGAAATACTTTAATTGTTTAGTGAATAATAAAATAACAAATAGTATGGCATTTATAGCTTAAATAGATTTAATTATTGTCCGTGCTAATAATTTTTATAATATAATAAAATTTCTGTAAATTTATAATAGTGCCTGTAATAAATATAATCGTGTCTGTAATATATATAATCGTTTCCAATTTATTTTTAACATTATTAGTTATTGTGTCCCTTATAATCTATAGCTTAAATCACTATAATTTGCCACTGTTACCAAATATCTTATAATGTATAGCGCAGAGCCCACTAATTTCTTTCCTTGTGTAATATGGATTTTTATTATCAGACTCACTTTTACCAATAAACCAATTTTAATGAAAACTACCCCCACCCTTCAGAGGGTGGATTTAGAAAACATTTATTTAAAGATTCAGTTTTAGCGACCTCAAAACCCCATATATATCAGTTTTCACCCCTCAGGGGGTGTAGTTATTTTTTTTTTATTACCAGATTTACTTTCAGCAACCTCAAAAACACCAATATAGCAATTTTCACGAAAATTACCCCCCGTCCCTCAGGGGGTAGGGTTATAATTTTTTTATTATCAGATTCACTTCCAGCAACCTCAAAAACCCCAACTATACCAATTTTCACGAAAACTACCCCCGCCCATCGGGGGGTGAAATTAAAAAAAGTTTATTATCAGATTCATATTCGTCTACCCCAAAAACCCCTATATACCAATTTTGAGGAAAATATTAAAAATATTTAAAAATATTTACCCCCTCACCCCCGCGGGGGTGGAGTTAAAAAAAATTATTATCATATTCAATTTCAGCAACCTTAAAAACCCCTATATAGCAATTATCAATTTTTTGTAAAAATAAGGTTTTTTTCCCCATTTGCCCCCCCCCCCCCCTTGCGACAAAAAAAAATCCGAGCAAGAACTGTTGGTAACCTGTATGCCAACTTTTAAGTCTCTAGCTTAAAGCGTTCTTAAGTTATCGTGCCAACAAGATTTTCCCGGACAGTATGACCGACCGATCAATCCACCGACCGATCAAGTTTTTTTTCGCTTGAAATTGACTTATATTGACATATAACGTCATAAAACGCAAAAATACGCAAAAAAATTTAAAATTTTTGCATGAAATTTTGAAAATTATCAAAATAGGAGAGCAAAAAGGAGATTGCTCAACAAATAAATATATTAAACATTAGACAAATCTATACATACAAAATTGTATACAAAAGCAAAAAGTTTAGTTTATCATAGCGTGTCAAAAGTCGCCCCCTCCCTTTAACTTAAGATCGGCTTAAGATATTAACCTAAATAACATGACTCAAATAATTTTTAAGTATAGATTTTATATGTTTAGTGGGCACAATGAAAACAGTGGGACAAGGGGGGACATTTTTTTAAATTGGAATGTGTGTTGTTTGTTAAATCATTTAAAAGCTTATAAAATTCTCTATTCGTCTATATAATTTTTAATTTTTTAAAACTTTTTTTCAAGGTTTACATTACTACTACTAAAAACTAAAAATGCGATTTTTTAATATTTTTTTTGTAAAATATTATTTATATCGTTCAAAATTAGTTTAAAAGTATAATTGATGTATTTGCATCATGAAATAATCCAAAAATTGTTTGAATTTTTTAAAGAAATTGAGACTAAAATTTCCATTGTTGGGGGTTTAAACCCCAAAAATTGCTCCGAAAAATAAAATAACAAATGTGTGGGCAAATAGAGAATTTTACAAGCTTTTAAATTATTTTCCAAAAATTGAATTTTTTAAAGAAATTGTGTGGAAAATTCCCATTTTTTGGGGTCTAAAATAACCACAAAAATTGCTCCGAAAAAAATAACAAACATGTGAGCAAATAGAGAATTTTACAAGCTTTAAAATTATGTATCACACGACCCCCTTTTCTTAAAAAAAGACCCTCTTGCCCCCTGCCTCCATCGTGCCCCCTAGGCATACCAAATATATCCATAAAATTTCATTGTGTTATGTTATTTATGTTTTACAAATTTCCAGTTGATAACTTAAGCCGTTCAAAAAAAGTTAAAGAGGGTGGGGGGCGGACTTTTGACACGCTGTGTATCAAAATCTCAAAAACCCTTATATACAAATTTTCACAAAATCACCCCCACCTCTTAGGGGATGAATTGGAATTTTTTTTTATCAAATTCAGTTTTGTTGTCCCCAAAAACCCTTATATATTCATTTGGACGAAAATATTTAAAAATATTTACCCCCTCACCCCTGTGGGGGTGGAGTTTGGATTTGTTTGTTATCATATAGCAATTTTCAAATGTTTGTGAACAATTACTGTATTCACCCCATTTGCCCCTTGCCCCACCCCAATGTTTACCAAAAACAATACCGAGCAAGAACTTTTGGTAAAATACCTGTATGCCAAATTTCAAGTCTCCAGCTTAAAGCGTTGTTAAGTTATTCTGCCCACAAGATTTCCCGGACAGAGCGACCTACCTACCGACCGACAATTCGTGCAATCCATCGATTTATCGTGCAAAGTATATTTTTTAACTATATTAAATAATTTATTATTCCATCAATCTATTTTCTAATCATCGTACAGAGTGATATTGGTATACTGACAGTTTCGGGCTGCTGGCCCTCTTCAGTACCAAGAGTCAACTCTGCACGCTGATTAAGAAAACGGTTTCAGACTTTATTCGCAAAAGGAATATAGCCATTAGATTGATGTTGACTTGTGCGCCATCTATTGCTAGATGTAGCCAACTACTCATACCTCTCCTAGTCTGGAGACTTTGAATGGTAGCAAGTTAAAGACTTGTGTGTCTCAAGCACATAATAATAAATTTTTGTCCTTGATAATTCTACGCCTAACCACTCGTTAGTGGTATTATGTGCTTGAGACACACAAGTCTTCAACTTGCTACCATTCAAATTCTCCAGACTAGGAGAGGTATGAGTAGTTGTCTACATCTAGCAATAGATAGCGCACAAGTCTACATCAATCTAATGGCTATATTCCTTTTGCGAATAAAGTCTGAAACCATTTTCTTAATCAGCGTGCAGAGTTGACTCTTGGTACTGAAGAGGGCCAGCAGCCAGAAACTGTCAGTATACCAATATCACTCTGTACGATGATTAGAAAATAGATTGATGGAATAATAAATTAATATTTTTATAATTTTGTTTAAAATTAAAAATTTCTTTCCTTGATATATTAAATAATTAATTTGTCGTGTCGTTCAGTTAATTTTATTTGTTGTTGTTGAGAATTGGGTATGCAAAATAAAAGCAAAAACAAAAAAAAAAAACGAAACAAATATATAAAAACGGAAAAAAAACGTGTAAAGCGATGTTTTAAATCAACGTACTAAAAATTGTTGTTATTTATCAAAATAACGACGATTTATGATTCAACATTATCGTAACAAAAAAAGTGAAAAAGTGGAAAAATATATCGATGGTTCAGCGTACAAAGTTGCTAAGTACATAAGATTTCCTTATATACTCAGTATCTTTGTACGCTAAACCATCGATATATCCAGAAAAATAAAAATTTATAAAAAAGCGAATAATAAAATGGTAAATATTTTTTTAAAAATCATGATATAGGTTTGCTTTTATAAACATGTAGGATATTATTTTGCACGCATATGAATATAACACTTTCTTACTCTTTAAATCGTGTGAAGTTTGTAGTTTTTATAGGTGGCCCTAGGAAAAGACTTTATTCTATTTTTCTTTAGACATATTGAATTTGTGTTATTGATTGTTCAATGTTTTATCCTCACTTCGCCATTTAAACGTAAAAATGTTTTATATTTGGCAGGGAATCGACACAAAATTTAGTAGCTAAGCTTAGAGATTTGAATTTAATATTACTTTTATTGGATCTTAGAATTTTATAGTGGTCCATAAAAAATAGATGAATTTAAATGTCTCTACATTTATTGTATATCGTCTAAAAATTTCAACATAAGCTCAGCGTTAACACGCATCGAGCCCTAAAAAAGGTACACCTAGGTTGGACAACACCACATATGTTTCGGGGTGGGTATTACGGACGAAAATCATACGGTCGTAAGCCAGCTTTGTAGTAGTAGCAGCACTGAGTTCAGTGGCTCTCAAAGTTTAGGTAAGTATTTATACATTGAGATATAAAACTGGTTGCTTATTACTATTATCTGCAAATTAATAAATATAACAACAAATTGTTAAAATACTCACGAATTTCTGGTTAGTGTTTTTTTAATGGGTGCGTTGGTTTACGTTAACAATGGTTTGGTTTGGTAGTTTGCTGGTTTGATGTTTTTTTTTTTAATGGGAGGCGTTGGTTTACGTTAACAATGGTTTGGTTTGGTAGTTTGCTGGTTTGGTGTTTTTTATGGGAGGCGTTGGTTTAAGTTAACGTTGGTTCACATTGGTTTTGTGTTGGTTTGGTGTTTCTTTTTTTGGAGGGGGGCGTTGGTTTTTTGTTGGCTAGCTGTTTTTTTTTTTAATTAGGGGGTGTTTTTTTACGTTACCTATCAAGCATTTTTCAGATACGATATTTCAAAATTTAGAAGGCGATATATTTTAAGAATCAAATAGGATTATATTTAGGCTAAATAATTTAGCTTTAGCTAATTAAATAACAAATGCTTGTCTGGTGTAAAAATATGCATAAGAAATTCATTGTTTTAATCAAATATTGAGAACCTCTGTAGAATACAGTAGAGGGGGTAAAACCATTTCTTCGGCAGTATGATCCAGACTCATATCTTTTACTTTTACTGCACTATTTTTATCAAGATTTTTATAAAAACTAAACTTGCACGAATAATTTTCTTGCTAATTTATAATCCTACATCGTTTCCAAGATAATGTTAAAACTTATCACTGAATAATACTTTTCCACCAAACTAAAACGTAACTTTATTCACAGCGCCTGCGCTAGAATAGTAGGTATTATAAGGTAGTTTTAAATTTTCCAAAATTTTCAAAAATAGTACTAGACGAAAAATTCTTGGATATAAATTTGTTTCATGAAAAAAGATAAGAAACTGTTTTTTTTGTCCGACTATCCGTCCATCTGTCCGTCCTATGTCACGATTTTTGTTAACACGATAACTCAAAAATAAATAATCCGATCGACTTGAAATTTTTAGGTGTTTGGTTTGGTTTGGATGTTTTTTTTTTCGTTTTTCGCAAAAAGAAAATAGGAATCAATGTTTGAAATTTTTTAAAAAGTTTTTTGAATTAAAAACAAAAATGTTTTCCAAGTATTTGGGAAAATGCAATATACGATTTACTGTATATATTATATAACGGAATGCGTAGCTTTACATATCTTCACGGCTTGTTATATTTTTCTAAATAATTATTTCATTTATAAATAAATAAAAAACTATTTTTTTTAAAGTAATTCAAATCACTGATAAAGTGAAGTTAATTTAAGATATTAAGTAAAATGTTACAGAATGCATTATCGACTTACTTTTTACTCACACACTGTTTTAAAAATCACAATTTTTTAATTTTAATTTTTTGTCTTAAAAATAACGTTATTAGCTAGAGAAATAATTGAATGTTAAAGAAAAAGCAATAGTTTTTCAGAATTTCAAGGTTTTAACTTATTGTCAAAATTCATTTTCATATGGCTGTAACCACAAAACAAAAGCCAGTTAAATTTTTTTTTACTATAGATTAATAGATTATATGTTCTGTAATCAATGGTATCAATTAGTCTAGCTTTTAAAATAATCCCAGTAAATGCCCCATATAACGCGTGTTTTTTTAACCTGAAACTTTCAAATATCTTGAATATTATGCATTTTAGAAAAAAAGATGTCAGACAAAAGTTGTTTATTTTAATGAGGGAAACAAAACGGCGGATTTATTTTTTACGGATATTTACGTTTTCAAGGTCATTTCAAGGTCGAATTTGTTTTTTTAAATAGAAGCATATATTTTTTTCACTGCTATTTAATTTTCCTCAAAAAAAATAAAATCTTTTGTCAAAAACTTTTTTTGATCGGACTTTTAGTTGCAGAGATAACACAGCCACATAAACTTAAAAAAGATGGATCTCCGACGGACTTGACTAGTCAATTCCTATGTATTTTTAGCCGCTGAATCCGAATCTGAGGTCGGAATTTTAAAGTTAGCTCCCATTTTCAACATAACCTCAAAAAACATACTTTTCGCAATGATATGATATGTTTTTTGAGGTTTTGTTGATAATAAGAGCTAACTTTTAAATTTCGACCTCAGATTCGGATTTAGCGGCTCAAAATACATAGGAATTGACTAGACAAGTCTGTCGGAGATGCAACTTTTTTAATTTTGTATGGCTGTGTTATCTCTGCAACTAAAAGTCAGATCAAAAAAAGTTTTTGACAAAAGATATTTATTTTTTTGAGGAAAATTAAATAGCGGTGAAAAAAATATATGCTTCCATTTAAAAAAACAAATTCGACCTTGAAATGACCTTGAAAACTTAAATATCCGTAAAAAATAAATACGACGTTTTGTTTCCCTCATTAAAATAAACAACTTTTCTCTGACATTTTCTTTTCTAAAATGCTTAGTATTCGAGATATTTGAAAGTTTCAGGTTAAAAAAAACACCCGGTATATGTTTTAGATGACCCGCCCTGTATAAATACTGTGCGGGTTTCTTTGCCAAAGCTATTTATTTAGGCCATTATATTAATAGTCCAGTCAAATAATAAATGTAAATTACAATAAATGTATACGGACTGATATTTTAAAGGATAGTAGTGGATGGTAACAACACACTCCTGTTAGTTTGGCACCGGGTGATTTGTGTCTGCTATCTTGAATTTTAGGGGCGAGTTGTTTAATATGCATCTTACGATAAAAATACATATAACCAATTTTGTTAAGGAGAAAATTTCCAACAAGTAGTTTTGGGATAATTTTTTTAATATATTAATAACAATCGAGTTAATTTAAAAATAGCGATGTTGGAGGTGAAATAGTTTTTTCCATTTTTCAGCCAAATTATTCATCGGACGATAAAAGCATTTGATTATAAAAAGTCCAAACTTGTAGCTCTTGAAATTCTCTATAGGTTTCATATATTATAAATTTTCATAAAAGGTACTTTGGTACGGTTACATAGGGCGCAACTCGACAATACTTATGAAAATGCATAATATATAAAACTTATAGAGAATTTCAAGAGCTACAAGTTTGCTCATAAACACATCCTCCGAGGAATAATTTGGCTGAAAAATCGAAAAAAACAATTTCACCCCGAACATGGCAATTTTTGAATATTTATAACTAGATTGTTATTAATATATTAAAAAAATGATCCATAAAAAATTGTTGGAAATTTTCTCCTTAACAAAATTGGTTATATGCATTTTTATCGTAAGATGCATATTTAGCGAGATAACCGCACACACCCCTAAAATTCAAGATAGCGGACAACCCTTACGAAAATCACCAGGTGAAAACTAACAGGAGTGTTTTGTTACTATCCACTACTACGCTTTAAAATATCAGCCAGTGTACATTTATTGCAATTTAACATAGGAATTTCTCGTTATTTGACTGAACTATAAACATAAAGTCTCTTATATTAAATAGCAATTTCTTCCCTCTAATTTAAAACCATAAGACGCAGTCGGATAATTCGAATTTATTCATTGTCTTTATAATCACTATTGTTGCTTGACGGTTGCTAATTATTTTCTTTTGTATTATATTTTAATGAATAGCGGTTTAAATACTACAAAATATTTACGAGCTAAAATTCAATACCGTGTTAAACGAGACAGATGAGTTTGAAGATACATTTTACTTTAAAATAACACTAGACAACATGGTTTCTTGCCCTGATTGAAGTCGTATGTTTTTAAACTAATTTTGGGTCGCTGAGACCGAATCTGGCTTTGTTGCTACTTTTTTTTATATATGTTGAAATACCTCTATATTACTTATTGCTTTGTTAAAATTTCAACAATTATTTGTTTTATTATATTTATTAATTTGCAGAGAATAGTAATATGCATCCAATTATATATCACAATGTATAAATACTTGCATAACTAACATGCTTTTTCTTGAGTCTGAATCAGACGGTCGAAAGTTGTATGGCCGAAGAAATGCTTTTACCCCCTCTACTGTATTCTCCAGAGGTTCTCAATATTTGATTAAAACAATGAATTTCTTATGCATATTATTGTTGCACCAGGCGAGCATTTACAATTTAATTAGCTAAAGCTAAATTATTTAGCCTAAATATAATCCTATTTGATTCTTAAAATATATCGCCTTCTAAATTCTGAAATATCGTATCCGAAAAATGCCTCCCATTAAAAAAAAAACACCAAACCAGCAAACTACCAAACCAAATCATTGTTAACGCAAACCAACGCCTCCCATTAAAAAAAAACACCAAACCAGCAAACTACCAAACCAAACCATTGTTAACGTAAACCAACGCTTCCCCTTTAAATAAAAAACACCAAACCAGCAAACTACCAAACCCTTGTTAACGTAAACCAACGCACCCATTAAAAAAACACTAACCAGAAATTCGTGAGTATTTTAACAATTTTTTGTTTCAACAATTATTCTATTATATTTATTAATTTACAGAGAATAGTAATAAGCAACCAGTTATATATCTCAATGTATAAATACTTGCATACACTTTGAGAGCCACTGAAATCAGTGCTGCCACTACAACAAACCTGGCTTTCGGCTGTATGATCTTCGGTCGTAATACCCACGCACTCCCTCTAATGTTGTTACCGTTGCCATAACAAAGGGAATGGCGTTTTTCATTTATTAAAAAGCAATTGTTATCCTTCATCAGAGTGATACTAATTTATTATATCTTATTTCATTGGTTAAAATTTTAATTAATTAGACAATTCTGTAAAAATCATAGATAAACTAGCCTTTCACTATCACTAAATTAAGGACTTACCAAATGAAATGGAAAGTAACCTTATTAGCTAGATATTTAAGCAACAGTTATTTTTTTTTTTTGAAATATACATATTCGCAGAAGTCTTCAAGCGAATATAATTTTTAAAACCATATTAAAAATGTAAGGTTCTATTTTTTTTTTGTAATTAGCCAACCAAAAACAATATTCACCGATTGCATTTATATTATTATTATTATTATTAAATAATTTAAAAGGCCCACACAAGCGTTTTAAAACCATTAGCATTTTAAAACCACCATAAATCCATTTAGCTTTTATTTGAAATATCTATCTTCACAGAAGTCTTCGAGCGAATATAATTTTTAAAACCATATTAAAAATGTTAATGTCCTATTTTTTTTTGTAATTAGCCAACCAAAAATAATATTCAGGGCTTGCATTTATATTTTGATTATTATTAAATAATTTAAAAGGCCCACACGATCGTTTTAAAACCACCATAAATCCATTTTGGTTTTGTTTCAGCTCTATGTGAAAGATCCGCAAAATAACCAGAACACCGCAAATGCATCAGGAAGTGGCATCACATCCAACATTCCGCTCTCTAGGGTGAGTTTATTTTTGTTTATTTTATTATACAGGGGGTTCTACAACTAACATTCCAAAATGCATTGTAAAAATCGTAAAAAAATAGTACGGCCATACTCGAAAGTGTTATCATGTTTTCGTTCGCTACTAAAACTATATATACTTTTGATTTACTCATTGACAGAAATCTTATTTATAAAATTTTGAAGAAATAAAAAGATGGCTTTAGCCTTTGGTGTCATAATTAAATTTTTATACATTGTATTGAAAAAAGACACCTTGTATTGAGAGCAAAAAACAGTAGACTGATTTTTAAATTCTGTTTCAGTTTTAGTTCTTAAATTTATATCGTTAATAAGATACGTTATGCATATTCAGTATACATTGTACATGTATAATTTGGTACGTAAGCTGTGGGACACTCTGCATTGAGCTGTAGTTACATTTTATTAAATTTAGCTTCATTTTATTTTATCATATCCTTATATTTAGTTAGTTTATTAAATACATATAATATATATATATATATATATATATATATATATATATATATATATATATATATATATCTTAAAAGTGCTCTGATGTATATTTAACTAGGCGTTTGACTTCAAAAATATATTTAAGTTTAAGTTTGAATAAAAAAACTAGTTTTTAAGTAGCTTCAGTTTTTAAAAACGGCGCAGAATCTCAGTAAAGAATTTGATCAAGGCAGTTATGGTTACTGCTATAAAAATTACTTTAGGTGATATATACAACGTGATTCACCTAAGACAAATCACCCGATTTGCCGCCTTAATTACACACGTATTAAAATAAATTTTATATCAGTGAATATAGACCCAATAAGCTACAAGTTTGCTTAAACAAAAGTTTTTCACTAGCTTTTGTTTTTGAGCTGTGAAAAAAATTCACTGTTTTCATGAAAATTAGCTGACTGGAAATAATTACGACCGGGGCGATGCCTCTGGAGTAATTATTCACTTTGACAGCAAATTTGAATGAAAATAATTTGGAAGAATATTTTTTAACGATTTATAACATGTCAAATCTAATTTTAGATTTTTTTTTTTCGCAAAATTATATAAATTATTCATATTCTTTGATTTGGTTAATTTAATTCCATTCTCAATTGCTAAACTAAAACCTTTTTTATTCATTTTTAAATTGCAAATTATGGTTTTGTCAATAGTTTAGTCACCTACTGTAGTACTGATTAGTGCTGTACTATAAAACTGTCATTAAATTTTATAAAAAGAATATTTTGAGGTATTTTGCTTTCACATTTTGAATATTTTCAAAATTTTGCAAAAATTTTCAAAAATATTTTTTGCGTATTTTTGCGTTTCAAGCAAAAGAAAATATCGCTCGGTCGATCGGTCGGTCGGTCGTTTTGTCCGGGAAATCTTGCGGGCACGATAACTTAAGAATGCTTAAAGCTAGAGACTTGAAATTTGGCATACAGGTAAGTTACTAAAAGTTCTCGCTCGCTATTTTTTTTGGTAAACATTGGGGGTGCGGCAAGGGTGGCAAAAGTCCAAATGGGGAAAAATATATTTTTTTAAAAAATTTAAAAATTGCTATATAGGCATTTAGGCGTTTTTGAGGTTGCTGAAATTGAATCAGATGATACAAAAATCTAACTCCACCCCCGAGGGGGTGAGGGGTAAATATTTTTTAATGTTTTAATTATGTTTTAATTATTTTCTTCAAATTGGTATATAAAGATTTTTGGGGTCGACAAAACTGAATCTGATAATAAAAAATTCTAACTACACCCCCGGGGAAGGGGGTAATTATTTTAAAATATTTATAATATTCTAGTGAAAATTAGTATATGGGGGTTTTTAAGGTATCTGAATCTGTTAATGAAAAATTCTAATGCGTAAAAGTTTTTTGGCAAACATGTACACCTATACCGATGCGCAGTAGGGTTTGGTAGAACATATTTATGCGCAGAACTGTTTAATAATACATACGAGTGAGTGTTCTGGCAAACATATACAAATATACTATGCGGAAAAGTGTTTGGTGAAACATATTTAATCGCAGAAGGATTTAATAATACATACCCATGAGCAAAGGTGTTCTGGCAAACAAATACAAATGTACCATGCGCAGTGGTGTTTGGTGGAACATATTTATGCGCAGAACTGTTTAATAATACATACGAATGCGCAAAAGTGTTTTATAAAACATATACAAATATTTTTTTCTAATTTCACCGCCTTAGGGGTGGGAGTAGTTTTTGTGAAAACTGGTATAATGGGGTTTTTGAGGTTGCTGGAAGTGAATCTGACAATAAAAAAAATCTAAATCCACCCCCTGGGGGGTGGGGGTAGTTTTCGTGAAAATTTGGTATATTAGACTTTCTGAGGTTGCTGAAAGTGAATCTGATTATAACAAAGGGACGGGGATAGTTTTCTTGAAAATTGGTCGATTGGGGTTTTCAGGTTGCTGAAACTGAATCTTATAATAACATTTTTTTAATTTCACCCCCTGAGGGGTGGGGGTAGTTTATGTGAAAATTAATATATTGAGGTTTTAAAGGTTGCTGAAAAAAATGTAACTTCACCCCCTAAGAGGCGGGGGGTAGTAAAAAATCAATTTTAAGCGCGGAGGTGAGAAAAGGGAATGCTCTTTTACTGGGCAGTGTATTTGTACTTCGTTGCTGGAACTATAAAGGAAAAAAACATATATGTATAATAGTTTTTAATATTTTGGGAGCAAATATACATTAAAATTAAAGTTTAGTTAGTTATTTTTTTGACTGTGTAATTGCACATTTTGTATAATTTTTAAAAACTATACATTCAAAGTTTTGATGAGGCTTCATTTATGTTTTTACTTCCTCTCGATAAAAAGCTATTGAAATAATAAACAGAATATAGATCAGATTAAACATAGTTACAAAATTTTAAGGGATAATTCAATACCAAATAGTGTAAAATAATATCCATGGCTAGTAAGGAAGCTAAAACAGTCTAATGTAAACGATATAAGGGTAAATGGGTAAATACACCCTTTAGAAATTATATACGAGTTCTTTCTTACTTACAAATTAACTATCGTTCCTTTAATTAACAACTAACAAATTAGAGAAAAACAGAAAAACAGAAAAAAAGTCATGCTCAATTTCTTAGTCTTTATACGCAAGTCTCTGTAGACTAGTTGGAAGATACCAGGGTAGCGATTCTCATTTAGGTAATATGATAATATCATATCACTTCAGCTAAATTCACCGAAAATCAGTGAAAGCGGTATTCTGATACTTCCACATTACCGAGGACGTATGTTCATATTATTTCACTGCGACAGAAGCTGTCAGACTTTTATTAAGAATAGATTTAACCTCTTGTCTACCACCGTATCAAATTTGTAACAAACCCAATTAAATAAAAAGATATATAAAATATTTTAAAAGTATCAGTTTTCGCCATTATATTATTTTCGTTAACTAATATGTTACAGGATTTTAAGGCATAACCAACTCCATCAATTATTTAATTTTTATGAAACATGCGTAAACAGTAAAAAAAACCTACAACTTAAAAAATATCTTGATTTATTTTACGTCCCATAATGAATAAAAATAAGGCAAAAGCTATATATTTTTTTTTTCCTTTTTTTGTATTATACTAATGTTTAAAAAGAAATCATACAATAAATTGCATTATTAGGTAATTTGTATATTTTGTTTAAATTTTTATTTTGTACAAAAAAATGGTATGTATAATATTTAATATTATATATACCATTTTTTTTGTACAAAATAAAAATTTAAACAAAATATACATTAGTATTGACTTAACTTTCTATTTTAGCTTAGTTTTACTAAAAAATATTGTTTATTATCAGAATTTAATAATTTAGTACACAAGAGGTTAATTGTATTGGAGGCCGTACTGGTCTTAGAAGATCTTCAAGACGCTGAGAACGAAAACAACGAGCCTCCACGTAATTTTTTACAATGGACAAATCCATTTAATAGCCTAATTGAGGCGAATTTCATAAAAAAATTTATAAACGTTCCTCGATTTCGTTCAATTTAAATTTAAATGTATTTATAACAACTGTCAGGTTTGTGATTAGCGAAAACTCTTAGCAACGAACTAAGTTCGTAAAATTCGTGAATACCGAAATATTGAAATGTGTAAAAAGCGTGATATGATGATATAATTTCGCCGCAAAATTTATCACATCACATCTAAGTTCAGAATTGATCCCCAGGCCGGAAACCGTGGAGAATAAGGTTCGAATCCAGGCTAAGACTTGACTGTTTTCTCTTAAGATAAGATAAGATAAGATAATTTATTGCATGCTAATACAAACGTTTACACAAGTCAGTAGTAAAATATAACAGTAATTATATAAATATAAAAAATAAAAAATATGAAAATGTTTCAAACATATCACATTACAGAAAGATTAATAAAATTAAAATAAGACAAGATAGGATTAAAAATCGAGATCATTAATTTCCAGCTGTAAAAATTCATCATAACTATAAAATGCTTTCCTCACCAAGAACGCCTTAATTTTACTTTTAAAAACTTTAATAGGTAGTTGTCTAATATTCTCTGGTAATTTATTGAAAAATGTGGGAGCGTAATAATTTTCGCTAAATCGACTCGACAGTAACCGAAGATATTGAACATTTAAATTATTTCGATTTCTGCTATAATAATTATGTATATCTGATTTCAAAGTGTAAACATTATTTTCTTTGGTGAAAAGTAAGCAATAATAAATATACAAACAGGGAAACGTCATCAAGTTTAGGTTTCTAAAGCAAGACCTTACATCCTCTCTATAGTCTTTGCTGCATATGATACGTATGGCTTTGCGTTGTAAAACGAAAATTCGTTTAATATGGCAAGAGTGCCCCCAGCTAAGAATAGAGTATATCATATGCGACACAACAAGAGAATGATAGGCTGTAATTAAAATATCTTCAGGAACCAGATTAGTCAAATTACGTAAAACGAATAGATTTTTTGAGATTTTTTTAGCAATAAAGTTTACATGGGACTCCCAGCTGAGTTTAGGGTCCAACATTACTCCAAGAAACTTTACACTATCAGGATTTTCATGTGTTGTGTTACGGTGCGTAAATAGAATCTTCTGTGTTTTGTTTAAATTTAGACTTAAGCTGTTAGCATCGAACCATTTTCTTAGATTTGACTGTGTCTCAGCTAAGCTATTTTCCAACTGCAATTCATTACTGTGACTCTGGACTGAGGTGGTGTCATCGGCGAACAGCAAAAGCTCTACACCTCCAACAGCTCGTACCAGATCATTTATGTAGATCAGAAAGAGTATTGGTCCCAGTACAGAGCCCTGCGGCACACCATCAGTGACGTCACCACAATCCGAAGATTTGCCATTAAAAAAAGTGTATTGTTTGCGATTGGTTAAGTATGACCTAAGCAAATCACAACTTTTGCTATCAAAATTGTATGAATGCAGTTTTCTAATAAGTTTGTCTGGGGGAACACAGTCAAATGCTTTTTGCAAATCATATAACACACTTCCCGCTATAAGCCCACTTTCCATGGCCTCAACAATTATGTTAATTAGTTTATTTATTGCTTGAGTAGTAGATTTGTTTTTTCTAAATCCGAACTGGTTTAAATAAAATAAATTATTGTTTTCAAAATACTCTACTATTTGATTTTTTAATAAGGCTTCAAAGATTTTGGATATAATAGGTACAAGGGCAATTGGTCGATAATTATTGGTATCATTCAAATCACCCTTTTTATGTAGTGGTATAATTTTTGATATTTTTAATGCGGATGGAAAGGTGCCATTTTTTATACATTCGTCGAAAAGTATGGTTAAAGGTCCAGTTATTATGTCGATAATTGATTTAATTAATTCCACGTTTAGCCCATAATGATAATCTTCTATCTGATATGCTATTAACAATTTGCTTTAACAAGCTAATTACCGAATTTATTAAAAAAGCAATAAATGTATAAGCAGTATATTGTAGTAATGCATTATCCTATACTCCTTGGAAACGTAGGTATTATATCTTATTCTGTCAGAGTATTATTAGGGAATTAACTTTTGATTATGAATTATTACCCACTTTTAACCTTTTTCGTTATTTTTGTGATGGTACGCTTTGCACGTAGAGCCTTACAAATATAGGCAGTTTTTTAAAATATGTACTCGCTTTAAAATTTTAGGTAAATTAAATTTTTAAGAATTTACCCGATAATTAAGAATAAACTAACTAAGAATTTAACCAATGAAATGAAATGTGACTTATAAATCTGACATTTCATTTTGCAAACTTAACCCTTTGTTGACGGACGGTACTCTGAAGTACCGGTTTTTTGTTAAATCATATAAATTCCCTAATACCTTGAAAGCTTCTTATAGCCAACCGGTACTCTCAAGTCCTCTTTGAATAGTTAATATAACCTATTCACAGCAAGAAGGCAACACAATATCATGATTTTTATAGTCGTGTAGTGACAGTTGGCGTTTTAATAGTGAGTGACCTTTTTTGTTTTTTTTTGTATTTTTTTTTATTTGCGTGAAGTTTTTGGTAACTAAGGCATTATTATCCCAACCTACGAAATGACTTGTTTTTTTTTTTAAGGGGATGGAACGACTGCTTTAATTTGCCTATTTTCCTCAACGTACTCATCTCCAAATTTTTTGGAAAGCTTCTCCAAAGAAATCTTAAAAAATTAATGTATGCAAATTCACATACTTTAATCACTTGGCGCAAAAAAAAGTGAAATAATCGTATTTTTGATTAGTCAGGCAACAAAGGGTTAAAGCGAGTAGGGGTGACCGGGGCTAGTTGTCACAGGGGTAAGTTTTCGAAGTGCTTGTATCTTAAAAAGAAAAATAGTTTTCTTGCACCAACCCGAGATTAACCTCTGCATTACAAATGTGCCATTTATCATTTGTAAACTTAAAAACAATAAGTTAAAAGAGCAGCAAGATAATCCAAAAAATGTCAAAATTAAAGCGTCCAGTAAGTTTTTTGTGGTAATTATTTTTTCTTATTGTGATTTAAAATATTAAGATAAGAAAATTATATGTATATTAGTAGTTTGAGGTGTATATCATTTGCTCATATTATTATTTAGGAGTGTTTATTTCTTAATTAGAAAGTACTTGATACATAACGTAAAATTGACCACTGGGCTAGTTGTCGCTTTTGGTTTGGGGCTTGTTGTAGCATGATTTGGAGATATGTTCATGTTCATTCGCATTTTTTTTATTCAAAACTGTGTTAAAAAATGAAAATTTGTACGATAGCAAATAAAATCCTTTATCAAATTAAATTAAATTTAAAAAAATCGAAAAAATATTATTTAATTATAAAGTTGAAAATTTTGGTGCAAGAGTGAAAAGTTAGACAACAATCGGCTTTTGGAAAGGCACATGTCTTACTAGTTATTTATAGTTTTTATATTTCTTAAAAAATATATACTTTAAGAGCCGTGACAACGTGCCCCGTGACGGGGCACGTTGTCGCATTTGTCGAGACTTCACAAAAAAAATCATAACTCTAATACCCTGTAAATTTTTCTTATAATAATATTACTGAAACATGCAGCTAAAATTACCATTTGGCCAATAAAAAAAAAACATAAATAAAGGAAAAAATTGTGTTTGAATGAAAAGTGCGACAATTAGCCCCGGTCACGCCTAATATTAAATATAAAGTTAGGCTTAAAAAAGGTTAAGGGCCACTTGCACCAATTTTATTTTGATCAAGGTTTAATTAATCTACGTTTAAAACATAATCTCTGGTTAAATATGTTTGCATTGCATCAATGAAAGTTAAACAAAGTTTAGTTAAACCGAGCACACATCTCTAATTTTAGTGTTATTTGAATGTAGCTAACTTCACATTATTTTGACGTTTGACGTTTATATCATTTGGTTTATTATATTTTCAAAAAAAGCTGTTAGTTATTGACAGTAACTTATTGTGTTATGTGTTATTGTGTTCTGTAAGCTAAAAAGTAGCAATGGATATGCCTAAAGAAAAAGATGAAAACAAAAAAAAACGTTCGCCCAATTATACCATAAATGTTAAAGCTTTATTAATTAAAATTGTGGCACAATACAATAGTGTTATCGAAAACAAAAAAACGGACGCAATTGGGATATTCCAGTTGTTCTTCAATACGTACAAGAATATTGGCCACTGTTTCTTTATATAACCTAAATTTTTGAAAAAATGTTAGATCCATACTTTCAAAATAGTTTTGTCGCTCATGATAGGTACGGAAACCATCATCCAATATTTCCAATTCCAACAAGTCTTCATCTAATAAATCGGCTTCTGCCATCATTGCAGGTAATTTCGTAAAATCAAAGGAAAACACTCACGGGTACGAAATGACAGATAAAAACCTAAAGTTAGGTTATGTTTTGATATAACCCAGGTTTAAGTGACATAAACCATCAAACTCGAACGATTACATTTATTCTGAGATTAAGACAAATAAACTTGGTTTAAAAAATGGTGCAACAGCGAAACGTCAATTAACTCTTAAACCATTAACTTAATCCGAGTTTAAGCTTAAATCATGTTTGGTGCAAGTGGCCCTAAGTAAACTAAGATCTAACAGTTAATTTTTAGATTTAAAAAATTTTAAGTCACCAAAATAATAATGAATATAATCCACTCACCACGTCAGGTTAGGGCTATTATAACTATATTAGAGCTATAGCAAAAATTGAGGGTTTCGGTGAACTTACCGGACACAAAAAATAACGCCAATCTTGTACTAATTTTTCACTGTAATGCTAAAACTAACAATTATAAATAATTCTGAATGCGGAAAATTTTGTTTTTTATCTAGAACAAATTTATATTTAAAAATAACTGTTTATTTTACAAAGAATGATGACAGATTACATGTTTCTAACTTCGTGCATGTATGTTTCTAACTTCGTGTATGTTTGTAAAAAAAATGCAGCGTTGTCAGATGTAAGTTTTAGATATTAGCGAGGTTTATAGTAACCTAGTGTTCTGTGAGTAGCAGCACTGATTTCATAGTGCTTATTACTATTCTCTGAAAATTAATAAATATAATAAAATAATTGTTGAAATTTTTATAATAAAAAATTGTTAAAATACTCACGAATTTCTGGTTAGTGTTTTTTTTTAATGGGTGCGTTGGTTTACGTTAAAAATGGTTTGGTTTGGTAGTTTGCTGGTTTGGTTTTTTTTTTTTTTAATGGGAGGCGTTGGTTAACGTTAACAATGGTTTGGTTTGGTAGTTTGCTGGTTTGGTGTTTTTTTTTACTGGGAGGCGTTGGTTTACGTTTGTTTTTTTTTTATAATAAAATTATAGTTTTTGATTGCTTTTTGTACATTTTTAATATTAACCTCAGAAAAAACGTTCTCAATATATGCACAATCTGACAACGCTGTTTATTTATCATCTTAGCAGGGTATTAAATTGAAGTAGAGAAGCAGAAGAAGAAGAGAAATGTACTTAAAAATGCACAAAACTCGTACTTTTTTAAATTAATTTCTCGCTAATTTGTGAGTAATCCGCATTTTTTTTTTTGCAAAAATACTATTTAAGGTAAGTACTTTTTTTTGGTTTAAAAAAAAATTGAGAATTCGTGTGGCCGGTAAGTTCACCGGCCCCAAAATTGAGATCTTTAGCGTTTTTATCTTTATGCAAGGGGTACATTTTGCGTTTGAATTTGAAATCAGCAATCCACAATTTAAGATAAATATTAATTAATAACTTGGAGTTAATATAAGATATTTTTTTGATCATACATGCAAAGTAAGGCTTAATCTTTTTTCGAAACGTATGAAAATTTGTTTAAAATCCGAATTTTGAATGTTTCATTATTGAAATAGATATAGATAAATAAGCAGGCCATTGTAAGTTATTCTCTGTCTTACAAAGAATTCCTCTATCTTTATTTTTTTAATAGGGGTGGGTAGGTCAAGTCTGGCAATTAGACTCTTTAGTTCTTTTTGCCTCACACCGGTGATACTATTTTTCTTATCTAACGAGGAATTTCTGGATCCGCGACATACAGTTTAACGAGGAATCCTAACCTCGATTTTTGGAATTTTCAGGCTAAGTTGGCGACATTTGATTCTTTCATTTGGCTGCCTTGACATGCGGCTGTATATCAGGTTGTTATGCAGGTGGATGTATTAACTTATAATAATATTTTTTCCCTCGGTCATGGTAAGTTGTTTTTAGGTTACGATTCTTGTAATGTTTTTGACGCCATTGATGTAAAAAGATGTTTTAACTGCAGTGGTTTTCACCACTTTTCAAGTGACTGCAAGAGTTCTGATCCTTTCTGTCCTAAATGTGGAGGTAAACATTTAATCAATGCTTGTAAATCTGATAATAAAAACTGTATTAATTGTTACAAACACAATAAAGATAAAAATACCAACTTGGATACAAATCATGTAGCTTGGAATTCTAAATGTCCAATTTATATCGACAAAATAAACGAAATTAAGTCATCACTATTTTTTTCTAAGTAGCAATCAGTAGGTGTTTCTAATGATGAATCCAAGACAAAAGAAATATTAATTTACTATCAAAATACGCGTAGCCTGAATAATAAAACGCATGACTTTCTAAATGGTGTTTTATCAAATAAGTTTCCAATTATAGCTATTTCCGAAACATGGGGGCAGGATTGGTTGTCCAACCACGAAATATTTTGTGACAATTATTCTGTTTTCAGGGCCGATCGTAACTTAGTAGCACACAATAAAACTCGTGGAGGTGGAGCCCTAATTGCTGGCCGTTCCGATATTTTTTCTATGACCGAATTAGATCTATTATTTATCCGCAATGCCTTACCATTGATTGATATCGTTGGTGTTCAATTTACCTATAAACATTACACTTTCTATATTTTTTGTACGTATATACCCGATACAACTAAAGCAAACTACTACGAAAGTTTGTACGATTGCTTAGAGTCCCTGCATTATCTTAGTGAAGCTGATGTTTACTTTATAGGTGATTTCAATATAACGGAATACTCAAATAATGTTACTACTACAAAAACAACTGATTTTAAAAGATTTTGTAACTACTACGACTTACTACAACAAAATTTTATTTTAAATGATAATGACCGACTGTTAGATTTAGTTTGTTCAAATAAACGATGCCGGGTTGAAAGAGCGCTTGATTTATTAGTGAAGGAAGATCTTCCGGATCATCCCGCATTAAGTATTTATATAAATTGCAATACTACCGAAGAAAATAAGTTCCCCACTTGTGCTACACCAAGATTTAATTTTAAAAAGGCAAATTTTGAGAGTTTATATGAAGAGTTATGTTCCACTGACTGGTCTTTTATAAATGATAACGTTAATTCCAATTCAGCATGTAATTCTTTTCACCATAAGCTTGATCTGATATTTGAAAAATATGTACCAAAAATCATTAGCAAAACAAGTTCCTATCCTAAATGGTTTACCAAAAGTATTATAAGCGATCTAAACTCTAAGCATAAACTATGGAAAAAATATAAAAAAACTTCCGATCCGGTTACGTTGGACAAGTTCAAATCCATAAGGTCAAAAACTAAAGCTGATATTAAACGTTCATATAATTCTTATCTTGAGGATATTGAACGTAATATTAAAAGTAATCCTAATAGCTTTTGGTCCTATGTTAACACAAAGAGGGGCACTGATCCTATACCTGATACGCTTTACTATGACGGAGCTGAACTTAAAAATCCACAAAGTATAGTTAATGCATTTGCATCCTTTTTTCAAAAATCTTATGGTGAGCCCAGCACAAAAAATGACTTTAGTTTTGAATCCAGCAGTGCTAACAATAATTACTTTAACATTATTAATGTAGAAGAGTGTGATGTCCTAGAAGCTCTTAAAAGTCTTAAGTCTAAACCTACTGCAGGTCCGGACGGTATACCGTCATTTTTACTAAAAGATTGCGCTTCTGCACTATGTTCTCCGTTGACCAATTTATTTAATTTAGCCCTTAAGACATGTCAGTTTCCAGATAGGTGGAAAATATCCAGAATAACTCCTGTTTTTAAAAAAGGCAATAAGAAAAACGTTGAAAATTATCGGCCTATTACAATTATTTCAAATTTTGCGAAGGTTTTCGAGATGGTTTTGCACAAACTAATCTATGCTAACATAAAACATTTAATTTCAAAACTTCAGCATGGTTTTTTAAAGGGTAGATCCACAACTACAAATCTTGCATGTATTATTCAATATATCTCTCAAGTTCTCGATGACGGTGGTCAGGTTGATGTAATATACACCGATTTCTCCAAAGCATTCGACGTACTTAACCATTTTATTTTACTTAAAGCAATGTACGACATGGGTTTCTCAATCGAATTAATTTACTTTTTTCACTCATACCTAGTGGATCGATATCAATATGTTGAATGTCGTGGTTTTAAATCCTTTTGGTTTTTGGCGACCTCAGGGGTTCCTCAAGGATCTATATTAGGTCCTTTGCTATTTCTTATTTTTATTAACACCATTTTTAATTTAATTTATGTCCCTGCTTTAGCTTTTGCAGATGATGCAAAGTTATATTATAAAATAAAAGACTTGGTAGATTGTCAGAGGCTTCAAAATGCACTAAATAATTTAATTAAGTGGTGTCGTGAAAATAAGTTACCTCTGAACGCTGCCAAATGTAATGTAGTCTCTTTTACAAAGAAAAAATCTACTTTAGTATTTAACTATAAAATTGATGACATTGTTGTTGCTAGAGTGTCGGAAATTAGAGATCTAGGAGTTATGTTTGATAGTAAATTGGATTTCAGTTTACATATTGAGAAAACAGTTACATCAGCTTTTCGTAGTCTTGGTTTTGTTATTAGAAATAGTTACGGTTTTAAAGATCGATCGGTTTTGTTTGCATTATTTAATTCCTTTGTTTTGTCTAAACTTGAATATGCAAGCCTGATTTGGAATCCAAAATACAAATACGAAATTGATGCTATCGATAAAATTTTAAGAAGGTTTTTAAATTTGTTAGCTTTAAAATAGATGGGGTTTACCCTATTATTGGTATTGATAACAATCTTTTACTGGACAGATTTAACATAATGAGCTTAAAAAACAGAAGAGCTTCCGGATCTGTAATTTTTTTGTACAAAATAATTCACAATAAGATTGATTGTTCAGAACTCTTAGAAATGTTAAATTTTCATATTCCTACAGCCACTTGTACAAACGATACATTTTATTTGTCGAAGCCTAGAACCAAATTACTAACATTTTCACCGATTTACACTATGTGCAAAAACTATCATAAGATTCAAACTGATGTTGATATATTCTCCTGCAGTAACAGCCGCATTAAATTTTTCTTTCGCCAATTAAATTTGGACTAATATTCTGTACTCTACTAGTTTGATTGTTATTATTTTTTTTTTTTATAATTCTGTATCTTGTTGTTTGACTCATCCTTTAATTGGTTTTTACTGTTGGATGTAACAAAAAATAAATAAATAAAATAAATAAATTCGCGCCTTGACTGCATTACTTGTGGAACTTTACACAAGCAGTACTGAAGGCATTGGCTTTAGTACTATGTGCTGTGCACAGAACTAAATGGAAGGAATGGAATTTGAGCTTTTTGCTCATGGTTTCTGAGTGTGTAATAACAAACTATATATATATATATATATTTGAGAAAGTCAAAATGGCGAATACAACGTTGTCAACACCCTATAGCGGTTCTTTTGTTTGATATAATAACATATATTATTTCAAATAAAATGATAAATCTTAAATGATAAATTTAATATTAATACATGGGCATTTTAACATCTCTACTCCAAATTTCTCTACTCCACCCCAAGCAACAAAACAGGTAAAAAAGTGGACAAAAAGTCTAATTATCTATTGATAATAGACTTTTTGTCCACTTTTTTACCTGTTATGTTGCTTGGGACAACATCTCTATTCCATAAAATCTCTCCTCCATAACATCTCTACTCCACAACAACTCTATTCTGCACTTGCTGTTTGCAATCCCGCACGAGTTTAAATCCGCGGATTTTTGCGGGATTGACTTCAATCCCGCGGGATCCCACATGCGGGATTGTGATTTTTTACTTATTTTTATTTTTTTGGTTTACGTTGATTCTGATATGCAACTATCATAGGTGTTGTAACAAACTATTTTGTTTTACAAAAAAATATAAACCAGTATTACTAATATTATATTATTATTAGGTCGCAGGTTCGAATCCCGCCTGGGGCATGGATGTGTAGTGGTGTCTTTAATATTGTTATTATTTACTGCTTTAAAAACTACATATAAATAGGTATAACTGATACGGTTGAATGCCGGGGTATATCTACCAAAGGGTAGGTACAACCTTTTTAAAACAAAAAAATATATATATAATAATAATACAAAGCAAATTAAATTAAATTCTCAAACCAATACAAAATTTAAATCTTACGGAATTTGTATAATATTATAACTTATATCATACTGTATTTTTTTGAAGTTGGGACATGGTACACAAATTACATAAGGTGTTTTTTAAAAGATTTTTTACCCCTACCCCCAACGTAAGATTTTGTAAAATTTTCATGTGCTTTTTACTAAAACTAAAATTTTTATATACTCCCCTTAAAAATCCTAATTTAATTTAACTTGGGCATGATCCCATAATACTTAAGAGCTTATTTTTTTTAATTTATACTAGGATCTCCTAGCCCAGTTCCTAGGTTTTTGGTAAATATGCCAGCCAGTAAAAGGGCCCGTTTGGCTTTCATACTGGTCGGTTTTATAGTTAATAGATATTGTGTGACAAGGCTTTCCTTTAACTCCACATTTTCCAGGCCTCGGATTTCTTTTTTTACTATGTTATCAAAATTATTACATTTACACTATTTTCTGTTCTGGAAATGGTTGTAATTTTATTTCTATAGCTCCTCTTTCAAAGATAAACCAGGAGTTTCCATAGTTGTGTGTGCTGTGTGGTAGGCACGTCGTGTTTATTTTTATCCGTAGTCAATCCTGCGGAACTCCGCCTTTTTGCGGATTGAAAAAATGGCGCGGGATCCCGCGGGATTGCAGGATCCCACTTTGCGGAATTGCAATCCCTCCATTCTTCCGCTGAACAATCTGAAGAATAATTCAGTACGTAAGTGAACTAAAAAGTGCTATTTACTTACCCTTACTGAATTAAATTGGATGTGACTTAATTAAAATTTGTAACTCACTTAAAAAAAATAGTTTTTACCAAAAACAGATAATAAATTAAAATTTCTATGTTTAGGATACAAATATATTACAAAAAAAAAATACAAAACTTATTTATTATTAAAATAATAATTAACAGAAATCAAGAATAATAATTACATAGTAATAAACGCAACTTTAGAAATTGAGCAAGTACGTAGTGCAAAGTTATTGTAGAGTTGTTATGGAAGAGAGATGTTATGGAATAGAAATAGATCTTCGCAGAAAAGTCAAAATCTATGACCATGTTTTTTTCACATTTCTTGACGTTTTAGACCTTTCTGAGTCGAAATCAATGAAAACAATTTTTGCGTTCGTCTGTCCGTCTGTCTCTATTTATAAAAAAGATATCGACAAGCGGTTTTTTGCATATTATTTCTTATCATATTTCGAAGAGCTGATTAGATTTTGGGGGTAAACGATTAAGGGTAAGGGGGTAAGAATGGAGTAAAACTCCTATTTTTAGCGTTTTTTGGTTATACTTAAGGCAATTATTATTGTATTTTAATAATTTAGCACTTATATGAAAGATAATTTTAAATTGTTCCAAAAATATTACAAACTATTTTTTCCTAAAATGCATTGTTTTCGAGATATTAGCGTTTAAAGCAGTACAACGTTTTTTTAGCATATCTCACTTATTTATAACCCGATTTTAAAAAATTATATTTTAATCGAAAGCTGTTTTTAAGCCATATACAGTTTCTGCTAGAATATAACGGTTTGGAGATACAGACTTTTAAACTTTAATAAATTATCAGGTGTATTAATGGTTGCCTTTCACGTAATAGCACAAGTTTCCTTATAACGTTTCAAATTAGTGCCTAGTGCCGATGTTTTGACAAGGTTCTTGCAACTGTTCAGCTCGTTTGTATCTGTGACATCAGAGCAAAGGAACCCTTCCATAGAAAATACCTCTAATATATTTACATACAAATAAGTAACATACATCCTTGCATTCAACAGAGACGCTATCATGCAAATGTGAAGTTTAAATTTTAATGACTTTCGAGCTTTATAGCAGAATGTTTTCTTAGTTTGTAAAATGTCACTTTATGAGACTCTATATACGCTGAGTTAAAGGCAAAGTACTTATTAAGCTTGCTGAAGCAACCTGAATAATATATCCCACGTAATAAGCATACCTGGAACACTAGTTAGAAACAAACAATTCTTGAATATGAAATTTTCATTAAACCCGGAAAATGAAATACAAAATTTAATATTAAACATCATGAATTTATCATTTGTATACTGTTTTGCAGGAAGGAAGCCAGGAAATATACTGTATACATGTAATATCCGCAAATTATTTGTGTTCATTAGGGTGGCTCTTGAAAAGTAGATTTTGAGTTGTTCAGAAATGAGGTGTATTAAATTTTAGGTCGATATCTCAAAGTTAACACGCGTTGCAACGAGCCCTAAAAAAGAGGCACAAAACATATTTTTGAGCGTGTAAAAGCCAAACTTTTAAGTGCATACTGAATCGATAGATTCAGGATACACAGGACCACAAGAAAAAATAAAGTTAGTTTTTTTATAAACCAGATTATATTTTTTTCTTCGTATTTTTGGGTGCTGAAAACGAATATGGCAACGAAAAAAAATCTTGACCCTCAAATCAAAATCTTGAGATATAGCGCACAATGGATGACCAAAAAAATCCCCAAGATTAAAATATATGTATATATAGAAATATTGCTAAATAAAAGTGATCCATGCCATAACTTGCAGATTTTAAATATCTACCTTAATTAACTTTTAATTTTTGCGTGTTTTACACATATATTTCATCTAAAGTGTTATATTTTTATATGAATACAGCCAAAAATATTTATATGTAATATTACAACAAACATATGCTTTATAAAAAAATTACACATATATGTATATTTTTATCTCCAGTGGTGGGGAGTCTGGGGGTTTAACTTTGCACATGTTAAAAGAGATATATTTTAAAATTATCTGATACCCTTAACCAAATTGTTTTTACAAGGTTTTTTTAGCAATTTAAACGAATTTGACAATATAAGACCTCCCTGATCTCTAATTTGTGGCAAAATTTTATCATAAAAACCGAAAATAGTCTCTTTTTTTTGCAAAATTGATAAACAAGCTTTTAAACGGTCCTCCATTTTAAAAGTAGTTACAAATTTTCAAGACATAAAATGGCATATTCATAATAGTCAATATTTTTTTTTCATAAATATATTTGTGTATACTTAATTTCAGATTTTAACATTTTATTTTTACGGAAAAGGATTAATATTGCAGCCTCATTAATTTTTTGTGCATTTTGTTTTTTTTATTAATGAAAAATAAAAATTGAGCTGTTTAAGTATTTTCTAGCGCTTTTTTGGTAAAGTTTTGCCAATGTTCTTGTTATGTTGAAACAAATTAGGGATCAGGAACGTCTTTTATTGTCAAATTTGTTTAAATCGCTAAAAAACCTTGAGAAACATAGTTTGGTTAAGGATGTCACACAATTTTAAGATATATTTCTTTTGGCATGTGCAACGTTAAACCTTCCAGACTCCGCAGTAGAGATAAAAAATATTTAAATTTTTTATAAAGCATATGTATATACATACATATAGAGGGTTATTCAGAAATTTAAGGGGTGATTCTACGTTAAAAAAAAGGAAAAAAAATCCTATAAAGGTTAGTCTGGAAATGAGCCCTAAGGGAGCTGCGGCCCTTCGAAGATGGACATATTGGATGGGGAACAAAAAAAGCACCAATAAAATTTTAATGCTGCATGGCGATTCATCACTTAAGCTAAGAAAAAAAATATTCTTCACTAAAAACCTAAATTTAATATTAAAGGAGTCATAGCCTTTTAAAAAGTAAAATTTTTAGTGGCACAAAATGTTACTTCCTCTTAAATGCATTTTTTTTTAAAACGGTTGCTCCTACAGTGTTACACTAATGACATTTTTGATGTATTTTTACTAAATGAGTCTATATTTATTACAAAAAATCCAAAAAATGTATACATAAAAAGTTTGGTGCAAAAATGTGTTAAGCATAACATATTTTGTCCGTCTAGGCAAGCCTCTGGATAAATTCAAAAAAATAAATTAACATAAACTTATTGCCCTTATTAATACTAGTGCACATGCGTCACTCTAGCTTAAAGGGTATATGAGTTATTAATTAAAAACCTTATTTTTATTGCAATTTTAAAGAGCCGTAGCTCCCTTAGGACTCATTTCCGGACCAACCTTTATAGGAACTTTTTTCATATTTTTTAACGTAGAATCACCTCTTAAATTTCTCGAACTTATTTCTGAATAACCTTGTGTACATAGTATCATTACATATATAAACTTTTGGCTGTATCTGTATTATTTATATAAAAATTTTAATGAAGTATATCGAAAAAAACACGAAAAAAGTGCCATATTTGGAATTTGTGGCCCTGTAAAATAATAAGTAGGGTAGATATTTAAAATCTGCAAGTTATGGCATGAATTATTTTTATTTAGCAATATTTCCATATACACGAAAGAAATTAGTGGTTTCTGCGCTATACATTATAAGATACTTGGTAAAATTTTGCCTAAATCGCATGTAAGGGGTTTTTTGGGCAAACAATTGGTTCTTTACATGGCCATCATCAAAGAAGATTTACCATTATCTCGTGAAGCCGATCGGATGGGATTTTGCTGAAAGTGGTCCTATAATGTCTAGATGCTTAATTAATAAAATCCGTCGTTTATTTTATACGCAATATTTTTTAAACCTAAGTAAGATACAGGAGTAGCGTGAAAAGTAGCAAATTATAGTGATTTAAGCTATATATTATAAGGGACACGATAACTAATAATGTTAAAAATAAATTGAAAACGATTAAATTTATTACAGGCACTATGATATATTTACAGAATTTTAATAAAAATTATTAGCACGGACAATAATTAAATCTATTTAAACTATAAATATCATACTATTTATTATATTTTATTATTCACTAAACAATTAAAGTATTTTATATAATTTATAAATGCCCTTATATTTATATAATAAGCGATTATAATTTGCTTGGTATATGCCTTATAGCAATCTTAGCTATAATTTTTTTCCGTGTATATACAGTGCGATTATAAAGTGCCGAACAGTTTGAAAAGAAAATACTCTTCGTTTGAAGCCACGCCTCTGTTAGAGTTGTACGCGACAAGCCCATGTGATTGCTACGTACAACAGTTCGGTGGCCAGTAAAACGCACACAGCTTTCTTGCATTTTACTCATCTCTAATGCCAGTATTCGGCACTTTATAATCACACGGTATATATTTTTTGAAATCTTGCTGTGTTTTTTTGCCAATACATACAAAAACAAAACACTGTACGCTATATCTCAAGATTTGGAGGGTCAAGAATTTTTTCCATTGTCATATTTTTTTTTCAGCGCCCAAAAATACGTATAAAAAATATAGCTTTATAAAAAACTAACTTTATTTTTTGTGGTCCTGTGTTATCTGTATATATTTTTAATATAAATTCCACGGTGGATATTAATAATTTTTCAAAGATTATTAAAAAATAATTTAATACTTCATCATATAAAATTTATGATAAAATATTGTCAGAATAATTTAGGGTTAATCCTAACGTTAAATTGATTAAATTCTACCATTAATTAAATATAAAGCCAGCTATGATTAATTGTTGATGACATTTTCTCGGTAAATTCTGGTAATAAATCAGCTTTTGCTGAATTAAATGAAAATATAAAACTATTTTAATTTTAACTTAAATTTATATTAATATTTTTGTACTGCGACCAATTATAATCAAGTCATTCTCAAAAAAAATTATTCTTAATTTTACGTTTTCAACTAGTTATATATTTAGTATATGCGTTTTTGAGTAATCATGTTTACAACTGTTTTCGAGTAGACTAACAGGACTAACTGACCGATTTTTTTGAGTCGTTCTTAAGTTATAATGCTTAAAACATTTTTCAAATACCGTCTTATCGATCCAATCGATCAACAGTATTTATATAGGTCCTAGAATATTTATCTTGACTTCGTAATTACATAGGTACTCTAATTGCACACTGCTATGTACCCGACAAATGTAAAAATTTTAAAAATTATACAAATAAAGAAAATTTAAAATTTTTATACCATATGTCTTTTAAAAGTTACAAAAAACATTATTTTATGGAAAGAGTTCTTTATACTGTCACGAATGCGGGGTTCTTCGTGTTACGAATAATTGTGCTTTCTCTTAATTTTTCGGATTTTGGGATTGGGGTAATTAAACTCTTATTTATAAAACACGTTCTTACCACTTTAGGTTACAGAGATATCAGAGTTACTTGCCCAATGGGCACTGCCCACTTTGGGGACTACCCAACTATCGACTCTACTCTATTCAATCTGATAATCTATTTTTCTAATTTTCTAATTTGATCTAATTATCGTATTTATACCAAGATGTTTTACAAACAAACCTAGTTTATTTAATTTCAATGTTAGTTTACAATAACACTAGAATGCTTGGTGGGCAAAACATCTGTATGCAATACAAGGTACTAATTTATAAATAATAAATAAAATTGTTTTATGAAATATAGGTAAAGCCTGTATGGCTACCTAGCCAACTCTTGACAATACTAATTTATCTATTTGCACGTTTTATTTAACTTACAAAGTACTTTAGTTTTGAATAATTTCAATATGACTAATGACACTAACAATTTAAAATTTTTCATTTGTTTTATTTTATTAGAAGTTAGTAATAGTTTTTAGTGTATTTTTATAGTCATTTTGAATAAAAATGGATGAGGAAGAGTTTACACGTACTCCAGTGTACAGAAGTGTCTCAAATGCTTTGATCCTGCCTGCTGTATACCTCCAACTGTTCTGGTTGGGACTTGAACTTAACTGACACAAAATCAAACGCAGCCCAAAATCACATACAAAATAACACAAAACATACATATTTATTAATATTTTATAGGAATTTTATCTGTTTTTAGATCTAATTAGTTACTGTGAATACAGAATACCAAAATTTTTAGAAATGTCGTGTCAATTTTTAACTTGTTTTGTTACTAACTTATGAAAAAGAAAATCTTCAAAACTGTTTTACGGTTGATATAAAAGTTACTAAAACTATTACAATTAAGCTTACTGTAACAAGCAAACCAAAACTACAAAAACGTAATTATGAAACGCATATAAAATAAAGATAAATAAAGTTATCTTACTAAAAACATGCATATATTTGCAATTTTGGCGAAGGCGCGACTACAAGGGACACTAGATCTAGGCCCTATTAGGTCTTGCTCACTTAAGACCTAGAAATAGTATCTCCAGTAACTAGGCCTTTCAATACACTGATTTTTTTTAGATGCTGCAGTGCCTCTAATTATTAAACGACCTAATATATCCACTTAAAGTTTAGAACACTTATAACAAATTGGCTATCTTTGTACTTCGAACCAATCAGGTCTATTCACGTGAATAAACAATATGGCTATTTTGACAATATCTGCAAAAATAGCAATATTGTTTACGCACGTGAATAGACCTGTATAAACAGACAGAAAAACGAACAAATTCACAGCTAAAAATTTAAAATAAGATATACTCGTTTCAATTTGAGAATGCGACTCTGACGTCACAGCGCGTTAACTAAATACCACTCTGTAGGGTAATTTTATTTATTTATTTATTTAATTAATTACTAAGTCATGAATAAAGCTTTTGGCTTGTGCTAGGGGCTCTGCCTTTAATTTTGCTACAAATATTCCAAATCCTGTGTGTAAACAATAATTTCTTTTTCAAAATCAACCTATTGAAACCTATTTTTTAAGATGTAATAAATAATTTTTGTTTATATACATTTTCTATATAATAATTATGTGTTAAGTCTTAACAAATAAGTTGATTAAATTTTATAAAATACATTTATAAAGAAAAGATGGATGTATAGAATTAATACTTTATTTTTGTGTATTAATGTTCACAAACAGAAGTTATTACTTTAAACAAGTACTTATATTCAGATTAAGTCTACCAAAAGTTAAGTATCTTAGAACAGTAGGTTAAAACTTAAATAACGTAAAAGAGCTTGGGCTAAATAATAAAATTCCTTGTCTGAAGTTTTAAAGTAACTTAGATGAAAGGTGGCAAGTAGATATTTATACTGAATATTTTTTATCAAACAATCATTTATTTCTGTCCAATCATATTACAGGTATATCGAGAATTTTCTACTGTAGAAAATTCTAGTGAGAATCACTGTAGTATTTTGTTTTTCAGTATTTCTCTTTTACAACAAAAATTTCATACCTAAAACTAATTAATAATTAAATATCAATACATAACTATTTATAATTATTATTATTAGTAGTAGTAGTAGTAGTAGTAAATTATTATTATTACTTTATTATTTACAAAATATCACGAAATACTCTTTTTATAAAATGTAATGACAGTTTTTCTATGTTGACTTTTTAATATGAACGAGCCTAGCGCAGTACCTCACTAGTCAGTAAGTGACTGAAATATTGACAGAACAGAAATTTAAAATTTAAAAATGGTCAAAAAAGATTTTAGTTTAGCAATTGAGAGTGGAATTAAATTAACCAAATTAAAGAATATGCCTGTAAAGGTATTAAGATAAGTTATAAAACAATTTAAATAATTTTCCGATGAAAAAAATATAAAAGTTGGTTTGACATATATTTGTTAACGATTTATAATTATAAATCGTTAAAAAATAAACTTCCGAATTACACTATTCTTTAAATTATCGGGAAAAATTAACAGTTTTCATTCAAATTTGCTGTCAGAGGAAATAATTACTTCGGGCTCATTAAGGGCAATGCCCAAGTCTTAATTGTCTCCAGACAGCAAATTTTCATGAAAACATTGAATTTTTCCCGCATAATTCTCAGCCTGGTGTGTAATTATATATGAGTATTCAAAATACTAAAATAGATAATACTCATACTACTTTATTGAAAGCAGGTACCTACTAATTGAACTCGAAGAAAATTAGTGATAGTTTAAAAATAACTTTAATATGTTTATATCAAGTATTTTTATACTTTAAACAAATATCTAACACCAGTATAATTAATATTTCATATTAGATTTTTTCTTTTTTTGTATTGATACTATTATAGTGGAGAAATATTCAAAGGCCTTAAGAGTGTACTCTAGTTGAAAGTGAAAAGATTTAAAGATTTTTGAGATGGATATGAAAGAAAAATAAAAATTCATTCCTCAGGTATAAGAGATCTATTAATCTCACTTAAGCTCTATCTTCTACAAAACTGCTTAACCTTTTCCTCCTAGTTTTCTAAAATTACAACTTGGCACGATTATATCAGTCAATTGAATATTATTGATTTTATCATTCCTACAACAGTTCAGAAATTGTATATTCAAGTATACCTAAAATGTGTTACCGTATTGATACTAAACGATTTTTTATTTATGAAACCCCAAGCTATTTTAGGTATTGAATACAAAGTGTTACAGTTGGTAACTATAACAAAAGAAAGTTATGTTTTACTGTAAAACTTGTATTTAATACCTAAAGTTGTACGGGGTTCCATATAGGTATACAAAATTTTTTAGTATTTAATATAAGACGTTAACCAAGTATCAGTATAGGTTTAAGTACAGGGTGACTCAGAGTAAACTTTAGTTTTCAAACGTTCCCCCTATAAAAACTATAAAAGTTACAGATAGCGTACTAGTGTCAAAACGTAGCTAATACATGCGGATTATTAGTAAACATGGAGATGTGGTCGGGAGAACAACACGCGTTTATGTTAGAGGCTTTTTTTAAATGTAACGATTCTTACGTTTTGGCTAGACGACGTTTCTGTGATCATTAAAACATTCGTCGAGTAAATAATGCACCATCCGCAAACTGATAGATTAAACGATTTCTAGAAACGGGTTCTGTGGTAACCAAGAACACCGGAGAACATCGAGAATGATTACAGAAACGTCGCGACTCGTCGCCTAGCCACAATAGTAAGAATCGTTCGATTTAAAAAACGCCTCTACCATAAACGCGTGTTGTTCTACGTTTTGACACAAGTACGCCATCTAACTTTTATAGTTTTCATAGAGGGAACGTTTGAAAACAAAATTTTACTCTGTGTCGCTCTGTATTATGCGGCACATTTTAATCCAAAGATCCCAGTACTGCATACTGTAACTTAAAAAATTAATAAGCTCGTTTGCAACTGAAAATTCAAAATCTATAACGTTCCAACCAGTTCGATGCGTTTTATGTAAAAAGGTAGTTAGAATGTCGTGTTGATGGTTACAAAATATTTTTACTTGAAAAATTAAAATATTGTCAGATGGGAAATTTTAGCATTGCACAGCTTTAGATCTAAAGCTATAGAACTTTAAAAATTAGTTACACAGAAAAATGTTTCTTAAATCAAGAATATGTTGATTTGTATATAACAAAGAGAATATATATATTCTCCTTTGATGCATACCATATTTTTGTCCTTTCATATTTAAAGCAATATTTTGTTTCAAATAAGAATATTAATACTATATAAGAATATATAAATTTAAGAGGTGATTCTACGTTAAAAAATACGAAAAAGAGTTCCTATAAAGGTTGTCCTAAGGGAGCTAAGGCTCTTTAAAATTGTGATAAAAATAAGGTTTTTAATTAATAACTCTTGTACCCTTTAAGCTAGAGCGACGAGCTTTTGCAGGTATACTGGTAGTAATAAGGGCAATAAATTAATGTTAATTTATTTTTTTGAATTTATCCAGAGCGTGCCTAGACGGGCAAAATATGTGAGGCTTAACACTTTTTTGCCCCAAACTTTTTTTTGTTTATTTTTTTTTTTTTTTGTAATAAATATATATTCCTTCAGTAAAAATACATAAAAAAGCAACCGTTTTCAAAAAAAATGCAATTAAGAGGAAGTAACATTTTGGGCACACTAAAAATGTTACTGTTTAAAAGGTGATTACTCCTTTAATACTAAATTTAGGTGTTTTGGTGGAGAATACTTTTTGCTTAGTTTTAAGTGAAGAATCGCCCTACGGAATTAAAATTTTATTGGTGCTTTTTTTGTTTCCCATTCAATTTGTCCATCTTCGAAGGGCCGCAACTAGGGCTTATTTCCGGACCAACCTTTATAGGATTTTTTTATATATTTTTTAACGTAGAATGACTTCTTAAATTTCTTGAACTTATTCCTGAATAACCCTGCATATATACTTCAAAACTAAGTTTTTGTCAGATCAGTTGGAATTTCAATTTCAACATTATCATGTTTATGGCTAGAATATTTTTTTATTTCAATAATTTTTTCCTTGTCAGATAACGCGTTTCAGCTTAGAACAGCAGACTAAATTATCACTAATTGGATTTCTGTCACTGATTTTTGTTGTAATTACTAAATACAGTTTTGATTTACATCAACTAAAGCCTGTATATTTTTGTCAAGCTAGTTTCGTCTATTTACAAACTGTGCGATGGTGAAATTTTGGATAAACAGTTATTTAAGCATCAAGGGCAGTAAGTGCATCTTACCGGTTGAGGATTTTTTTGGAGATTGAGACGAAGTCGAATAAACATCAATAAGATTTATAAAAGTGAAATTAAAAAGTAAAATTTATTTTATTGTAAAAATCAAGTCAGTACCTTTAATAAAATTTAAGCCTAACAACAGGTTGCTAAGTTATAATAAACAATGCTAAATTCCTAATTTTGTTTGACGTTTGTCCTTTGTGCCAATTAATATATTTGTAAAATAAACATTTTTTTTTTGTAAAAAAATGCGTCAAGATGACAATTTTGAGCTTTAAGGTGCGTGGAGTATAAGATGTTTTGCAATTATACCCGAAAAATCCAAAGATCAGTATGAAATCAGTTAAAAAAAATTCAAAACATGGTGCAGTGAAAAAAATATTTGAAAACAGAAAAGTTACTGTTGGCTTATTAATAAATAATTATTTCATTAGAAAAAGAAACCTAAAAAGTCCAATAGCGTTTAAAAGTTACTGTTCCAAATGTAACTTTATATTTAACTTTAATAAAAACTACCTTAAAGCTTTAAAAATTTAAAATTAGATTATTATTTACTAACCGCCTCCCGATCTGTAAGTAATTTACTTACCGATCAGCAATTTGTAAACATAACCTACTGCTGTCATAATTAGGCTAGTAAACACGTCAAATTACCGGATCGTGCAAAAAATATCGTTTTTCTTCAAGCGTACTAAAATGTTCATATTTTATAACTGAACACACTAGTTAGAAGTGATCTATTTTTTTACAGTAAAAAAATGAGTTCATTGTTGTACGCCGTAAAAAACAAGTTAGTTAGCAAAACCACCACTGGCGGCAGCACTCTTTGACTTTGATGACAGCCATACTTCAAACTTGTTTGTTTATCATGTAAACAGGTGGTTGACTGGAGATTCTGTGCAAAAACCTTGTTTGAAATTGATTAAAAATGACTGAAGAAGAATATATGGTTTATACACCTACAATTCTCTCCGAAATTGCAAATGCTACATTAGATAAGTTACCATCAAAATCGCGAAAAGTGTACGATTTAGCCTACGAAGAAAATTTAAAATAAGTAATTATTTTATTGGCCTATTTTAATAAAAAAACATACTTTATTACTGAATAAATTAAATTCAAAAATTAATATTTAAAAAAATATATATAGGATGCTTGAAGAAAAAATAGTATGTTCTACAGTTCCACAGACTAGAAAAAAAAAGCTTCTTTTCCTCTTAGTAAAACAATATACTAGAACTGTCAAGAGTATAATACTAGAATGCGAAGCTTCATATCTCATCACGGAATCTTTTAAATCAAAGGGTTATTTTGTTATTTATTAAAGCTTGATACAGAAGGTGTCTATGTATTGATTTGTCTTTTTTAGAAATAAATCGAGTTACAGCAGTGACGTCTTTCTTTCATCACAGCTGACGTAGTCAAGCTATAAAACGAGCCTATAGCGTTAGAGAGAACCTCAGAATATAACGCATTTGTGACGTAACAGACTTATCGTATTTGTAAACAGAATGTCGTGATGTTTTATTATTTTGTAAATAATACAAAAGAATGCTTTATTTTATTATAATATATACTTAATCGATTTCTAAAAGTTTTAACTGTCCATTAAAATACGAAATAACACCAGAGGAGCAATTCACGTCATACAGGGTGTTTGCAGTATTTTAGAATTAAATAAAGGGGATGATTCTACATCACAAATCATGAAATACCAGAATAGGAGCTAGTTTCGGAAACAAAATCTAAAAGAGTTTCCACCCTTTATAACTGTACTAAAAATAAGGTTTTTAATTAATAACCCTGGTACCCTTTGAGCTAAAGCAACTAGGTTTAGCATGTATACTAGTATTAATAAGGGAAATTAGTTTATGTCAATTTATTGTTTTTTATCTATCCAGAGGCGTGCCTAGACGGGAAAAATATGTGCAGCTTAACACAGTTTTGCCCCAGACTTTTATTCTGTATTTTTTTTTAATTTTTTGTAAAAATTTAGATTCTTTAAGTCAAAATACATAAAAGTTTTACATAGTATAATAGTGTAGAAGCAACCGTTTTCAAAAACAAAAATTCAATCAAAAGGAAGTAACATTTTGTGTCACCTAAAATGATACTTTTTAAAAGACTATTAGTCCTTGAGTATAAAATTAAGGTATTTCGGTGAATACTTTTTTGATAAGTTTTAAATAAAGAATCGCCGTGCAACATTAAACTTGGTTTGGTGCTTTTTTTGTTCCCCATCTTCGAAGGGCCGGCCTTAGCTACACCTAGCTCCATTAGGGACTATTTCCGGACATATGTTTCTTTGTAGGTTTTTCATGTTTTGTGATGTAGAATTATCCCCTTTATTTAGTGCCAAAAGACTGCAAACACCTGTATAAATGAACAATGAAAGATGGATCCTGGTAAAGTAAGACTTGGACATTGGACGATACAGAACTACTTACAATAAAATCCCAGAGGTTAATTTTTGGGAGATAATGCTTTATATGTTTCTTTGTTGGTTGTTCATGTTTTGTGATGTAGAATCGTCCACTTTATTTAGTGCCAAAAGACTGCACCCTGTATAAATGAACAAAGTTAACGAAGAAAAAGTACGATGGATCCTGGTAAAGTAAGACTTGGACATTGGACAATACAGAACTACTACTAAAAAAATCGCAGAGGTTAATTTTTGGGAGATAATGCTTAAAATTTAAAAATTTACCTTTGTTGATGTAAAATTTTGATCCTTTGTCAATTTTGATCATTTGTCAATTTACGTATTGCTCATTTGAAACTTAAAAAAATTTGATTTTCTTCGGAATTCAAACAATTTTATAACCGTTTTTTAAATTCAAATATATCGAAAACTACTTAATGGATTTGACTAATTCTTTTTTTTTGTTTTAAAGCTTAAACATTCTCTACTTTTGTTTTTATTTAGAATGAAAAAAGAAAAAGTATCTTTGTATTAAAAGCAACAAAAAATCTACAGCTATGTTTTTTGCCCCATCTTCTAGGACTTGAATAGTACTGCAAATGTTTATCAACTTGTTAATGTCTCCCTTATTGCCGCAATTTTATTGAATGTTTTCTTTTTTATTTTTTTATATTTTTACTTCTGGTTTAGGAGATATCAGGATTTTCCTGAAAGTTGTTATTTTTTCAGTTAACTCAAAAAGTACTAAATCAGTAGAGTTATTAATTTTCATTTGAAGCTCAAGTCCTTTACTTCTATTTCTAGAGTTTCTACCAAACCAAACCAAACAATTTGACAAACTGTTGCAGTGGCGTACCATGCAAGTCCTAAAAACAGTGTTGTACATTTTTTGTTACTGTTAATACAAAAATACTTTTCTTAATTATTCAAAATAAAAACAAAAGTAGATAATGTTTAAGCTTTAGAACAAAAAAGAATGAGTCAACTCCATTAAGTAGTTTTCGAAATATTTGAATTTAAAAAATGGCAATTTTTAAGGTGGATCGATTTTTTTTCTTTCAAGTTGCTAAACATGTTTTGCAACTAATGTGTCTACACTCCACATTAATAAGATTTAAAGCAGACGCGTTTCCAATGCATCCAGACTGACAAGATAACTTTTGTCTTCCGTTCTGGATGGAATAAAATAATAATGGGACCGCCTTTTTCTTGAAGCTTTTTTTCACTTTTAGCTTAGCGTACCAACTCATTGAAAATAACAGAATATTTGGTGATATCTATATGTTTTTCGATTATCTTAAAAATATATCCTAAAAATATATCTTAAAAATAAACATCTCAAGAATTGAGAAAGCTAAATATTGACCTATTTTATAAAAAAGCATTCAACCAAGAAAAAAATTATGTATATATGATACATTGGGCATTTTTAACCCTTAAAAGGGTTAAAAGCAGTATTGGAATCAACTGGAATATAAGCGATTGGTTCAGTTTTGGTTCCTTCTGAAGAAACGTTAAGCAAAATAGAACCTCTGGAATTTTACTGTGAGTGGTTCTGTCTACACCTTTCTATACAAGGATCCATTGTCCGTTTTCTTCTTCAATTTTGTTCATCTATTTTTTTTTAATAGTGTATGTGGATGTGATTTATTCCTGGCAATCAGTTGCTGTAATGTGATATCACATTCCATATCATCTGTATCTTTTGAGGTAGCAAAAACCGTATATTTCGCAACATTACAAAACAGACTCCAATATGCTTTATTGGTTTGGTGCCATGCATCTTCAGCAGACAGACTGTTCAAAAAAGGGCTCTGAAAATATAATTTAAATTAGAGTACAGAGCTGACTGTGCGCACGCTTTCAGCGAAGCAAATACACTTACTTTACTCTGCATGTATATTCTAGAATGCCTAACTTATGTTACCCCTTGATGCATCACTTTTTTTCGAAAAAGTGGTTAACTCGTTTACCAATTTGGCAAAATATAAGTCGCCCGAGTTAACTGTGGTAAGTGGAAAAGAGCCAAACTACTGACAACGAGTTAACTCCTGCAAGTGCGTTAACGGGTTAAAGTTAACGTGGATAGGCGGAAAAGAGCCAACCTGCTGTAAACAGGTTAACTCGGGTGGTTAAAAAGGGGTTAATGGTTTAAAAACAATATTCAAATCTATAATAAACATGAAAATTATTATAATACTCAAAACAATATAAACATAGGTTTCTTAAGACTAGAGGGCTCAAGAAATGGCATTAATTACTATGGACCCAAAGCATTTAATTTCCTTCCTACCAAGGTGAAATCCGGATACATTTAAAAATGTAATTAAAAAATTCCTAATCAAAAATATTTTTTATAAATCGCCAGTGAATGCCAAAATTTAGATCAGTTATTTCATTCCTGATTGGTCATGTTCACTATGATTACATACATCACCTCCACATGAAATAAGAATCGCTATCCAGGAACAGAGTTGTCGTATCATGTGTATTGTATTCTAATCACCGGTAAACGTAACTACTAACGTCTACGTCCCACATTCAACTCGGTCTTTCGCGCGGTTGCCAAATTGTGCAATTTAATTTATCTTTGGTTTTTGGTTGTTTTGGTGTTTTTTTTTTGCTTTGGTTTTTGGGACGTAGACGCTAGTAACGTCACTTAACTCTACCCACTAAAATCTACTGACGGAATTTACTAAACTTGCATTGACGTTGCTAATAACTTCTTAACGCACACAAAACACTCACATTTTTTATCTCTAAAAGTAAATCTGAAATTTTATCTTTAAATAGACAGTTATTCAAAAAAAGTATATAAAAAATTAATGGGATTAAATCATCTCTAAAACTTTACAATGTAATTTAATTGAGTTTCGGGCGATTTAGTAAAAAAAAATACTATAAAAGTTTTCTCAATGCGAAAAGATTTTATTAGGTTATAAAATACTTTCTATTAGTTTCAATTAAACATTGTCGTTTTGTACAGCTAAATAGAAAATTATATAATGTGCTATATTTTTTTTATGAACATAAATTATTTTGTGCACAAAATGTATCAAGTTGCCAGTATGAAGTATATAGGGGGAAAAATATTTTATCTACGTTTTACTTATGATTAAGCACACATTTGGGTTTTATAATGTTCACATAACAACACTACCTAGTGCTTTTTAAAGATATAATTTTTTTTTAGATTTGGGCTATAGAACGTAGATAAAATAGTATATTTAGTGCACTTGAAAGATTTTTACACTCAGCTAGCGCGTCGTGGAAAAACTTTCATTCTCGTCCAATTAAAGCTTTTAAGACTTAAAAGTCGCAAACTAATTTCATAATATAGTATTACTGTAGTATAATACAATAATTGTTATGAATGCATAATATGCATAGATAAGACTAAACAAGGTCCTAGATGTTGCGTGAAAAGCACAAGTAAATAAATAAATAAATAAATAAATAAATAAATAAATAAATAAATAAATAAATAAATAAATAAATAAATAAATATCCAAAAAAAAATCGTCTAGGACTTTTCTAGAGCAGTCGCTGTGACTAGTATAATAACAAGTCGTGATGATATGTATTACATATGTATTACATATGTAGCTGTTACATATGGAATATAATTCCATTTTATAGTCTTTTATAGCGACTGCTATTTTAAAAGCTTAAAATTATTAAAAAAAAAATATTGTTGCCAACAAAAAAACTTCCTTGATAGGCCTAGATTCATTAAAATAAAACATCAAGTTTTTTATTAAAAAAAAATCTTTATAACCGTGTCTCACACTTTAAATTTTATGCTCTTTTAAATAAAAAGAATCAGCTATACATGTATTATCTAATAGCTAAATTATTTGTTAGGCCATGTTTTGCAATAATTTGTTAACCCACATTGTTAAATGACAGTAGTTTGTGATTATTTTACCTAATATCTTTTAAACTAATTTAATTACCAATTTTGTACATTATATGATACATGAACAATTGAAACAAATGCTTAATTTTAGTTGTTTTAGTTAAAATGTTTAAAATATATTAAGGAGAAGTTTAACAAATCTCATAATGTTGGTTAAAATATTATTGCATAACACAATCCACTGAAGTCATACTTGCATCAACTTATTAGTAATGGCCTGTTGGTGGCACAAAATGTTACTTCCTTTTAATTGCATTTTTTTTTTTGAAAACGGTTGCTCCTCAGTGTTACACTATGACAATTTTTATGTATTTTTACTCAAGGAATCCATATTTTTTACAAAAAGCTCAAAAAAAGTATTCATAAACAAGTTTGGGGCAGAAATGTGTTAAGCTTAATGCATTTTTCCGTCAGGGTACGCCTCTGGATGAATTCAAAAAAAATAAATTAACATTAACTTATTGCCCTTATTAATACTTGTATATATACAAAAGCTCATCGCTCTAGCTTAAAGGGTACCATAGTTATTAATTAAAACCTTATTTTTATTACAATTTTAAAGAGCCGTAGCTCCCTTAGGGTACATTTGCGGACCAACCTTTATAGGACCTTATTTTTGATATTTTTGGATGCAGAATCACGTCTTAAATTTTGGCATGCCAGTTATTGATCACCCTGTAAACTGGTATACCGTTTGGAAGGAAATTTCACGTTTTTTATGAAAGTTTTTCTAAAATCTCACTGCGGCCACTTAACGGTAAAAAAATCTAATAAATGCAGATATATAAAAAAAGAATCGATACGTTTCAAGTTAACAAGAAATGAGTTGCTGAAGAGCTTTAAGCGTGTAGCCTACAGGATGTAGGTTTAAATCCCGAAAGGCTTTTTTATGGAGAAGGGTTCTAGATTTTCTCACCAATAAATTATTCTACTAATAGAATGCCATAAGTGGATAAATCAATGTCTTAAATTTATTCTAAAAATAGATATTTATAAAAATATTTTACGAAGAAATTGTTTTATATAAATCAAATATGATCATATTGATCCAAATAACTTAACATATGTAAAATTAATTTTACATAATTTGGGTGAGCCAATTATTGCCATGTTTCTAATATTGCCCCCCCCCCTCTTAAACTTGTTAGTTCGTCCTCTATGTAATAGATGGTGCTGCCAGTATATGAGTCATTCTACGAACCTTGCCCAAGCCTAATTTCTGTGCATCTCGCCAATTTATGCTGTTTTCAGCTAATTATGGGTGATTCTGTTCCAAATAGGACCCAAGGAAAAGTTTGACTTCTTAGATTTGCCCTATTTTTGGCTCAAGTGTGCTATGTTTGTCCAAAAAGAACCTGATTTTTTTTCAGATTTTTTTGACATTTATTTTTGGAGTTCTGGCCTTTTAAAGATGACAAAAATGCCCAATTTTTCTAAAACGTATAATTTTTAAACGGCTGTATCTCTATAACGGTAAGATATAGAGACTTCAGACAAAGTGTATTTTAAAGTTTGTTAGTTGGAAGTTATTTTGATAATAAATTAAATTTAAGTTTGGTGATTTTGGTGATAGTCACCAAAGTAACCAATTTTTGGTGACATTTATTCGTCTTTGGTAAATTTTTAAAAATATAGTAGCAACTCAATTTTTTATTTATTGGTAATATTATGACAGTTTGATGTACGTTGTATGTTAACTTTACCTCAATCAAATTTAAACTAAAATTAACTTTTTTGTAAACAGAATTATAAGTTAATTGATTAATTTTTTTAATATAACTAGCCAAGACACCCGTTTTTCGCACGGAATTTTTAATAATTAGATTTTTATTAAAATTAGGCAAGGTATTATTTTTGCATTTTACAGAATGTTTTAGACATTCATAATATTCTATAATTTGTTTAAATAAGCAATTAATTATAACTAGCTATATTTTGTAAAGCCTACTATGTTTACTAAACATTGTTTAATGTCAAAAGAATCTAAAAAAGGCAAATTCTCATTAAGCATGCATAGCATACGTACGTATGCTATATAAGCCAAAAATCAGACAAATCGAAGAAGTCTGTGTTTGAAATTAAATATTTTGTGTTTCATTTGACATGGAATGAGTCCAAACGTTTTCAGCTGGAATTGTTTTTGGTAAATGTTGAGGTGGAGTAAGGGGGTTAAAAAATCCTAGCCGAATTGTTTGAATAAGGAATCTATATTTAAAATTTTTTAACTCAAGTTATAGTGATCACAAATTTTCTTGGACAGACAGATATACAGATTGACCGACACACAGATTTCCATTGGTAAACTATTGTTTTTTGTATATTAAACGACGAGAAAATTAAAAAAAAAATACTAACGCAGTAGAAGAAAGTAAAATTTAAATTAGATTTCCCATGCGAAGATTGGGTATCACAGCTAGTACATATGTATATAAACTCCATTTAAGGTTTTTCAAAACATATTATAATAATAACATCAGTTCTTTTAATGCAATCTTTTAATAACATAATATTATGTTATTAAAAGATTGCATTAAAAGAACTGATATTAGTTTGATTAATTCCTAAAACTAAATTCCCGTGCGAATAACGGGTCCACTGCTAGTATATATGTATACCAGACGTAGTAAAAAATGTTGCAGATAAATATAAAAAAGTTATTAAATATATCAGCATTTCTATTTCAAAAATGCAGGGTAGTATTATTAAACTCTGCGTTAAAAAGTGGTTGGGAAATGAAATTTTGACTGACATTTATATCTTTAAAATTTTGCCCAAAGCAATCCCATGGTCGTCCCATTATGAATTTTGGCGTATGGTTAGAGAAAGATCTACAGATTATTATATCTTTTTATTAAAAAAATCAAAGATGGCGTATTCTAAGATAATCGTCACCAAACATTGGCGACTTTGGTGACCATCACCAAAATCACTAAATTTTACACATCTTTAAAATATATTAAAAGGCAACAAAATATCTTTAAAATGTATATTTTTTTAGATCTGTATATTTTAGCGTTACTGAGATAGAGCTGTTTAAAAACAGGCTGTTTTAGTGAATTTTGCAATTTTGGCGAATTTCAAAAGGCCGTAACTCCATAAATAAAGGCCAAAATAATCTAAAAATTATATAACTTCTTATTAGGCATACGTAGAGCAAGTATACCAAAAATGATTAAAATCGAAGAAGTCGATGTCCAAAATTGCCCTTTTAGGGTGCTATTTGGCGAGCCTTATATAAAACCTTTTCATATGTTGTTTGGTATAGTTTAAAAGCTTATAAAATTTCAATTTTAAAACCATTTAACTTTTTAGTATGTCTTAGTTTTCCTGGAAATTGTGACATTTTTGCTCGAAAAAAATGTGAAAAAAATAATTGTCGCTAAACAAGCAAGAAAATTTGGAAGCAAATAAAAAATATTAAAAAAACTAGTGTCCCAAAATATTTTGAAATAATAACAACTTTGTACTATATACATAATACGACTAAGTTTAGAAAAGAAAAGGTTAAATAAAAAACGTATGATTTGGGCTATTTTTCTGGGCCATTTAATTTTTCGTATTTTTTTAGGTTAACTTTTAAATGCAAGTTTTATGTGTATCTGTAGATATATCTTTACGTTTTATATCTAATTTGATAGAATATTTTTGTACTAAAAGTACATTAAATCAATTTTATTCAATGACAAGTTTTTAATTTTTGAAAAAAATTAAAAAAGTTAATTCGCGTGTCTTAATTAACTGTCCTGTCGGTAACGGGGATATGTTGTGGATTTAAGTAAGCTATACCTTGTAAACTATTTTTTTTTTCATTGGCATATCTTAGCCTGACTACAGTCTAAAAGATTGAACTTAAAATATTTTGTTTTTCTGGGAAAGAATTACACTTAAAAAATTGTGAGATATTGACTTGTCCTGTCCGTAACAAAAATTTCATAATTTTATAAAAAGTCCAAACATAATAATATGACATGTCAACTAAGTATTTAACTGAATTACATAAATTTTGGGCCAAACAACAATGTTTTTTACCAAAATTTTGAAAAAAAAAATATATATTTTTTTTTATATTTTTTTATATTTTTAAACTTTTATTTATTTTTTGTTTTTAATAAAAAATATACCTTTATAATACATATGTATGTATTTTTTTATTTTTTTTTGAGCAGCTTAAATCAAAAAAGGGTTAAGTTAGAGACTTTATATTTGGTACACAAGTTTGACCCATAAAGTTCTCGATTTGGATTACTTTTGGTGCAAATCATGGTGCACCTTTTGAGTGATTATTTTTTGTTTTATTTAAAAAATATATATTTAAAAAAATATGAGCAAAAAAATTATTTTGTGACACTCTTTCGTAAATAAAACAAAATTTTATCAGTATTTTTTTTGAAATTATTTCGCAGATATACGCAATTGATATATGAAAACAAAAATCAATTTAAGATTGGAACACCATAAATTTTTACAGAAATGTAAAATTTTAAAGAAATTACAAATTTTAGACATATTTTTTATAAAATATCCGATAACTCCGTTACTAATGCAAACAGTGCTCTGCTGACCATAGATACGTTAAGCTTAGACAAGCAATATTCCAAAATAATATATAAGTTGGATAAACTCTGACTTTCCAAAAATTAAAAAAAATAACGTGGTCAACGTTAAGGTTAACTTGATTGGAAAACAACCTATGAGTTTCATAATCCTCAGCCGACTGGGTAATCCTAAACTTTCTCCACAGGGAGTTTTTTCGTTTAACGAGTTGAAAAATTGCATCAGTAATCCAAGGTTTCTGAGAGTTTGTGGTTATTAATCGAACTGTGGTGTTTTTATCTATTATTTGTTTAACAGTGTGAAAAAATCTGTCCCATATTATGTTTATATCAGTAGAATTTAAAACATTGTCCCAATCTATATTATTAAGATCACTTTCAACAGAGTCATAATGTACATGTTTAATGGTTTTTGTTAAGTTTTTTTTGTTTGTGGGAGTTAGTATTTGTAACTTGGATAGTATGGTTACATGATCGGATTTTATATTAATGGACTTTATAGGACAACGTCCTCTGTTCATATCTAATTATAATAATAATAATAATAATAATAACGTTCGTAGAATGAGTCATATCTCTTATATCGCTTATGAATTAATCGAAAGTAAAAAAATCGATTTATTTTATTAACAGAATCGATTTTCAAAAAGATCGATTAAAAACTGGCATCGAGGAAAACGACAAATACTGAAGAAGATACATGAAATAGTTGCCTTTATTGTTTTATGCGAGTATTTAATACAACCTATATATTCAACTAAAACTAATTTTCTAAAAAGATAAACGAAAAAATCACTTAAGGAACAGTATATGTCAACTGTTTTATTTTTTCTGTAATTCATTCTTTAATTTTTTTTCCGACAAATTGCGCTTCTTATGTACCGGTCTAGTTAAACACTACAACTTATAAGTTGTATAGTTAAGGCATATCCACAGGCTTGCATAAGAACATAATACATAACAATGCGATGCCGTGACTGGCTTGATGTGCCGCCATGTATTTGTAAGCCAATCATGGCACCGCATTCTTATGTTTTATGTTCTTATGCAAGCTTCTGGATAGGCATGCAAACTCTGTACAAAAATTTACGGAAATAAAACGTTATTTGTGTTTATCTCAACAATTTTGGACTAAACTAGTACTGTTCTTAGACTGACCGATTCAATTAAATTTTATGTTTTCAGTGTACGTCATACATTCAAAAACTAATACAGGCATACAGAAAAATCAATAGGTTTTAAGTCTAACAAGAAATGGGTTTCTGAGAGCCTGAAGCGTAAAGGTATAATACCCGAAGAGTCCTTTTTACAAGGGGGAATTCTATATTTATAAATACCCTGCCCTATTTTCAAAATGGGTAAAATGTTCTTTTAGATTTAACTAAAAACTATAAACCTAAGTACCTTCTTGAGAAAACGTAGTATATTGGAGAAGTAAGTTAAAAAGAAATAATAAATTAAAACAAGCCGTGAAGATATGTAATGCTACGCATTCCATTATATACTATTCACACTAAACGGTATATTGCATTTTCCCACATACTTAAAAAAAATTAATTAAAAAAGAAAAATAAAAAAATAGTATTTTTTTTTAACAAATCTAAAAAAAAATTAAAAAATATAAATATATCTCCAGTTTGAAAATTCATTCATGGTTCTGAACGTCTGAACTTCTTATAGTGAAGTGGTTTATTATAAAATAATTAAAAAAGGCTTATAATCGACTTCACGTTAATTTTATTATTGAAAACAATTAGTGTGACCGCGGTTTCGCTATAATAGATATAGCATCTACGGACTAAAAATAAAATAAGTATTACAGATTGTTTGTCGTGTAGAAAAAATATTACCTTAAATACATATAATGGGACATCTTTAACATTCTGGTCATAAATAACACTAAGGACATTACACAATTAATAAATTAGGTTACAGATTAAAAATATGCATTTTCAGTGGCATGAATTAGGTTATGTTTACCGATTGGGCAAGGTGCGTTTTATTGCGCATTGGGTAAGGTGCGTTTTATTACGCATTAGTTACTTTTGTACGTTTTTTCGCAGTTAATTAAAATGAAATGAATTGTTTATATTTATAAGAAAAAGGAAGAACAAACGATAATATTTTGGGGGAGTTGAAATTATTGGGCGAGTATCGAGAGAGTACTTTGGGAAAGTTGAATTAGTAAGAACAAATTTCTTTTTCTTTAAATGCAAACGTTTTTGTTCTGTCCCCTCATGTCGCGTCTTTGAGGATGAGATTTCGGTTCCTTCATTAAAGGTGGCAGTACTAGTGATGATAACTGATATCAATACTCTTCACTCACGCGGTATGTGTGTGAGGAACATGAATGTAACGTTATGTATTGCTGCTAGTGAAAGTATTCTCTCAATACTCGTTCTTACTAATTTCAACTTTCCCAAAGTACTCTCTCGATACTCGCCCAATAATTTCAACTCTCCCAAAATATTATGGTTTGTTCTTCCTTTTTCTTATAAATATAAACAATTCATTTCATTTTAATTAACTGCGAAAAAACGTACAAAAGTAACTAATGCGTAATAAAACGCACCTTACCCAATGCGCAATAAAACGCACCTTGCCCAATCGGTAAACATAACCTAATTCATGCCACTGAAAATGCATATTTTTAATCTGTAACCTAATTTATTAATTGTGTAATGTCCTTAGTGTTATTTATGACCAGAATGTTAAAGATGTCCCATTATATGTATTTAAGGTAATATTTTTTCTACACGACAAACAATCTGTAATACTTATTTTATTTTTAGTCCGTAGATGCTATATCTATTATAGCGAAACCGCGGTCACACTAATGGTTTTCAATAATAAAATTAACGTGAAGTCGATTATAAGCCTTTTTTAATTATTTTATAATAAATATATCTTTCAAAATTTTTCTTTTTTTTTTAATTTTCTTTTTTCCGAAAAAACAAAAATAAAAAAAATAAATAATTTTTTTTTTGTATTAACAGCGTAAAATGACTGATTTCTGCTTGAGCGTAGAATTTGATGATCGAGGCGTCTAGTCGAGATCAGCAATCACGCGAAAGCAGAAATCACATTTTGTAATTCGTAATATTCGTAATAAAAACAACATTTTTTCTACGAACTAAAATAAATAAATAAATAAATTTCAGCCTGAAGGCTTAAGTTTATTCCGAATGTATTTTATTTGCCTATTTTAATAAAAAACATACTTTTTTATTGAATTAATTAAATTCAATAATTAATATAAAAAATTATATTTAGGATGTATGTTACACTCAGAGGAAAGTGCTTTTTTTTTACTTTTCCGTAGTTTCCGGAATTCCGCTTTGCGCCGTCTGTAAATTCTACAGACTAGAAAAAAAAGCTTCACTTTTCCTCTTAGTAAAACAATATACTATTATTTATTATTCACTATTCACGGAAAAAAAAAATTATAGCTAGGAGCGCTATAACACACATACCAAGCAAATTATAATCGCTTAGTATATAAATACAAGGCTTTCTCTTACAATTATGGCAGTCAGTGTAAAAATTTATATGAAATACTTTAATTGTTTAGTGAATAATAAAATATAACAAATAGTATGGCATTTATAGCTTAAATAGATTTAATTATTGTCCGTGCTAATAATAAATGTAAATTTATAATAGTGCCTGTAATAAATATAATCGTGTCTGTAATATATATAATCGTTTCCAATTTAATTTTAACATTATTAGTTATTGTGTCCCTTATAATCTATAGCTTAAATCACTATAATTTGCCACTGTTACCAAATATCTTATAATGTATAGCGCAGAGCCCACTAATTTCTTTCCGTGTTAACCAGACTATATTTTCTTATATATTTGTAGACTCTGAAAACGAATTTGATCATAAAATAGCCCGCTGATCACAAAGGACATCACTTCCTTCCTATGTAAAAGTGGGGTTAGTTAGATTTGGCTAAATTTAGGATATGTTATAGTTCTCGAAATTATGATCAGTAGTAATATCATAAGTTCATTTTGAATTATCGATAATTTTGTTACTGTATTAAAAAAATATTTTGCTTGGCAATTTTTTGAGTGCATTTTTCGTGTTACAAAATTTTGACGAAAAATGCACGAAAACAATTTCCTTAAGCAAAATGTTTTTTTTTATATACAGTAAAAAAATTAAGTATAATTCAACATGCACGAATGGTATTTTGAAAGACTATTTTACAAACAAATAAGGAAGTATATAATTTTACCATGTTTAATGTTGTTTCATATTTAAATTAAAAATTTAACAAACTAACTAAACAACAATATTACTTTACAACTATAATTAAAAATTTAAATCTCAAATTTGCCGCGCTTTTTAAAACCAAGTGGTTCGCGAGTGTTGCCAAGTCTAAACTTTGCTTGAGGGATATTTTATGCTTGAGATTATTCCAATAAAATAGTTTTTATCATACCTTTTAACATTTAAATAAAGATCATTGCTGTTTTTTCTTTAATTTTAGTTTTCAACTAAAAAGAAATAAAATAACGGGTGTTTCCACCCGTAAAAAAAAACAATTTGCGATCGGTTTCTATCTAATAAAGTTTGGCAATGCTGTACTGGTACCAGCGCAGTCATTTGATGTTTTGGTTTCAGTTATTTAAAAGAAGTAAATTATTTACTTCTTCATTGTAACTATATTTTTAATAAATAAGTGTTTAAATTAGTTTTGAGTGGCCTGTTTTTATTACCAGGATTCAATTAAATAAATTAAAATTCATGAATATCAGTGATTTAAAGCTTTTAAGATGGAAAGTGCATAAAATATAATATATTATCTGAAATTAATTAGGGTGTATACCTAGGATGTTTTGCTAATAAAATAAGTATTTAAATTGCTTATCAATAAAAATAAATTAACTAAAGATAAGATTCACAAATTAAAAACACATTTTGCAAAAATATAACATTTATTAAGATATCTGTAACTATCAGTTTCTTGTTTTCATAGTAACCAAGTGATAATTGCACTTGTGCAAAAATTATCAGATTCATTTTGATTTGATTGGTCAAGAAACTAAAAATGCAAGGTTTTGATTGGCCTATATATTGTTGTTTGGATTCGCCATTTTCAATTTTGACTTTTTATAGCCAGATTGGAAATCAGTGATGTCAATAACTATAAGTTGCATCAAAATTTTAATATTATACGCGGTATTTTACTTATGGAATTAGTATTAAACTCTTAGTATCAGGAATAATTATAAAAATATTAAAGAAAGTCAAGTTTTTAAAAAACGGCCCGGGAAATATTTTGATTTATATGACAGGGAAGCCTGTTCACCTAAATATATGTGATCTAAATCTTTATTTAAATCGTATGGGAACCGTGTGTTAGGGGCTAGTATGACACAAATAAATCAATAACTGTATCTTAGTAATTGGAGGTAGACAAAAAACAACTTACATTCTTTAGGCAATATTTTTAAAAATCTTTCTTCAATTAAGTTTTTAAATCTTTAAGGCGATAAGTAAAATTTATTTAAGCTTGGTTTGGTAACCCAACAATAATATTAGATAGTAGATGGCTGGATTAGGGTTATTTATATTAAAAAACGTTTTTTTACTAAAACTGCCGACGTTTCGTTGGCTTTATTCCAACTTCTTCAAAAGGCACACTACAAGAAATGTAACAATTATGTTAAAACTTTTTAACAATTCAAAGAGCCAGAAAGAAAACAATATAAGTTTAAAAATTCGTTAATAAAATAATAAAATAATAAAATATGATTTTTTTTATTATATACACGGTGTATTTGAAATAGGGTCGGAAAATTTAACGGATTATTCTGCATCATAAAATATGACAAAAAGTTCATATAAACATATGTCTAAAAATGCGTCATAAGGGAGCTACGCCCCTTTGAAAGTGGCTAAAAAAATCGGTTTTTATTTAATAACTCAGGAACCCTTTGAGATATATCGACGAGGTTTTGCACGTCAACTAATTCTACCAAGGCCCGTTTTTATGTGTTATTTTCGTGTACTTATTTCAACCAGGGGTGTGCGAAACGGGGGGGGGCTTATCAGTTTTTTGTCCCAAACTTTTTTCTGTGTAACTTTTTTGCAATTTTATTTTTTAAATATGATTCCCCAGGTCAAAATACATAAAAAAGGTACTCTTGATGTAATACTGTAGGATTAACCGTTTTCGAGAAAAATTCATTTGAAGGTGAAATTCCACGGTTCGAGGACGAAAAATTAAATACTAAAATGTTGAAAACCAAAATTTTAATGATGCAGGGCGAATTTACATTAAAAACTAAGAAAAAAACCTCATATACAGGTACTTCCAAAAATCAATCCTAATGGAGCTATGGTCTCCTAAATATGCACCATTTTTAAAGGGCTATGGTAGCTTTAAAAGCGTTTTTTCGACATACATGTATGGAAACTTTTTTTCTTAGTTTTTGATGTAGAATAACAATGCATCATTAAAATTTTGGTTTTCGACATTTTAGTATTTAATTTTTCGTCCTCGAACCGTGAAATTTCACCTTAAAATGAACTTTTCTCGAAAACGGTTAATCCTACAGTATTACAACAAGAGTACCTTTTTTATGTATTTTGACCTGAGGAATCATATTTCAAAAATAAAATTGCAAAAAAGTTACACAGAAAAAAGTTTGGGACAAAAAACTGATAAGGCATAACATTTAAATAAAGATCATTGCTGTTTTTTCTTTAATTTTAGTTTTCAACTAAAAAGAAATAAAATAACGGGTGTTTCCACCCGTAAAAAAAAACAATTTGCGATCGGTTTCTATCTAATAAAGTTTGGCAATGCTGTACTGGTACCAGCGCAGTCATTTGATGTTTTGGTTTCAGTTATTTAAAAGAAGTAAATTATTTACTTCTTCACTGTAACTATATTTTTAATAAATAAGTGTTTAAATTAGTTTTGAGTGGCCTGTTTTTAATACCAAGATTCAATTAAATAAATTAAAATTTATGAATATCAGTGATTTAAAGCTTTTAAGATGGAAAGTGCATAAAATATAATATATTATCTGAAATTAATTAGGGTGTATACCTAGGATGTTTTGCTAATAAAATAAGTATTTATATTGCTTATCAATAAAAATAAATCAACTAAAGATAAGATTCACAAATTAAAAACACATTTTGCAAAAATATAACATTTATTAAGATATCTGTAACTGTCAGTTTCTTGTTTTATAGTAACCAAGTGATAATTGCACTTGTGCAAAAATTATCAGATTCATTTTGATTTGATTGGTCAAGAAACTAAAAATGCAAGGTTTTGATTGGCCTATATATTGTTGTTTGGATTCGCCATTTTGAATTTTGACTTTTTATAGCCAGATTGGAAATCAGTGATGTCAATAACTAAAAGTTGCATCAAAATTTTAATATTATACGCGGTATTTTACTTATGGAATTAGTATTAAACTCTTAGTATCAGGAATAATTATAAAATTATTAAAGAAAGTCAAGTTTTTAAACAACGGCCCGGGAAATATTTTGATTTATATGATGTTTTAGTTAGTAAGGGAAGCCTGTTCACCTAAATATATGTGTTCTAAATCTTTATTTAAATCCGTTTCCAGGGAACCGTGTGTTATGGGCTAGTATGACACAAATAAATCAATAACTGTATCTTAGTAATTGGAGGTAGACAAAAAACAACTTACATTCTTTAGGCAATATTTTTAAAAATCTTTCTTCAATTAAGTTTTTAAATCTTTAAGGCGATAAGTAAAATTTATTTAAGCTGGTTACCAAACCAACCCAACAATAATATTAGATAGTAGATGGCTGGATTAGGGTTATTTATATTAAAAAACGTTTTTTTACTAAAACTGCCGACGTTTCGTTGGCTTTATTCCAACTTCTTCAAAAGGCACACTACAAGAAATGTAACAATTATGTTAAAACTTTTTAACAATTCAAAGAGCCAGAAAGAAAAAAATATAAGTTTAAAAATTCGTTAATAAAATAATAAAATATGATTTTTTTTTATTATATATAAAGGAAAAAAAAATCATATTTTATTATTTTATTAACGAATTTTTAAACTTATATTGTTTTATTTCTGGCTCTTTAAATTGTTAAAAAGTTTTAACATAATTGTTACATTTCTTGTAGTGTGCCTTTTGAAGAAGTTGGAATAAAGCCAACGAAACGTCGGCAGTTTTAGTAAAAAAAACGTTTTTTAATATAAATAACCCTAATCCAGCCATCTACTATCTAGTAAAATTTATATATCTACTGGATCAAAATATCCCCTTCGTAGAATATATTTGTTTAAAATATTTTTGGTATCGTAAAAAAAAAAGATTTATTTTAAGTTAAGAGCTTAATAATAATAATGACTGCGGCAAAATCACAGGTTAAACAACCTCGACCCGAGTCAGTACTTTGGCGGGTGACCCATAGATTCTTCGGAGGGAATGTGTTATTGTCCTACATTGAGAATACTACTCTACGAAAGTAAGGGACATGAGCATGGCCTTTTAAGGCAGAATAATAGATGCTAAACACATATTTTTACACTCTGTATTGGCCTTTCAACGTTTTCGCAGATTAAATAACTGCGTTTCCGCGCAGAATTCTTTATGTCACATAGAAGCTCACATGATGATCTATTAAACCATCAGTGGTTTTGGCATTGTAAGTTATCTCCAACCTGTTTTGATTAAAAAAGTTGTAAGTACATAGGTTCTCATTGAAATTTAGACCCTTTTTAAACAATGTTCCCATCATCCTATGGAACTCAAATTAAGTGCATACTAATTAGTATTAAGTGAATTTCACACCACCACAAGGTGGTGCTTAGGGATAATTATCCTCCTACAAGCCACTCCCTATACGTATCTCGGTAGTCTCCTTTGTTAGCGCTTTTAAATGGCATATAGGAATAAACATTTTATTATAAAATATAAAATAAAAGCGATAAAATGTTTTAGAAGTGCTTTTATAACGGACTATAAATTTTCGAAATAATTTCGAGAACAATATGTTGACCTTTTATAACTCTGCAGTGTTCTGACATTATAATTTTTACAACTTGAATCTAAATGAAATACTAAAACTTTGATTGTTATCATAGCTTCTAAAGATTTCATGAAAATAATAACAGTCCAGTCCTACGCCATATAAGAATCAGTATGAGCATCTAATTTCTTCTAAATTAATAATTTATTATTTATCTTAGGACCCCCGAGTAACTATTATCATACTATTCACAGCGCGTAGCGCCAGAATACTAACGCTCTTACTTAGAATAGTATATTCTATAACTAGTATGGAATAGATAGTATTCCGCGCGAGCGAAAAGTTTGTCATACGAGCGGAAGGCGAGTATGACGGTCCCGCAAGCGCGGAAAGACTATTTCATACGTGTTGTAAACTATACTTTTTCTTCGACTGCAAATATGATACACTGTATGGCTTTAAACTGCGGACAAGGTTAAAAACAACTCGACAATGTAAATGCAACAAAACAAATATTTTTAAATAAAGCAATTAATGTTATTTAATAATTTTATCAAATCAGTACTTAAAAAAAGATTTTTATTTAATTTACCACATATTTACAAATTATAATGCAAAAATTAAAGGTTATATCAGATTGTTGTGACAGATATCAGGTTTAAATATTTAACAATAGATGGAGCAGTTTTAATTTTTTAAACTAAATTGATAAAAAACTGGTCAAATATTAAGAAAAACTAATAAACTTTATGTAATTTTAACCCAAAATTTTAAATTGCATTAAATTATTCAATATTTCATGGTAAAATATATATATTTTTTTCTAATTTTGCTACAGTCTTTACTTTTATAAACGAGAGATGGCACTACATGTGCTCATTCTAACACTTGATACGGAATATTCATACCGTATCTAGAGCTAGAATTTATTCATTCTGTGTTTGAAAAGTGTGTGTATTTGCTTACATTCTAAAGCAGTTGTAGAAAAAGTAGTAGCTGTATTTGACGCATAGCAACTTGTATACGTCAACTCCTATGTAATATTTTGAAAACGCTGCTATTGACAAATGCAGTTACTGCTTTCTAATTAAGGACGGCAGAATAGTATTATACGGTAGTTTTAAATTTCCCAAAATCGCCAATAGACAAAAAATCCTGTATACAAATATGTTTCATGAAAAAAAAAAAGAATCTTTGAAAATGACCGTCTGTCCGTTTGTCCGTCTCTCTGAGGTCTAGTTTTTTGTGGACACAATAACTCAAGAATGAATAATCGACTCGAAGTTTTCAGGAAAAATCGAGTTCTGTGAGAGAAATATGCCCATTGTTTTTGAAAGTAATCTCCCCAAAAACAAAAAAATTATGGGGAATTACACTTGAAACAAAAAATAAAAAAAACTATAATTTTTATTTATTTATTTTTTAAATTTTTCATTTTTCGAAAGAAGCAATATTTTTGAAAAAACATTTTTTTGTTTCTTTTTTTTATTTTTTATTTTCTGGTAAAGGAAATTTCTCGGATTTTTTTTTTTTTGAAAAATATTGTTTTTTTTTTAATTTCTTTTTATTATATTTTTTTTAAGTTACGTTATTTGGGGAAATGTAATTTACCATCCACTCTGAATAGTATAAAATGGAATGCGTAGCACTACATAACGAAATTGTAGAAAAACAATATTTTAAGATAAAATACGTTTTCTATAATAGTAAAAACCATTTAAAATAATGTCGAAGAGTCTTTATGTCTAAAGCAGAAACAACATTTCTTTGATAAATTTTAAATATTTCAAAAAGTTTAAATTTTTATTTTATCTTTGATATTTTCCTAAACAAAACTAAGCTAAATATGACCTTTTAAATTTTTTAAAATGGATCAATAGAGCATACTGGCTATTAAAAGTGCTCCTATTACTTTCCCCAAGGAAAGTCTAGCGTTAGTAAAAAAAAATCGAAAAATTTTTATTGCTTTTTTTACGTTTCTGGACCTTTTATATCCAAAAAATTATTATTTCCATAAAAAAAAGTCTGTCTGTCTGTCTGTTCGGAAAATTTGTGACCACGGCAACTCAAGAAAGCTTTGAGCTAGAGACTTGGATTTGGACCATAGGTTGATTATCCAACGTTCTAGGCTGGGATTATAAAATGGGGTAAACAGAAGTTTTTTCAAAAACATTTTTTTTTCAATTTATGTTTCGTTTTACAAAAAAAGAAACTTTTTAACACGTTTGCTGCGGGACGAGACTTATGCGTCTCGTACATAACTTTCCTATGGGACGGAAGATAAAATTGTAAAACTTTCGTATCGAACGAATTGTGTATTTTTTATATTTTTTGGGATATATTAGTTTTATTTGTAGCTATTGGTTTGTATTGTTTTTCTGCGAGTATTTTACTTAAAAAACTGCACGAGACAAATATAACTCGTAAAGTTTAATTGTACACAATTGTAGCGACAGCCGATACGAGTACGAGTTATATATATCTCGTACCGCTTATAAAATATATTTTTTACTAAAGGCGTTACGAGTCCGAGTCATATAAGTCTCGTACCGCTTATAAAATATATTTTTTACCACAGACGTTACGAAGTTTTGACAAGATTCGACAAGTCTGGACTAGAAAATATAAGACTATTTAGCTCAGTTTATAATTTTCTTGCGTTGAGTTCACGTGTGAGTAATGTCTAACCGAAGTAAGAAACTTGTGGCTTTAGCAAGGGCCTCAGCCTTAAGTGACTGTTCGGAAGAGGAATTCGAAGAGGATTCGGACGATTCCGTTAACGATATAGATTATTTGCCTTCTGAGTCATCTGATGAAGATTTCGAAGATGACGAAGAGGACAAAGAAAATGAAGACGACAATGCTACACCAGAGCTTTCTGTTGTGCCACCAACAAACGTCATAGAAGAGGTATGGGGAAGAATAAAAGAATCAGATGAACAGTTATTTGAAACCTTGTGTACCGAAGATAATGTGCTTTCTCCTCCCTTTTCTGCTGTTAGCCCCTATGATTTTTTTCAACTTTTCGTAACAGACGATTTAATTGACGTAATTGTTGAGGAGACAAATCTATATGAAAATCAACTAAATGCTCTAAACACGAACAAACGTATCAAAAACTGGCAACCAACTAATCCTGATGAAATGAAAAAATTTTTCTCAATAATTATAGCAATGGGTATTACTAAAGTGCCAAAAATTAACTTGTATTGGTCAAAAGACCCATTGTACCGCAATGAGTTTATTTCTAAGACAATGCCTCGAGACAGATTTCTTCTTATATTACGTTGTTGGCATTTTGTCAATAATTCAGAAAATGTCGGCAGTGACAAACTATTTAAACTAAGGCCGCTAATAAATCCAATTATTGAAAAGTTTCAACAATTTATAACTCCTGGACAAAAACTAGTAATTGATGAGACAATGGTACCCTGGAGAGGTAGATTACAATTTCGACAATATATTAAAAATAAAAGCCATAGATATGGTGTAAAGTTATATAAACTGTGCACAGTTGCGGGTTATATATTAAATTTTCGAGTATATACTGGAAAAGGTGACATAACATCAGGTACAGGACATAGTGCAGCAGTTGTAAACGTTCTGATTGAGAATTATATTGGACAAGGACGAATACTTTTTGTGGACAATTATTATACGAGTATTGAATTAGCCGAAACATTGCTTTCTAATAAAACCCGTCTTTGCGGGACAATTCGTAAGAATAGAGGTTTTCCAAAAACAGTTTTCCAAGAAAAGTTAAAGTATGGAAAAATTAAAGGTATACAGAAAGGTACTGTAAAAATAATAACTTGGATTGATAAAAAACAAGTTCGTATGCTAACCACTTAAATCATAAAGATTCATTAGTGGATTCAGACAAAATAAGAAATGGCTATCCAGTTAGAAAACCACAATGTGTCATAGATTATAACAAAGCAAAAAAGGGAGTTGATTACAGTGACCAAATGGCCTCGTATCAAACTGCTTTGAGAAAGGGTACCAAATGGTATCGTAAGGTAGCTATAGAAATTATTTTTGGTGCAGCCATGACCAATGCTTGGATACTTTTTAATTCTACAAAACCGAACAAAAATGACAAATTATCGATCTTAGACTTTAAAGACAGCGTCTGTAAGAGTTTAAATAACTCAGGGAATGATCCTGCTAGGCCACGAATACCCAAACGGATTCACACATTAACAGAAGGTGGTCCAGATACAAAAAAGAGGAGAAGATGTGTTGGTTGCTATAAGCAATTGAGAAAAAATTTAGGCAGCCGAGAAGCAGACAAGAAAACTAAGCAAGTTTTTACTTTTTGTATGAACTGTGAGGGTATGCCTCACCTTTGTTTACCATGTTACAATGAATCACATGCTATAATGAATCTCATGCAACAATGATTTATTTTATGTAATGTTAATAATAAAGAAAACCTTATCATTTTTATATGGCAGTGTTTTAAAATTAAATATGTTTAGTGCAAAATGTTTGTTTTTTCTTTAGTCGTTAATAAATCGTGATAAATTATGGAAACCGGGTCCTGTTAAAAAGTCCTGTTATTGTCGAAGGATTGCACATATTTATTAAACAAATTTCTTTAATTATTTTTGCGCTTTTGAATTTTTTCACATTTTTATAAACAAAAAAATTAAGCATGGTGTACGAGTCAAATCAGACTCGTACCGTTCAAATGGAAAATATTATATGAGTTAAATATGTCTCGTACCGTCCTCCACAAAGTTTTACGTAGGTGGCTCCGCAGCGAATGTGTCAAAAAAAAAAATTTGTTTTGAAAAAATAAATAAATAAATAAAATTATTTTTTTTTTATTTCTTTTATTTTCAATTTTAATCAACCTAGGCCTATAGAGGAAAGTATTGTTTTGTTGCAGCAGTATTTTTATTTGTGTTGATGTCAGATTTAAAAAAGTACTTATAGTTATCTAGTAGAGATATATATTTGCTACTCTGCCATTTCACTTCAATAATTTTATTTATAGAGTAATAAATACATTTATAAACTAAAATATTTAATCTAAAAGTCTAAATCTAAAAGTCTTTAATTTTTAATTTGTGACTTTAGATACACTAATAGAATTTCCGATAATCGGAGAAAAAAAACTGGGACCTAAAAAGAAGATTTTTAATTAATGAATAATATTTGACATAAAGAACAAAACTGACAAGTTTGAATTGTCGAATTTAAACAAAACAATTGTCTCTTTTTTTCGACAGCAGTGTAATTAAGTAGTAGTAGTAAATTTTTGGGTTGGCCAAAGCCGGACAACTAGGCTATCTATGGCCCTTTTTTGTCACCCAAGAAATCGCAGCCATTTACATAATAATTTCAGTCCTCCTTGAACCTGCCCGTCCTTTCAATAAAGGTCAGGATATTGGCCCAGGGGAGATCTCTTAGTTCCTCTTGGTTAAGTCTTTGAGTTTCAAAGACTTGCAACCTGATCCTGTCGTATCTGACACACTCAGCAAGTAATGAGAGGATGTTTTATCCTTCCTCACTCTGGGCATAGTGGACTCTCTAGAACACATTATTGCCAGGTGCTTCCTTAACCTGCAGTGGCCCGTGAGGACCCCTACAAGTTGTCTGAGTGCAGTCCTTTTTTCAGCAACCAGCCGGTTTTTGATTTGCTTGGGCCAGCTAGGAAGTCCTTAGCTTGCCGGCAACCGTCGACCGCCCTCCATTGCTCCTTTAGCTTGGTATAAGCACACCCATCGAGAGTGGTCTTTAACTGCTTCCTTGTAACACCCAATATAGGTTCCAGCTCCATGCAGGCCATCCCTGATCCGAGTCTAGCAAGTTCATCTGCCTTCTTGATTCCAGGAATTCCACTATGACCCGGTACCCATACAAGTTGAACGTTTTTGGTCCTTGCTAACTATTAGAAAGCTTCTGCACACTCCCTGACTAGGGGTGACCTAGTGCTAGCTTATACCAAGCTATAGGAGTAATGGAGCTGTCGACGGTTGCCGGCAAGTTAAGGACTTACTGGCTGGTAATTAAAATTTTGGAAATAATAGGTATCCAAAATAATTGCAATAATTGCCATCTTTTACATTCAATAAAGGCCATTATACAGAAACTCCTGCCAAATGAGAATCCCAGATAATAAACGTGGATTTATGTTGATTTTTGTCATAAAAAAAGATATCGTTTCAAATGAGAGTTTTGGACTAAATGAGAAAATATGTTTTTGTTTAAAAAAGTGCAAAATGATGAAAAGAAATGATAAAAAACTGTTTTCCAAGTTTATTTGTTAATAAAAAACAAAATGAAAAAAAAAAATAGTACTGCCAACAAAATAATACTTTCCCCTCTAGGCATGGGTTCATTAAAATTAAAAACGAAAAAAAAAATAAAAAACATAGTTTTTCAAAAAAATTGTTTTTTTTACAAAAAGTTTCTTTTTTGGTGAAACGAAAAATAAATTGAAAAAAAAATGTTTTTGAAAAAAATTGTTTTTACCCCAGTTTACCCCTTTACCCCAATCCGATTTTTACCAAAAACAAGCCAGAAGCGTTCTTGAGTTATCGTGGTTACTAATTTCTCTGACACACAGACCGGCAGACTCACCGACTAACAGAAACGTAAGACTTTTCTTCGGGAAAGTAAAATTAAAAACTCATCAGGTATTATTTGTTTTCGTAAACCCGACAACAACTCATTATTCTTGCGCTAAATGTGACTCTATCATACTGAAAAAAAGTAATATTTTTTGTTTATCTAAAAACCAAGATAATAACATTTAGGTACAATGCATAATAAAAACCACAGAACACAAAAACACTGTACAATACTAATGAAATATATTTATTTAAGTTAAAAATCTATGTGTAACCTTTTCATAATCTAGTTTTAAATTATACAATGGAAATAAACTTATTTAACACGTTGAAAGCCACATAAATTACTTTTCTGGGGAAACACTGTCCCGGGGAACTGCATGCTTTAAGTTATCGTTGAAGCTGCTGGTTTGCTTACAATGTTATTATAATTATAATAACATTGTAATATAAACACATAAAAATAACTTCATAATGGTACTGAAACTTAAGAAACTAGTGTCAACGGTCCAGCCTAATTACACATTGAGTTACAGCGTATTAAGGGGTTGTTCTGATTTTTGAGGCAAAAAATAGACGATTTTTTTTCAGACGACCTGTATTATTTTTATGTACAAAACATTTTACAAAGTATTAGGCAAGTCTTAAAGGTTACAATTTTTTTTTTAGTTTTTTTCTTTGCCGTCATAAATAAATATGCAGCGCTGGCTGAAATTAGACACCTCAAAAATAACATAGCAAACGGTTCCAGCGATAGCTCCGCCCCAATGGTCGGAAACATAAAAATCAAAAAAATTGTTAAAAATTACCTCCTACAGTTTGCTAGTGTCGATATAAGTCAAAATTCCAAAAGACAAAAATTCCACGCTTATTTTAGTGAAAAAAACAAAAAATAGCCATTTTCCGACCAAAAACGGCTAAAAAATAAATTACAAGCCTTTGAAAAAAAACTTTACAATAGCGAACTCACCAACATGATTTTCGACAAAATACCGAAAGATTTAAGTCAATATTTTAATTAAATAGTTTTTTTTTAATCGCTGGAACCGTTTTGAAAAATTACATTTTGAGAAAAACGCGTTTAAAGTATATTTTTCTATTTTAAAGTATACAAAAGAAACACCAATAAAACTTTAATTCTGCAGGGCGATTCTACAATAAAAACTAAGCAAAAAAGTATTCTTTACCGAAACAACTAAATTTAATATTAAAGGAGTAATAGCCTTTTAAAAAGTAAAATTTTTGGTGGCACAGAATGTAACTTATTTTTTTTTTTTTTGAAAACGGTTGGTCCTACAGTGTTACACTATATGACATTTTTTATGTATTTTTACTCAAGAAATCTATATTTTTTATAAAAATTAAAAAAAAGATGCACATAAAAGTTTGGGGCAAAAAACTGATAAGCCCCCCCGTTTCGCACGCCCCTGGTTAAAATAAATACATAAGAATAACATACGAACATAGGCCTTAATAAGATTAGTTTTCATGCAAAACCTCCTTGCTGTATTTCTAAGGGTTCCTGAGTTATTAAATAAAAAACGATTTTTTTAGCCACATGTTTGGAAACTTTTATCACATTTTATGATTATGATTGATTTAAAATTTTATAATTTTTTTATGTATATATGTATAACATTTTAAACAAGACAAATTTCGTCAAAATATTTTAGGAGCGTATTCTACACATATTGAGAAGTATAAAAAGCAAAAAAAATATATTTTTGAAATAAAAAATCAGAACAACCCCTTAAATCTGTAAAAACTAAAAAAGCAACAAAATATTTTAATTTTATAGTCAAGAGCAGCGAACACATCACATACCCTTTCGTTAGGTGCAATTTTGCCAAATCTTACATTGACATATGTCAAAATTCGTAATTAAAATAATTAATTTAAGTACGTTCCGAGATGTAAGCAGGGCTGAAATGTTGGTTAAGTATTTATTTTTTATGTATCTATAAGCATGTAAAGTCTTATCGTTGCAGGCGATTTAGCCCAAAATACGATACCCTCCTTTGACATTTTAAAACTTTATAGTTTTTAATAATAATAATAATAATAATAATAATAATAATAATAATAATGTGTTCTTGTTTAAAAGTCGCTATGATGTACCGTTTTCGGGAAAAACTAATTTAAACTTTTCATGTTTCTTGCATAAAATCTATATATACCAAGATGACTTTGACAAATAAACAAAATTATAAATTTGTAGTTATCAGATGTTACTTGATTCCTGTTTTTTTTCCTGTTTCCCTTAGGAATCATGTTTGGGTCGGGCTAATTTAGGTTAAATCAACATAAAATTTGTATCTGAGGTTTTTATTTGGAACGAAAGTCTCCAGGCACATACAGACAAAAAGTCATCCTATTTCATAGCCATCCGCCGGTAAATAATGACTAAACTATTAAACAGAAATAGTAACCCTCACAAAATCTGGGAATGAAAAGAGCTAATTTGAGCCATGGCTTTCTAGATTTTTTGCTTAGTTGCGGATTGATTGCGTTTCTTTTAGAACTCTTTACCACCACGTTCTGAAATTTAATAATATTTTGGGAAAAATAATTATTTTATGGTATGTAATATTTGTACTTAAATTTTAAATTAAATTATTGAAGAAAAGTGGCATAAACTGGGTTATAATCAGTACCCGGCATATTTCCAGTTGTTGTCCAGTCTTCAGGTCAGTAAAAGAGGCTTTACCAGGAAATAATTCAGGGAGTTTTGATTTTCGGTTTATTGGGTAGGGTCAATGGCCACAAATAAAAAACAATTTTGCGTTGAACTCGATTTGGAACTGTCATCTTTTTAACGTATTTTTCACAAAAACGAACTTTTTAAAATATCTCAAGATCGGTGCATCCTAGGACAAAAAGCGTTTGATATGAAAATAAAGAGGACCCAATCTCCAACATTTTTTGTGTCATGTATTTTTTTGTACGACTTATAGCTAATTCACGGCACGGCCTTAAACGTTACACTGTAGGGTTTTAGATATTTCTTTATGACTTGCTTAGGAAGTTTTTTTTATGCTTAATATAATCAAAAATAGGTTTACTCGAGATAATGAGGCACAAATGTGTGAATTTATAAAAAAAAAATTAATTTTACGTTAATTAAAAAGAAAGTGCCAGATAGATAGATTTTTTTTAACTCTCACACAAAATGTTCTTAGGGGCATGCCTAACCGACGACAAAGAACAATTTTGTTTATTTGAGGCCTTAAACCCTAACTAATAAAACAAAAATCTAAACTCCCTGAATTATTTCCAGGTAAAGCCTCTTTTATTTACTTGAAGACTGGACTATAACTGGAAATACGCCGGGTACTGGTTATAATGATCAGGTCATTTAAAAAACCACGATTTTTTGAAAATTTTAGGTCCCGCCCTCATGTAAAAAATACCATAACAAAATTCTGTGCCAAATTTCAGCTCTCCATTTGAAAATTTGAAAAAATTAAAAATAATATTTTATATCTTGCACGATATGGCATACAAGATATATTTAATTAAAAAAATCATGCCTTATAAAAAAATTAATTTACATTTTTTTCCAATTTTTGAATGCAATTTTTCAATTGTTTTAATTATTTTATTAAACAAATCTGAGAAATGCCCTAATAATCATATAATATATCATAGTTGAATATATTCTTCAAACAGATTACATGTATTGTTAAAATGAAAAGCATAGTACTAGAATCAAATTTAAACTAGGTGAGCTAATCAAATTATTTTGAAGTGTTTGCACGGTAAACATTTCAAAACAATTTGATGGTTGAAACATACGCTAATTAACCATCATTTTACAATAGTGTTAATTATTAAATTAACAAATTTTACGGAAAATTAAACTCAATTATAATTAATTTTATGATGCACATATTTACATGCTTTAACTTTTGAAAGGCTTAATAGTTCAAGTTGAAATTTGGAACGCATAAATAACATAAACCAAATGTTTTTACTTTTATATTTTAGAACTAAAAAATGATAAGTATTTTAATATACATTACATTACATTACATTTTGTTTAACCTCGTACTATTCTACTTAATTAAGCATCCTCTAAGTCCAGGACTTGTGTGGGCTAGCAGTAGAGGGAACCACCGGCTTTAATTGACTTTCGAACCAATTTATAGGGAGTGTCCGCTTCACTTACTCCTTAGCCAAATTTCAATTATTAATTAACTGAAAAAGGCAAATCGGCGCCGGTGAGAATCGAACTCACGCTATTTGTGTAGTAATCTCGCCAAGTACGACGCGGTAGTCCACTAGAACAATCCTCCCATAAAAATATTTGTTAAGGGGGCACAATGAAGGGGGAGTTTTTTTAACGGTAAGGGGAGTCGTATGATATATTATTTTAAAGCTAATAAAATGTTCTATTTCATATATTTCTTATTTTTTCAACATTTTTTAAAAATTATTTAATTAATTAATTTTATTATGTACATAAATACATATTTACATACTTTAACTTTTGAAAGGCTTAAGAGTTCAAGTTGAAATTTGGAACGCATAAATAACATAAACCAAATATTTTTACTTTTATATTTTAGAACTATAAAATTAAAAGTATTTTAATATATATTTGATTTGTTAAGGGGGCACAATGAAGGCGGGAGTTTTTTTAACGGTAAGGGGAGTCGTGTGATATATTATTTTAAAGCTAATAAAATGTTCTATTTCATATATTTCTTATTTTTTCAACATTTTTTTTTTTAAATAAATAAATATTTACATACTTTAACTTTTGAACGGCTTAAGAGTTCAAGTTGAAATTTGGAACGCATAAATAACATAAACCAAATATTTTTACTTTTCTGATTTAGAACTATAAAATTAAAAGTATTTTAATATATATTTGATTTGTTAAGGGGGCACAATGAAGGCGGGAGTTTTTTTAGTGGAAAGGGGATTTGTGTGATGTATTATTTTAAAGCTAATAAAATGTTCTATTCCATATATTTCTTATTTTTTTCAATATTTTTTTTTAAGGGGATAAAAATGTTGAAAATGGGAATTTTCGTCAACATTTCTTAAAAAAATCAATCAATATTTGTTTAATGGTTAATTTTAGGGGATTTTGACAGGCACGGTTTGTACTTAATATATTTATTTATTTATTTATTTATTTATTTATTTATTTATTTATTTATTTATTTATTTATTTATTTATTTATTTATTTATTTATTTATTTATTTATTTATTTATTTATTTATTTATTTATTTATTTATTTATTTATTTATTTATTTATTTATTTATTTATTTATTTATTTATTTATTTATTTATTTATTTATTTATTTATTTATTTATTTATTTATTTATTTATTTATTTATTTATTTATTTATTTATTTATTTATTTATTTATTTATTTATTTATTTATTTATTTATTTATTTATTTATTTATTTATTTATTTATTTATTTATTTATTTATTTATTTATTTATTTATTTATTTATTTATTTATTTATTTATTTATTTATTTATTTATTTATTATTTATTACGTCATTCTGGGACCTTATTTAAGGTATTTTATACCATATTAGACTGTCCAAAAATACTAGTAATTTTGAAGTGCTTCAAGTCTATAGCCATTCCAGTCTTTTTTCAAAGTTATTCCGCCGTACCATCATTTATACCATTAACAAGCCCTGCACTTTTTTACAAAGTGAAATGTAAATTCAGATATTATTTGTAAATAATAAAATATAAAATAAAAATTAAAAATTCAAAAATTATTTGACTTTGACATATTATGTCAAATGTACAGTACTATCTGAAGAAAAGTGAAAAACGAAAAAACGACTAGACTGGGCTGACGTTTGTCCCTATTTTACGCAAACACGTCAGCTCAATTTATTCGTTTTCTCGATATTCAGTTTTCTCAACTCTCTTAAATCATTTATAATAAAATATGGTACACTGACCATGATCTCGTAATTATTACGGTATTTAAAATAAGAGGGAAGAGTTCACAGAGACAACAAATCACATAAGAAATATACATAAACTGTAACAAGCAAAACTGAATATTCAGTTACAAATGGAGAAGAAATAGAAAGTTATTATCTTATACAATTGTACTTTAATTTTTGTTACACACCATACTTCATGTCCGTCACTGAATATTTATTTATCTATTTATTTGTTTGAATAATTTTTGTTAAAAAAAAACGCAATATTTCGTGTCCGTCACTGAATATTAAAGTACGTGACTTTAAAACTATAGTTCTAAAGTCATGTACTTTAATTAGCACAAGTTTTGTAACTTATTTGGGGCTCTCCATGATTCTGTGTATATGTTACTGTGAAAGACCGAAATTCTCCGAAGAAAGTCCGAAAAACTAAAAAAAAAAAACCTGCGCCAAACCAATGTTAACTTAAATCATCGCTATCCATTAAAAAAAAACAAATCAGCCAAAGACAAAAAAAAAACAATGTTAACGTAAACTAACGGGGGGCATTATTTTATTTTTTGGAGATTCTCCGGTGAATGTCGACATTCTCAGATTTCGGTCTTTCACAGTAACAGATACACAGAATCATGGAGAGCCCCAAGTAAGTTACAAAACTTGTTCTAATTAAAATACATAATTTTAGAACTATAGCTTTAAAGTCACGTACTTTATATTCAGTAACGGACACGAAATATTTTTAACAAAAGTTAAAGTACAATTGTATAAGATAATATCTTTCTATCCATTTGTAACTGGATATTCAGTTTTGCTTTTACAGTATATTTTTGTAAACAAATCACATAAGAAATATACATATTGTTATATTGAGTACTAAAAGTAGATCATCCAGTTAAGAGAATTTTTGCTTTCTTACGATTTTAACTATGTCTGTAAGTTTAATATAGTTTAACGAAAATAATATTTTATTATTAGGCTTCTGACATAATTCCATCAGTGGTGAGTGTTTTGAAGTAAACCAAAAATATATCGCTAGAATTTTACTTTGGTCCAGTAGTTTAGGCTCTATGGAGGTACAAACAAGCGCGTATATATTAATACATAAACCTTAATATCATAACTCTACACAGAAAAAAATATTCCTTGAACCAAGGATATGTTCAAAGCCATACCTAAAAGGATCCGTTAAGTATGTTTTAGATTTACCTATACAATAGGGAATATTCTGTTGGATTAACCGCGCATTCGAACTATCGTAAATTAAAACCCCGCTTTTTGTCCCTTTTGTTAATTTGAAAACCTTAGTTTTTATTTTGTCTGTGGCCATTAAAAAGGATTTTTATATTTTATTTTAACCGAATACTCCTTTATTATGTAAAAAACATGTATTTTTTTAATAGTATGTTAGGTCCCCGTATATAAATATATAAATATGTCTAGGTTTTGTTAAATTATTATTTTTTTTTGTATCATACATAATATTTGACAGTATTCTATAAAAATTACCCTGCACTTCTTTGAAATATTTTTAATATGTTTAATATTAAACTAATAAATCATATTTTCCCTCAATGTTGACCTACCAAAACAAAACCTAGGTTAATTTTGAGTGTTTCTTAGGAATACTATCATCTTTTATTCATTTGCAAAAATGATCATTCGCTAAATTCATTATTCTTTAAGAATACGAAATAAATTAAAAAATAAAAATTTAGTTCGTTTTCTTAAAAAAAAATAACCATAGCTAGAATAGCCGAAGTGTAGCTGTACCAATTGATAAAAGAGAAAAGACACTGAGAATTTGTTGTTGTGAAACTCTCTTGAATACTAAACAGAACTGTACATATGGAACCCCAAACAACTATAGTTTTTCAATACAAATTATTCCAGTAACAATAACAACGTTATTTTGTATTGAAACAACTCGAATTCAACTTAAACTTAGTTGGGGTTCCGGAATTCCAAAAGAACAAAATAATTCAGTATTAATTTGTTACTGTATTAAATATATTTAATACTGTAACAAATCCTCAGTATATAAAAAGATATAAGAAATAAGATATATTAATGAGATCTCAAATTGGAAATATCGGATATAGTCTAAGAGCGGTGACCATTTTTATTTCGTTATTTTCTCCCAGCTGTATTTTATATATGTCTTAAAGTACATTCAAATTAAGCTATTTGCAAATCGCCAGGTATTGGATCGGGTTCCTTTGGGTGTTAGAAGCCTCTGAATGTAATAAATGTAATGTATATGACTCGGCAAGTTAAAAATAGATTTTTTGGTAGCTCACTGTTAGAGATTTGGAGTTTATAACACCCAAAGTAACCGGATCCTAGCAATTTGAAAATAGCTTAATTTGAATGTACTTTAAAACGTCGAAGTGGCTATTTTCCCGTCTGACGTTACATGACCTAATTCTTTAGTTTGTTGTGGTTTTTTCGTTTGTTTGGTGTTTTTAATGCTAAACGAGGAGAATATAATTCTGACGAAAAATACCTTATACCTTAAAACCTTTGAAAACACTAAAAATCGGCCAAAAAAACTACTGGACATTGGAATAGCTTCATGAACGTCGGACGTGCAAATATCCCCTCCCTTAAAACATATATAAAATACAGCCGGGATAAAATAATAAAATAAAAATGGTCACCAGCTCTCCGACTTATAATATTGATTTATGGCCAATATCAACGTGATTTGAAAAGACAAATTATCCAATTCGTTTAAAAAAGATTTATTGTAGAATAAATATTATTTGTTTGTATCTTCTAAATATAATATATAAATATTCTATGTCTTTTTCTATTTTAATTTAACATTCCATTTTTGGATGGATTATTTTAATATTTTAACAAAAGAAACGTATGTGCTAGCCCTGGTAGAAAAGTACATAAATCTAACTTAACATAACATTAGATTAGTGACATTTTTATGTTTAGTCTCAAACGTTATACAAAAACGTTATAAAATATATAAATCTAACCTTAAAAACTAACGTTTGACAAAAACGTTATAAAATACCTAAATCTAACGTTAGTTTTCCAACTAAATTCTAACCTTTTTCTAACCTTATTCTAACTTTAAATATTTTTTAAATTTCCATTATTAATACGTAAGCTATAGTAGAAAATACTCATTTCAGACAGCTATGTGCCTAGGTTTGATAATTATTTATTATTTCTATAATAAGTTTAAAAAAATATCCCCCAAAAGTCAAAATTATAGTAAGTCTGGCAACGCTGTATTAGAATTGAACAAACTATTTTAAGATTCTGAATGTATAAATAAATATTAACTAACTAAATATAAAGTTTTTCTGAGAGGTAAACGTATTTATTGAAGTATAACAGCATATTACACGAAAAATATTTAGGGCCATCTAAAAAGATGGCTATTTTATTAATAAATGTAACGAAATTATGTTTAAAAATATTATGATTCCTAAAATATATTAAGATTTATTTATATGAATAAATTTGTCTCCAGCTGCCATTTTATGATGCAGGTAGAAATTTCCTAGTTGGCCACGCTCCCTCCGAAATTTAGAAATTAACGTATTTTTAACTTAAAAATCTTGTTAGATTAACGTTTGTAACTAACGTTAGATTCTAACGTTAAAAGCGTGACATTTGTACATATTTTATAACGTACTTTTATACAGTTTTCTAACATTATAAAAACGTTATTCTAACGTTAAATTTCTACCAGGGAATATTATATGCTATATACATGTTTTATTATGTATAAATAAGGACCGGGAAACTGGTTAAACTGGTTCACTGTAATGTTTTTATCGTGCATAAAACCAGTCCTGTAAACAAAGGACTTAAATACAGATGAATACATTTTCCCGGATTTTGTTTATAAACCTTTTTGACTTCAGTATTAATTGGTACAGAAATACTTTTTTAAACAGTAGTAACGTTTAGTTTTTGGATAACTTTGATAAACTACGAAGTGCAATGTTATTAAAACAATATTCTATATATACATTAAGTATATTTATTAATACTATCGTCATTCAAAGTACAAAAGGTGGAATGTCATAATTTAAATTTTGTGTCCTAGACTGTAGGAAACGTAAATGAAATGATATTAAACTTCACACTTCACACAGTGTAAAGTTTAATGTCCACTTTATTCAGAGACCCTACTGAATTGTGGCATTTTATTAAAATGCCACAATTTTGCACAAGAAAAAAAACAAAGTGCAATTATGACATACGACTTTTTGCACTATGAACGACGATATATTTAATATCAGCTCTTCTATGTCGTGTAGAAATAATTACACTCTCACTCTAACGAACGAGTAGATCACTAGGCACGCGTGCGCACGGTGCGGTTTTGAAGGTAAATTAAGAACTCGAATCGAAATTTTTATTTTTATTTTTTTTTATAGTCTTGTTATTTATGATAGAACTAAGGATATATAATTATAAAATTTCGAGTTATAAGGGGATAATTAAATTAGTGTACGTTTTTTTTTAATAAATTGACAATTAAAAAAAAAATAACCGTCAGATTTTTTATTTTTTGGTATTAAATCCTTAGTTATGTCGAGTTCGAAATTACCTCCAAAACCGCACCGTGTAGTAGTTCCTGTTGCATAAGTGGATGCCAAAATTGCCAAAATTGCCAAAAACTAAACAAACCAAGTAGTATAGAATTTAGAATCAGTGTTTGGTGTCTCGGTGTTTATTTCCGCTCTCGTGCGTCAGTCCCTTATATTACAGGTGGCTAAAAAAGCTTCAGTTCTTAAACGCAGGAAGTCCAGAAACAGGATGGAATCACAGCAAGCTGAGACTTCGCAACCTGCAGCTAGTGCGCCTCCCGCTTATGGAAATAAGTCGGACTTGGAGGACATTGTATATTATATGGATGAACCAAAAGCTGGTAAGCAAAATAGACTAAAACTATGTCACTATATCTAAAAAAAATCTGTTATAGTCAAATTCAAAGTTACTTGAACTGATCATTACAAAACAATACCTGTACTACGCCGTATTTTGTATTTCACCCATTTTACTATAGTAGGCGACAAATGGAGTTACTGCTTTCTAGTGTGGTAGGGCAGTACACTACACTACACTACACTACACTACACTACACTACATTAGATGTTTATTTAACCTAGTAGTATTGTACCTAGTTAAGCCCAGGACTTGTGTGTGTCCTCATAGTAGAGGAAACCATCTGTTTAATTTACTTTTAAACCAGTTTTAGGAAGGTGTCTCTGATTTACCTGTCGCCTTCGCCAAATTTTAATTATTAATTAGGTAAAAAAATCAATCGGCGCGTGTGAGAATCGAACTCATGCTGTCCGACAGGCTAATAATATGGGAGATTGAGTCGAGCGGGTTAGCGCTTCAACTTAAAATACCTGACACGTCGGCTAGCGTTCGATTATCACTCGCGCCGATTGCCTTTTTCAGTTAATTAATATTTGAAATATGGCGAAGGCGACAGGTGACATAGACACTCCCTATAAACTGGTTTGAAAGTCAGTCTAAGCAGGTGGTTCCCTTTACTACTAGCTCACACAAGCCCTGGACTTAGGGGATGCTTAATTAATTAGAACAGTACGAGGTTAAACAAACATGTAAAATAATAAGTCAGACGCCTTAACTAGTTCAGATATTTTTTTAATAGCAAATTACCATTGGTAATTGGATTTTACCAAATACGATGGAATTTAAGTACTATTTTGTGATGACGTCAGTTCGAATAGCTTTAAATTTGACTCTATTAGGCTTTCATATAACATTTCAAACATAAAAAAGTCTTTGTTGCACGGTGTTTTCAGTTCTTAAAATCCCACTTGAATTCCGGTTATCTGACTTAACTGATTTAAACCACTTGTAATAGAATTTATGAGAATTCCTAAGAATTCATTCTCTCATAAATTACCCAACAAAACGAGCTAACGATTATTTATTTCAGATAAATATGCAGAGTACGTGCTTAAAACATGCTATTTAAATATCTTATTTATGTATTTATTATACTTCAGCATTTTAGAAATTGTGCGAATTATTATTGATAACTCAGTAAAAAAAATAACTAATAAGTAAATTTATGTGACAGAAAGAGGAGATACCCATGAATGGAATACTTTTTTTAAATGACTACCAAAGTTTTATTTTTAATCTTTTATAGGTATTTTTTTAGTTATATATTTATTTAGTTATTTTTATTTATTTAATTAGGGTTACAAACAGGAACAAGCCCAAAGGTAGTAACCTCTTAGAAACAACAATGTAAAGTCATGCTTAAAATATGTCAATTATACATAGTGTAAGAAAGAAAAGTAATTTATAAATTGTTTACAGAGCATTTTAAATACTTTTTCAAGGCGTCTAAAGAAATATTGAACATGTCTATATCTGAACAATGAACATTTGAGGATCTTAACATTCTGCAAATGGGTATTATCGGTATAATTTGTTCTTCTATTTGGTAGCACAAACAAATTGTAATTTCTGACATTTGCCAATGGAGCATGTATATTTATTTTTGATAATAATTCTGAGCAGTTTATAATGTTGTTTAATAACTTGTATAGGATTATAATGTCACTAAATTATCTTCGCATGTTTAAAGAAATTAAATTAAAATTTTCTTATTAGTTCATAATTGTGGTCGAGAATAACTATATTATTCTTGAAAGCCAGAAATCACAATAATTTATTTTGTATCCTCTCTATACGAGTTTGATGAGCATCATACAGAGGGTTCCAAACAGAAGATGCAAAATTTAGTCTACTGAATACAAAAGTATAGTATAGCTGTAGTATAGTAGAATTATTTCAAAAATTTGAACACTTCCTCAGCACAAAAACCAACATTTTACTAGAGTTTAATATTAAAGAATAGACTTGTTCTTTAAAGGTTAATTTAGAGTCAAACAAGATACCTAAATCTCTTCTATCCCATTTAAAAGTAAAAAAAAAAGAGTAGAGGAAAGTCACCTAATTTCGGATACCTTTTACAATGTATTCAATATTTAATACTCGGTATTACTTTTTGATATTTTTTTTATATAACCAGATACAACTTATTATAGCGAACCATGATTTATTATAAAAGCAATTTTATTACAGTTTATTTTTTCCAAAAAACACGGTTAAAAGAAATCAGCGCATTTTTGTGCATTTGAAAAAGGGCTCCTAATTTCGGACATATCCGAAAAAAATTTTTCAAGAGTAGATCCTGATCCCATTGCTTATGTTTCTTGTTATTCCTTCACATTTAAGACGTAATTTAATCATTAAGCGATTTTCTACGAAATACTATAGGAACTATAATTTTAGATTCCCAATTTCGAATATCTTAGTATCTTAGGTAATTTTCATTTTTTCAAAATTGTGTATCTTAGTTTGTTGTATCATTATAAAAATAATAATTAATGGTTGGTTATCCTGAATAATAATTACCTTGCGGATATCCGAAATTGGGAATCAAATGCACAAAAATGGTCTATCCAAAATTAGGCAACTTTCTGCCTTTTAGATTAGAAATTTGTAGAATGTTTACGTTTTCAAATTGCTTAATTATGAATAGTGGATCAACTTAAATAACATCATAACTTACCCAAGACAGAATCACGAACTTTTATAACGATTATTCATAAAATAAACAAGCATAATAATGCAACTGAGCACAAAACTGCCATTTGCAATATAAACGATTTGTGCTGCCATTTAAAGGGGAGAAGCTCTACCGTTATCATATTACAGGACGGATTTAGTTTGACTTTTGGCTTCGCATAAAAGTAGGTTTCTGTTTACCTTTGCAGACAGTATCTTAAATACACTACTATCCGAAATTTGGAAACCATCCGAAATTAGGCACATTTCCTCTATATATCTTAAATCTGAATAAAATTTACATTTACCAAAACTACAAGCATTTTAAAAAAAGACAACTTGTCCCATTCAAGAACACGTTATTATTGAATGGGACAAAAATACAAAATTGCTATTAAAGATATCAAATCATGAAAATAGCTATTATTAGCACTATTACTAATAACAATAAACCTAAAACGGCATTTCATAACAAAAAATAGCTGTTAAAATGTTACATTTTTTTTTACATAGAATTTTCTTTAAGTAATTTCACCAAACTTTGATTCATGTTTTCTTAAATCAATATCACATATAAAGAACTTTCACTTTCGGGTTTAGACCGTGTTAATGGATTTTCACTTTCCGACGTTTCGTCTCTTACTACTAGAGACATCTTCAGGGATTAATCTGAAACTAAGTTTCGAATCAACTTGTGTCACTATTTATGACGAGTTGTGGTTATTCACCCGTGACGAGGTTTTTCCTATCAAAGACTTCCATATTGCAGGTAAGTGGTAACCAGTGTCCCGATTGATATTGTTAGGATGCTTGATGATTTCTATCGATTCCCGTATCTTCCTTGGCATTTTTCTGTTTTCTGTTAATATTTGTTTTGTTTCAGACAAATTGATTTTATGACCTGTTTCATGTACATGTTCGGCTACTGCCGATAAGGAAATTTGTTTCTTTCTTATATTGCGCTCATGCTCTTGAAGTCTTGTAGAAATTTTTCTCTTAGTTTCACCTATGTAAACCGTACCACAGGAGCAGGGTATTTTATATACGCCTTCTGAACTCAGGGGTATTTTGTCTTTTGTTGAAGTCAAACATTGACCTAATTTCAAGACTGCAAGAGCATGAGCGCAATATACATTGTTAATTAACTTTAAACCTTTATTTTGTAAACTTTAATTTTGTAAATTTTCAAATAATATTGTCCTGTAATTGGTTTTTCTGTTGGGCAATAAAGATATTATTGTTATATAAGAAAGAAACAAATTTCCTTATCGGCAGTAGCCGAACATGTACATGAAACAGGTCATAAAATCAATTTGTCTGAAACAAAACAAATATTAACAGAAAACAGAAAAATGCCAAGGAAGATACGGGAATCGATAGAAATCATCAAGCATCCTAACAATATCAATCGGGACACTGGTTATCACTTACCTGCAATATGGAAGTCTTTGATAGGAAAAACCTCGTCACGGGTGAATAACCACAACTCGTCATAAATAGTGACACAAGTTGATTCGAAACTTAGTTTCAGATTAATCCCTGAAGATGTCTCTAGTAGTAAGAGACGAAACGTCGGAAAGTGAAAATCCATTAACACGGTCTAAACCCGAAAGTGAAAGTTCTTTATATATTAATGGCCGTGAAAGCTTAAAACCTTCAATATCACATATTTGTTTTGAGTTAAAATTGTTCAAAATTGTTGTATGGGTACCCTAGACACTTTCTGTCTTTTTAAAGTGATTTTCTATTCAAAAGAAATAAATAGGAATTAAATATGCAATAAAATGGTTGTTCCATTCAGGAAAGGAAATTTGTCCCAATCAAGAATACTAACAATATTATTAAAAAAATTAGGCTAAAAATCTATAATATTCGATTATTTGGTATATGTTTCGTGTTGTTATAGACTATTACATAAAGCAAATTCAAACAGTGTTCTTTTGCCTTTCGTCAATAAAATATCTTTTAAAATTATTAAAAAAAATACTTTTGACTTGGTAAGACTGACTTTTTTAAATTTGTCAAAACTCCAGCTGCCTAAACTTGGCCAAGCTGCAAACAAACTGATACAGAAAGGTTTGGATATATGACATGAAACAATTCGTACTCATCTTCAGGCTCACGAATTAAAGTGGTGAAGTACAATAAAGAAACCTTTGTTGAGTAAAACACAGAGAGAAAAACGACTCGCGTGGGCCAAGGGAAACATCGATCGAGACTGGAGCAAAGTTATTTTTACCGATGAAGCTTCCTTTTGGGTTTGCGTTATCACCCCCCGGGCCTGGACATCCTCCACCAACCGATTAGTCCAGCAAACCGTGAAACGCCCTGTAAAGATTCAGGTTTGGGGTTGTCTCTCGGAAAAAGGTTTTGGATTTTTATTTCTCTTTACAAAAAAGCTTTTATACCGACTTCCAAACGTTGGTTTGGACAACGACCCCAAACTTGGGAGCAAGTTGTGTAGCTAGTGGAAGGGGATATCCGACATCCTCACGCTGGATTGGCCGTCCCAATCGCCTGACTCAAACCCTATTGAGAATGTGTGGTCGTTCATTAAGCACAAGCTTCACGGAAAAAAGGTATATACATTAAATCAGCTATCACGAGAAATTCGGACAATATGGAGGTCTTTGGAGAAGGAATATGCAAAAAATCTCGTTCAAAGTATGCCCCGACGATGCCAGGCGATCATTGACGCAAATGGAGACTGGACAAGTTACTAAGTTATTTGCATTGATCTATCATTCATTATCTGTAATTAAATGTAAAAAAAATAGTATAAATATATTCTTAAATAAACAATGCGAGACACGCTCTTACTTGACCAACTGTAAAAATTCTCAGTTTCCGAGATAAATGTGTGTATAAAAATGCTTGGTTTTTGAAATATGGACATTTTTTAATATTTTAAAAGAAACTTTTTTATAAAATTGATTGTGCAATTGTCGTTGTATATTAATTTATTTTAAAAATTTTTAATTATGTTAAATAAATCACATGATTATTTTACTTTTAAAAAATTTTTTACCTGTCTTCAAAGAATTCCGTGGGAAAAATATTGTGAGACACTCCGTATAATTAAATTGTTAAACAAAGATTACACAGAGCTTTAGAATATTGTTTGTGTTAACTTTAATCCTTTAATGTACTAAATATGTAATACTCTCACTGCCCTCCTAAGCAGGTAAGTGGTATCTGCATTTTTGTTGTTTTGATAAAATCAAATTTTTTATTAGGAACGCGCTGAGCGGCGGCAATTTGGTAGCTATAATATTTGTAGTTTTAGTTTTTCGGGGGAATTTAAATTAATACAAAAAAGCTACATAAATTAATTCATCTGATATTAAAACTAAACGTTTAGAAAAAAAGTTCTTTCTTAAAAAAAAAGTCCTATACCCCCTCTTTAGTTCCTGTGCCATTTATACAAATTCTGTCTGTCTGTAGTTCTATATGTCTGTCTCTCTGTTTGTAAAACTTGTAATATTTTAACGGAATGTCGAATTTAAACAATTCTTTCACTAAAGGATTCACGACCTTTTTATTTGCTTCACGTCAAATATGATTATTAGCAAGGATGCACTCACTATTTAAAGTGGGAAAAATAGTTTTACACATATAATAGTAATGTTCATTCCATACAAAAACATAATAATAATAATAATAATAATAATAATCTTTATTTCACAAATTACATCAATTATACAACCATGAACTATAAATAATTACAAAACATTTATGCATAACCAACATGAAAATGAAAATAGTCAAAAGAGAGAAAAAAAAAACATAGTACCTAAATATATGAACTTAATCTATAACATTTACATTTAAATATTCTGACATTAAGTACGGCTCTAATTAAAATTAAAAATTTGCCTCTTGAACGAGGAGAAGTTTAAAATGGATTTGATACTGTTAGGTAACTTATTAAAAACAATAATACACATATAAAAACTACCTTTTTCGAACTGTACAAGCCTATGACGCGGCAGATTGTAACTAATACATCTGTCCATAGAAGACCTAAAACTACTAAAAATGCTTTTGTTTTTAAACATAAAAGTTAAAAGCTCATAAATATAAAGCTCAGTTAAAGTAAGAATACCATTTTCTTTAAAATGACCCCTTACAAGACCCATTGTACTGTAGACCTAACATTGTGCGTATAGCGCGTTTTTGAATTTTAAAAGCATCCTCTGCGTTCGAACTCTGACCCCAAAAAGTGTCGTATCTTAAGACTGATTGAAAGTTTGAGAAATACACCTATTTTAATGTTTCAAAATTAACGTACGATTTTAACACCCGTAGTGAGTAACATGTAATATTTAATTTTTTACACAATTGTGCTAAATGTAAATTCCAACTTAAATTTTCATCTAACATTAATCCCAAAAATTTAGTGTCTCTTGCACTATTAAAAAATGTGTCACCAAACGGCAGCACTTCAGGGGTGACAAAGTTCGAACGAGAGGTTTTAAAAACTACTATATTAGTTTTTTCTCGATTTAAAAAAAGTTTATTTTTCAAAAGCCACTGTAAAATATTTTTTACACATTTTTTGTACAACAAAATTATTCATGAAAATATTTAGCCCTCATAAGCAGGTTTGTGTCATCCTGCAAAGTTAATTATGAAATCATGAAAATTATGAAAAGCAAAGGACCTATAATACTTCCCTGTGCAATGGCAGTGCCCTCCAAAATTGATGGGTCAGAAAAGTAATAAACACCATTTTTAACGACAGCCACTCTATGTAATCTTCTTGTTAAGTATGATTATATTATATTTTTATACGTGATCATTTTTATCATGGGACTTTTAGTTTCCGAGATATAGGAATTCCGGTATATTTTGATATATTTTTATATTTTTTATTAGATGTCAAATTAAGACACTGATGAAATTTTAATTGTAGGTAAAATAAAATTTCAAATAAATTTGATATCCTATATTATAAACCCCCTCATTTTCCATCAAAACGGGTACCCTTGTACCCGTGTCAGATTTTTATTTTTACGTCCAAACAAGTACACAGTATTCAGAATAAGTGGCTCAAGTTGGTGTATCCGCAAATAAATTAAAATATTGCTTGACTAAAGTGGAATAGTTATATAACTTCTAAGACCATCCTGTTAGAACTAGAATCACCTTAAAGTTCTTGGTTTAAATAATAACATTTCTTGTATTGAGTTTTAAAGAAACTTAAATGAAATATGTCAAGTTGATATTTATAATATAATATAATAGTATAAAATAATGAAAAATAGTACTGTTAACTAGGGTGACTTCGAACGGTGTGGGTGACTTCGAACAGTGTGGGTGACTTCGGAATTGAATACTACAATGTGTGCACGTAACCCCACAACTTGTGCACACGTGCTTTGGATCAGAGGGATTTGCAAAAAACTGTCCGAAGTCACCCACATGGTCCGCAGTCACCCCAGTGACGGTACCAATACTAGTTTCTTGTAATAAGCACTAATTGAACTGGAAACAAATAATTTTTTTAAATTCGTTAAATATGTTTAGGTATATCATGTATTTTATACAAGTATCACATATACTTTATATTAGTAGTAGTATTTTTAATACAAGTATCACATATACTTTATATTAGTACATTGCTTTCCCATTTTGAAAATATTCAAAATTTTGAGAAAGCCCTGTACAATAATTTTACAATTGTACAATTATTGTATTCGTGCAAAAAATTTCAATTTTTTTTTGCGCATTTTTATGAATGTCGATATAAACCAATTTCGATCAAAAAAAAAAAAATATATATATTGAAGGTCGGTCGATTGGTCGGTAGGTCGTTTGGACTTTTAAGAACGCTTTAAGGTAGAGACTTAAAATTTGGCATACAGGTATGTTACCAAAAGTTCTCGCTTGGGATTGTTTTTGGTAAAAAAATATTTTTTTATCATACAAAAAATTGACAATTGCTATATAGGGGTTTTTGAGATTGCTGAAATTGAATCTAATAATAAACATGTTCTAATTTCACCCCCGCGGGGTAAGGGGGTAAATATTTTTAAATATTTTCAATATATTCGTCAAAATTGGTATACAGCCGCTAAGGGGTAGGAGGTAGTTTTCGTGAAAATTATTATATTGGGAGTTTTTGAGGTTGCTGAAAGTGAATCTGATAACGAAAAAATTATAACCCCACCCCATGAGGGGCGGGGGTAGTTTTGGTGAAAATTGGTATATTGAAGTTTTTAAGGTTGTTGAAAGTTAATCTAATAATAAAAAATCTAACTTCACCCCCTGAGGAGCGGGGGTAGTTTTCGTGAAAATTTGTAAATTGGGGTTTTTGAGGTTGCTGAAAGTGAATCTGATAATTACAAAAATCTACTCCCTAAGGGGCTGATGTAGTTTTTTTTTAAATTGACATATTGGACTTTTTGAGGTCGCTACAACTAAATCTTAAAATATTTTTTTTTAATCCACCCTTGAGAGGCGGGGAGTAGTTTTCGTAAAAATTGGTATATTGGGGTTTTTAAGTTTGCTGAAAATGAATCTGATGATAAAAAATCCATTTTGCGCGGAGGTGAAAATGGGAAAGCTCTTTTACTGGGCAGTGTATTTTCTCTGTGTTTTTCATTATAAAATACATTTCCCATATAGACGATTTAGTTGATTCAAGTAATTATATCTCTGTAGAAACCTTAAAAAATACTTTTTCATTCTCGATTGCTTAAATTGCGATTTTCTTTCTCATACATTTCTTTATCCCTGTTGTAAATGTAAAGCATCTGGTTTAGAAAAAAAAGTTAAGTTTAAACTGGTGAAGAGTTTCACGCGTGCATATTGTGCACATTTATTTTGTTGGCTTTTGTCAAATATTTTCCAAATAACTATTTAGTGTTTGTATTTAAAATTAAAAATAAATTATTTCCCTCATATTTATTTAGTGAAGCTCAGTATGTCAGTGATGTCCATAGTCATAATACACGTAATAGAAACAATTTTTATATTAATAATAACCTAGGTTCTATTGTCTGTGAAGGTTTTAAACTGTTTAATGGATTACCACAAAGTATTAAGAGCATTGACAGACTAAATTCATTCAAGCGAGAATGTGTTCATTATATTAAGTCGTTGTGATATTTTTCCTATTAATGTATGTATTTTTATGTGTATTTTGTATTTATTTATATTGTATGAGCATTTTTAGCTAATAAAGAGTTTTATATATAAAAAAAGTGGTAGGTAACTTTCATATCATTTTCGAAAAAAACGTATCCGCAATAATTTTTAAACTATTTAAGTTTAAGTTGCAAAACATACAAAAAAATACAATTTTTTCACAATTTTAACTATTTTGCTGCATTGCTTTTTGGAAAAATCTAATTAGAACTATTCTTTTAAAAAATCTTGTGGGATATGTAATGCTTCACACTCTAAAGTGAACTCTTTGCAGTGAATAGTATACTGCATTAGGGTGGACCTTTTTTTTTATTATCATACAATTTTAGGTGTCACTAGAAAATTCTGAAAATATGACGTGAAACTTCTCTAAGGGTCCTAATTGGACTAATAAAATTCGTTAAATTACCCTAAATTGTAAAAAATCGTTGAAAATTATCTGTAATTTTTGTATTTATACCTATTACTTTTTAATTGTAAGTAAAAAAAATTAAAGGGCTTTAAGTCTTAGTTTTTCCTTTTGAGCATACCAAATTATGTGCAACATTTCAAAATGATCAAAGGATTCTAACGCGCGCCGAAAATCCATAAGTGTGAGTCAAACGGTAAACAAACATTTTACAAATGTATCTGATCGGCCTAAATTTATTTTTATTTAATGACTTTTAATATTAATTCATAATACTACAATGATTTCCTTTTATAAAAAAAATATTTTGTAATATTTTTTGGTAAATAATAAAGTAATAACAATAATTATAAATGGTTATATATTCATATTTAATTATTAATTAGTTTTAGGTATGAAATCTTGTTCCAAAAGAGAAATACTGAAAAACAAAATATTACAGCGATTCTCACTAGAATCTTCTATAGTGGAAAATTACCGATATAGGGAACGTTCAAGTATTACGTAACGCAAATTTTGATCATTTTTAACCCTGTAACGCCATTTTCCTATACCATTAACATGGGCGTAACACCCAAAATGACCCCAAAACAATCAAAAAAAGGCACTCAAGCAAATTTTTACCTGAACAATGGTAAAAACCCTATATCCATATCTTCATTAATAACCGAGAATTTTCGGATCAAAAAATCCTTACAAATGTCAAAAATAGTATTTAAACCAATCAAAACCTGATCTAACTCACTCGCACATACACATTTAATTTTTTTCCATCATGGACAAGAAAAACTTTGAAGAGTTTTTTTTATTCGAAAGATATTTTTAGAAAGATTCTTAAAAAAGCCAAAATTTGTTTTATCGAGAAAGTTATTTGTTCGCCCCAAAACAAATCATTTTCTGCACAAATGCAGGAGCGTTATGTTACCAATTTCGTACATTTTGGTTTATTGATAAAAAATAATTACAACATACCTTAAACTTTGAGATCATAGTAATCCATTTAGTTACTTGAACAATGTTTACGCATTAGTTATTCTTTATTTTTAAAGGTAATTACTCCAAGAACAGTAAAAACACGTTTATTTGACTATTCCAGAGCACAATTATTGGTATGTTGACTATTCTATTATTAAATAACTAACATTTCTTTCACATGTAAAAATAATTGAAATTTCAAAGTAAAATGAGAGATTAGATCTACTCAAAAAAAACGTGTTATTGAAGGTCAGATCTCGTTCGTAGTGGCCCAAAATTAACACAATGTATAGTGCAATAGTGTCCCACCAATTTTTTTCGTTTGGACTTTTTTTCCATCATGGACAAGAAAAACTTTGAAGAGTTTTTTTTATTCGAAAGATATTTTTAGAAAGATTCTTAAAAAAGCCAAAATTTGTTTTATCGAGAAAGTTATTTGTTCGCCCCAAAACAAATCATTTTCTGCACAAATTTGACACCAATTTTTTTCTCTAAGAAAGTAAAGAAAGTAAAATAAATTTGTTTGTCATACATTACCTTAATGTTGGTTGAGTCTAAAAACCCTAACAGAAAAAATTTAAATAAAATAATGCGTCCTAGATCAAATATTAAAAAATCGGACAAATTTAAATAGCCATTATCTCGATATTTCCATAAAGTGAGATGGGCCACTCTTGCACTATACGCCTCACTTATGATTTTACCCCTGAAAATTTGAGAAAAAATAAAAATACAATGTTTTATTTTTTACGTATGGCTTGCCAAATTTTGTGACCCATCGAGCATGAATCTAATACTTAGAAACTTTTAAGCTGAAGTAGGTAATTCAACCAATTTGTGCCTTCTCCTGAGATTTTCGATTCCCAGAAAGACGGATAATAAACGCCATTGTACTTTACTGAATAGAATGAAAATCATGTTTCTTACAAGTAAATCCGGGACATGAATTCCGGGTAGGCCAAACACCTTTTAAAATGACAATATTTCAGTTATTTATATATTGCTTTTCCATTTTGAAACTTTTCAACGTTTCGCAAAGCTTTGTATTTGTGCAAAAATTTCAAATTTTTTTTTGCGTATTTTTGCGTTTTCTTATAAATCAATTTCAAGCAAAAAAAATGGTTGGTCTGTCGGTCGATCGTTCTTTCCGGAAAATCGTTTAAGCACGATAACTTAGGAACGCTTTAAGCTAAAGACTTGAAATTTGGCATACAGGTATGTTACCAAAAGTTCTCGCTCGGGATTGTTTTTGGCAAACAGGGGGGTGGGACAAGGGGTGCAAAACGAAAATTTGAAAATTGCTATATAGGGGTTTTTAAGGTTGCTGAAATTGAATCTGATAGTAAAATTTTTAAATTTTTATAACTTCACCACCGCAGGGGTGAGTGGTAAATATTTTTAAATATTTTGAATATTTTCGTCAAAATTGGTATATAGGGCGTTTTGGGGTCGACGAATATGAATCTGATAATAAACTTTTTCACCCCCCGAGGGGTGGGGTGTAATTTTCATTAAAACTGGTATATTGGGGTTTTTGAGGTTGCTGAAAGTGAATCTGATAATAAAAAAATCCTAATCCACCCCCTGAGGGGCGGGGGGTAGTTTTCGTGAAAATTGGTGTACTGGGGTTTTTGAGGTTGCTGAAAGTGAATCTGATAATACAAAAATCTAACTCCATCCCCTAAGAGGCAGGGGGTAGTTTTTGTGTGTATATTTTTAAGGTTGCCAAAAGTGAATGATAAAAAATCCATTTAACCCGCGGAGGTGAAAAATGGGAAATTTCTTTTACTGGGCAGTGTATTTTTAAAGTGATAAAAACAGTAAATTTTTGAATAAAAACATTGATTGAAATCATATACATTATACTATTATACTTAAAATTACTAACAAATTTACATTACATGTTATTTATTTTAAAATGTATGTGATGCATTTTCACGATTTGCAGTTTTGGCGAAGGCGCTAGCATGATAACACTGCCTTACAAAAAAAAATATTTTTTACGGGTGGAAATTTACCGACAAATTCATTTTTTTTTCATTTTCGGCTTAAGATTGTCATGAATCGTCGAAAAAATATAAAAAAAGGTGTTTTAAAAAAATTGTCTGTCTGTCTTTCGGTCTGTATATAAATCTTATAACTTTTGAACAAAATGTCCGATTTGAAAAATTCTTTCACCAAACGATTCAGGACCTTTTCTCTTTGCGCTACATCAAATATGGTTAACGTTAGCATAGGGCAAGTGGGGCAAAATGGATAAAAACTATAATTTTTAGCGATATCTCACTTATTATTTATAGTATGACAATTTTTTTTGCAAATTTTGACACTAGTAAATTTTAATCTTAGTTAGGTATAAATTAAAACGAGAGTCTATTTTCTCCTAGTTTCTTTTTTATTGAGGACGCGTTTCGGAGTCTAACACGACTCCATCTTCAGCTCCAAAGACTAAAATAAGAAAAACAATAATGTAAAGACTAGTATGAGTCTAAAAGTGTAAATAACCTCTAATCTACTTAAAAAATCTACTTACAATAGTTAATTAAGATTTGTCACAAATAATATACATGAACATTCGTAAAATGTATACGACACGAAAAAACGAAAAACAATTGCCAAAAGGGCACATTTAACATCTATTTAGCACAAAAACAATTTTACGAAGTTTATTTATTATTAAAATAGTTGCGGGAAGCGCTTGTCAAAAAATCAATTTAGGTTATGTTATTAAACCAGTGTTGCTAAAAATGTTTTTAAAATTTCTGCAAATTTCTAACTTTTAAAGTACTTTAGTTTTTAGACTCGTTATACTAGTCTTTACATTATTGTTTTTCTTATTTTAGTCTTTGGAGCTGAAGATGGAGTCGTGTTAGACTCCGAAAAGCGTCCTCAATAAAAAAAAAACTAGGAGAAAATAGACTCTCGTTTTAATTTATAACTAACTAATATTTTAACTCCTACTTTTGGGTAAATATGGCTTATAAATTTTAATCAGAGGTAAAATTAATTTCAATAAATTTTTATTTTAATAAATTTCTGATAATGGTGCGGCCAGAAAATCAATACAGGAAAAGTGAAGTCAATTTGATATCTTATTTTATAAACTTTTTTTCCACTCGTCTGGAAAAGGTACCGGTTTCAATGATTTCGGAATCTTTTTCCGTTTTCCTCGATCAGCTCGTTTTTTAAGATATAGCGCACAGTGTTTTTTTGCCTATAGTTGTAGTAAAAAAATAATTAGGATCTAATTATTTTTTTATACGGTGGATTGGTTGTCTATTAATAGGGGTCTAAGCAAAAAAAAAGCGGATTTAAAATATCTTTATTCGTTTGTTTAAGTTGTTGTAAGGGTATTTTTATACAGCGTTGCCAGATTTTTTTTTGCGTTATGATTTAGTATAAAAAATGCTAAGCTTTTTTAAAATATGCAAACAAAAACTGTTTTAGTCCCTTTTTTTTCATAAAAATTAAAAACAAACGCTAGTTTTTTGCAAATAAAAACGTACGTGTTTTTTTTAATAGAGTAATTTATTTTGTTAAAATATAAGAATTACAAGAAATAATCTTACTGTAAGATGCATGCTTTACAAAAGGTGTTGTCGCTCGATATACGCTATACGATATACGATATTCAAGTAAGGTATCCGAACGGCATCCAGCTTCACCTAAGGTTGTAAACCCTTCGCTTCATCGTAATCTGTACGGGACTTTGAAATCAATCTGTATAATATCCCGAGAAAAATACTTTGTTGTAAACTTTGGCCTTTTTTTCTCAAAATTAGTGGAGAGCCCCTAGCACAAGTTTTGTAACTTATTTGGGGCTTTCCATGATTCTGTGTATCTATTTCCAATAAATAAATAAATAAAATAAAATTAAGTATGGGGACTCCCTTTTACAGTTTATATTTTTATTAAAAAACGAGATATTTTTTCGTTTTTTTTTCTTATTCATGTAAAAAACATAAAATTATGAAAATAGGCGATTTGGTAACTTTATAGGGAATTTTATCGTAATAGTTTTTCCTGGTAATACTTACGGTTGACATAATATCTTTATCTGAATAATTTATATGTTTGAGCAGACTTTTTGAGCCTTTCTTAATTATATATTAGTTTTTTTTTTTTAATTTATTTTTATTCATTTGAGAGGAATGTGCAATATTCATTTAACAAGAATGTGTATGGTACATAATAACATGGAATGAATGATAAAACATGGAATGAACGGGATCAGAAGGGAAGCAGTGTAATTATTTGTATTAACAGACTAATACATCGACACTCCCAAGCAACAAGGATGTAACTCAAGTTAGACCCATTTTTAGTTATACTCATAGGTAAATGCATTGAAATAGACACACATGGTGGTACTACTCAGGTTTATCCACAGGCCACTTTAAGCGAAAGTTTACCTAAAATCACTAAAGTAAGAAATTCTAAACTTAAATATTATCAGAAACAAACAGTAAATAAACAATAAATACTGAAACAGTTAAATAGAGAATTTTATAATCTTTCAAATGATGTATCACATGACTTCCTTTTCCACTTCAATCATTTACCCACCCTTAAATAACAAAAAAAAATATTTAAGAAATTTAGCTGTCGTGAAAAATGACAATATATGAGTTACGGCTTTGTTGCTTGGGGGTATCGACATATGCTTTTCTTAAGCCAGCAACAAAAATCAATCATAACAATATTTTGGGGCTAATATAAGGAAAATGGCCGAGGAATTAAACAATCTACACGCCAGAACCAAAATGCATTTACATATGTATAGGAATGAAGGTTCGGGCCCTTCAAAAGATTCAACTGCTTTTAAATAAGGTACCTACCTTCTTCTTTTTCATTATTATTGTTTTTTTGTTTTATTTCTGTTATTTTTTTAATTTAATATATTTCTGTAATTTTTTCAAACATGAAATTTCTTTTTTTGAGAAATGTTATTTTATATCAATGAACTAGTTCATTGTTTTTATACGTTTTTAAATCTATTGACATAACCCTGAAAATTTGATTGTCAATAAACCACAATGGCCAATCCTAAGATAAAAATGCCCTATAAAGTTACCAAATCGCACCACCTAGTGTGAAAAATTTGAACCCCCTAAAGTAAAGAATGCGGTTAGTGGCTTCCATTCATATTAGCCACTCGTTCAGACACCATTCCTGTTCCCCCACTCCTCTAGTTCATTGGAATGAAGTGGTGTGGTATCTGTCATATAAAGTTGAAAAGCGCGCACTCATAACGTTTTAACCTTAAAAGGCATTTGTGGAAAAATGGAAAACACAAACAAAAATATTATTTTGTTGGACAATAGTTTCAATCCCACAAATTCTTGAATACTTCTAATGAATAGAGAAGAATTTTGTATTCTGTGACTACCAAAATAAAAGAAGGTATCATAATAGCATTAATAAGAGTACTTACTTAAATATTACTTAAATATTATATCATATCTGGACTAAGTTCAACTTTTCAGATAATAAACTCCTTACTCTATTACTTTCTTGCTAAAACAGATTTTAAGCAATTCATTGAATTTATTTTCTGAGTGGGGCGATCACACCCCCGTAGGGCTATTTAAAAAACTAGGTTAGGTTTTAACAAATGACATTGTAAAACAAACCGTAAACCAAACTTTGGCGTTTTGTCGCTTTGTGCATTCCGTGCAAATTATTCAAACAGCGGAATGATCCGACAAAACGCAACAACTTTACTTGGCGGTCCAAAACGACAGAAAAATGTTTGCATGGTGGCGCTTTAAAGCGTTAAGGTTAAAACTTGCAAAGACAATCATGAAGAGCATATTATAAAAGGTGAAGGATTTCATAACTTCAGAATGGTTTTTACAGGTCCATAAACCGAAAATAATGTTTCTTTCAGGAACTCCAAATAGAGCACGACGTGGAGATGGGGAGAGCACCCGTGCAGCGTTCACTACTCAAACGAGCACGGTCACTGAAGCGCCTAGCGATGAAATTGATGAAGACGGAGAGTTACCTCGAGTCACTGAGTAAGTAAATTGTTTCTTTATGAACGGAGAAAAACAAGATTTTTTTTTGAGCCAATCATTGCCATGTGAAGATATGCTATTTTTTACTGCATTCAAATTTATTTGTAATTACCTGAAACTTAAACTACATTAACAATAAACATATCTTCATTCTAATGAGCAAAAATTAAACAAAATGCTGGAGCTCCGAAAAAAAAAATAATATTGCTTTTTAAGAAATATAAATAAGAAGAAAAAATAGTATGTTTCACTTAGAGGAAAAGAAAAACTTTTCCTCTTAGTAAAACAATATCCTATTATTTTTGAAAAGCAATTTTATCTTACCAATACCCAAAAGTATATTCGCTCCGTATTCATTTTGTTTTAGAGAAATAAGACAATTTCATACGCATGTACCAAAAGTAAAACGAAATACTTTTTCGTCCCGAAAAAGCACTCCCGGTTCATGTAGTTATTTGGTAGGCAACTTCATGAAAAATACACATTTTTCATAACAATAACTTCACAGATACATAGCTTTAAAAATGAATTATTATTTTTATACTCAACATTAAAATTTTTATTCTCAAGCATTATTTTATTGTGGCAGTCTAAAAAATATTGTGTGCGCCATGGCAGAAACTCCTTTTTTGCTCGACTTTTATAGAAAAGACTTTCTTTCGGGCATTAGCACTCAAATAACTAAAACGGATTCCTTTTCTAGACGGTTGGAAAAATGAGGAGGTTTATAAAATAAGATATCAAACTGACTTCACTTTTCCTGTATTTTTGTTTTTTCTTTGTGTGCAACATGGCCGAAACTCATCGACTCATCTTTTTGTAGAAATGATTTTCTTTTAGTCGATTTGATATCTTATTTCCTTTTTTTTCCACCCCTCTAGAAAATGTACCCGTTTCATTCTTTAAGCCATTAATAATATCTTATAATTGTGGAAACATTCGATATTAAAGTCGACCGAAAAATCATTTTTTTTGCATTTGCCGCTTAAGATTATTATGAAACGTCGAGAAAATGGACAAAAACTATAATTTTTAGCGATATCTCACTTATTATTCATAGTTAGACAAATTTGTTTTCGATATATAGGCATTTTAATAAATGTTGATATATTTTTACATTTTTAATTATATGTCAAATTTTGACACTAGTAAAATTTCAATCATAGGTAAAATTAATTTTAATTAATTTTTCTTTTAAGGTCGATTCAGGCATAATTATCACTAACTACACTAAACTGAATTAAGAAATTAATAAATTAAGATATTTAAAAAACATAACCTTAAATTCTATAATAAATTTTCCGTGGTATGCAACAATAAGGTAACTGCCAAATAGATAATAAGCATGTGTAAATACGACTGAATAAGTAAGAAAAAAAAAACAAATATCTATTGCGTAGGACGATTATTACTATATTTGCAGTTGTTGGGTCTAAAAATTGTGTTTTAAAGCCAACTTATCTCCAAAAGTACATTTTATTTCTTATGTAACTACTGTGTTTTTCCTTTTTTTTTATATAAAATTTTGCACAGTTTAGTTGATGCTCCATTTTTGCTTGACTTGCTAAATATTACTGTGCCCAAATTACCTATTCGTCAGCACCGTTGTTTCCATATTGAAGTTACAAACACAGTGAACACTTAAATTCTCCAATTTTTGATATGTGTAACAAATGCAATAATTTATCTCATGTTATTGATATATTTGACAACAACTTTAATAGGTTTAAAAGAATACTCTTATCTGCGATAAAAAACTTTTGCACTGTTCCGGATATTTAATCGTCTTTATTATTATATGTATTTTATATGTTTTTGTCTAAGTATTTATTTTTTTTTATAATTTTTGTAATTTAGTTCGTAAGCTATTGTTCTTTTGATCCTGTAAATAGGTTTATCCTGCTGGATTGTAAATAAATAAATAAGTAAATAAGAATGAAAATGTACGAATTTTTAAAATACAGATGTGTCGCCATCTTCATTTTTATTTTGATAATTGGATAACGATTGTTTATAAATCTTTGCACTAAAGATTTTGTATTTCAGAAATTCTTTTTCTATAGTGTATTTTAAGATTTTATCACTATTTTATGCTATATTTTATCATTTATCTTAATTATTGCATACCACAGAAAATTTATTACATAATTTAAGGTTATGTTTCTTAATTTTCTTAATTTCTTAGTTTCTTAATTTAGTTTAGTGTAGTTAGTGATAATTATGCCTGAATCGACCTTTAATAAATATCTGATAATGGTGCGGCCAGAGAAACAATCCGATAAAGCTACAAAGAAAAAACAAAAGGATATGGTTCAAAAATACAGGAAAACTGAAGTCAATTTGATATCTTATTTTATAAACTTCCTCATTTTTCCACCCGTCTAGAAAAAGTTATTTTTAACCCCTTAATTAAAATAAAAAGCTTTCAATAACACAACCACACAAAAAAAATAATATCCAGAGACTAGACCAATGCATTTTTATATTTTTGGGGTCGCTGAAACCGAATCTGATCTCAAAATTACTCCATCAGATTCTATTTAGCCTACGAAAAAAATTTAAAATGAGCTAAGGAAGGTTTAAGTTTATTTCGAAAGGATTTTATTGGCCTATTTTAATAAAAAAAACACACACACTTTATTACTGAATAAATTAAATTCAAAAATTAGTATTTAAAAAAATACATATAGGATGCTTGAAGAAAAAATAGTATGTTTCACTTAGAGGAAAAGAAAAACTTTTCCTCTTAGTAAAACAATATCCTATTATTTTTGAAAAGCAATTTTATCTTACCAATACCCAAAAGTATATTCGCTCCGTATTCATTTTGTTTTAGAGAAATAAGACAATTTCATACGCATGTACCAAAAGTAAAACGAAATACTTTTTCGTCCCGAAAAAACACTCCCGGTTCATGTAGTTATTTGGTAGGCAACTTCATGAAAAATACACATTTTTCATAACAATAACTTCACAGATACATAGCTTTAAAAATGAATTATTATTTTTATACTCAACATTAAAATTTTTATTCTCAAGCATTATTTTATTGTGGCAGTCTAAAAAATATTGTGTGCGCCATGGCAGAAACTCCTTTTTTGCTCGACTTTTATAAACTTCCTCATTTTTCCACCCGTCTAGAAAAAGTTATTTTTAACCCCTTAATTAAAATAAAAAGCTTTCAATAACACAACCACACAAAAAAAATAATATCCAGAGACTAGACCAATGCATTTTTATATTTTTGGGGTCGCTGAAACCGAATCTGATCTCAAAATTACTCCATCAGATTCTATTTTATTTTTCTACCCATAAAAACATCTGAATTTAAGGAATTCTCACACCCTTTTTAAGTGTAGAAAACAATTGTGATCTGTTGGAGCAATTCTGAGGTCAGATTCAGTTTCAGCGATCCCGAAAATTTAGAAATAGGTTGGTCTAGTCTCTGGCACATAATATTTCTTTTTTATTGTTTTTTATTTTGGTTGGCTATGCACAGCCACCTAAAAAAAATTATGTGCCAGAGACTAGACCAACTCATTTTCATATTTTCGGGGTCTCTAAAATCGAATCTGAGATCAGAATTGCTCTATCAGGTCACATTTTTTTTCTACACTTAAAAATATCTGAATTTAAGGGATTTTCTCACCCTTTTTTAAGTGTAAAAAAATTGCGATCTGATGAAGCAATTCTGAGGTCAGATTCGGTTTCATCGATCCCGAAAATATAAAAATGCATTGGTCTAGTCTCTGGATATTATTTTTTTTTGTGTGGCTGTGTAATCTAACTCTTAACTAAACGAAAATCTTTTTAAAATATCTTCTCAAAATGTCATCCTGTTTTTTACACAAATGGTTACATCGTTTAAAGTTTTAACTTGAAATCCTATTACATCCAAACTGACAGCCAAAGCTATTCTCCACAGACTTTCTTGAAAGCAAGATGCTACCCACTATCTTGAATAATTTATCTACTATACCTGTGCTCTAGTTAGGGTTGCTGGTTGTAAAAATCATTAAATAATAGTTATTTACGTTACGATACTACACACAGAGAAATCCATACTATGAATTGCATAGGTTAGAGGTAGGGGAGACTGGGTTCAATTGAAACATTTTTGAGAAAATTGCTTACTGTAACTAGATTTTAATTTTGATCCATTTGGCAATGCGCTTTAATTACAGCCTAATTATCTGGGTATAAGAGTGCAATATTGTTTTAGTCCCATATACACCATTAAAACAAATGAAAGCATTTTTATAAGAATATGCTAAATGTGTCAACTGTCCCCAAACCTGGGTCAGTTGAAACAGTACCTGGGGTTAGTTGAAACAAAATGGGGGGCGGCGGTAGCTCAGTCGTGAACGCTTCGATCTAGTATTCGAGAGGCCGGGGTTCAATCCTCGGTTGTGGAACAACTTTTTCACAGAAATAAAATACCGTCGTTTCCCCACCACGTCGGCTTGTGCTGCCGAAGATCTAAGCACACAGTACAGAAAAAGGTTTGAAGTGGATAATGCCGCATAGCACTCGGACCTGTGATACTACCCGGGCGCACCGAGAGGGAGCAGCAAGGAAGCTGTCAGGTCTGTTGGCAGAGCTCACTTTAAGGACTTCCAAGCAACCAGGATCTGTACTAAGGCTGCAAGCGAAAATGATCCTTAAGCAGTTTGGCTCCGGTCCAAGTGCACTGGCAGCCAATAAACTTAAGGATCAAAGCCGCTCACTTAGCCAAAAAAGCCGACAAAACGAGGTTCGGATTCCTCGCTAAACTGTAGCTCCCGGGGTACCACAACTAAAATCCTCGTTAGAGTAGAAAAACTAGTAACACAGGGGTAGGCAAAAAGGACCATATGGTCTAGTTGCCAGGCTTGACCTCCCCACCATTACTACTACTACTAGTTGAAACATATGTTAAATAAAGACAATTTTTTTTTCACAACTGGTTTTTATTCTATTTCATCGCAGACAGGGCCCCACTTATCTTGAGATTCGAAAAAATTGTAAATACCATGGGTTAAAAATATAAAAATTGTAATTTTAGCAGTAGTTGAAACGTTTTTTTTTTTAGTCATTAACTTTTTCTAAGTATGGATAAAAGTTGTAATTTTAGCAGTAGTGGATTCGAAAAAGTTGTATTTTTAAGATGAAATAAGATAACTTTATTTCCATTTGAATTTTTACAAATTTTTGGATAATGTCAAAAAATAATGGGTTAAAACGCGTTTCAACCGACCCCAGAGAAATTTTTTCAATCGTCCCTAGCACATGTTTCGATACATTTAATTAAGCAGCAAAAAAAATATATCTCATTAGTGAATAATAACCACATCCCTTCAAGCTTAAACATTAGAAGTCACTATATTCTAAGGGACCCTTTAAAAAACACAATAGTTTTGGATTAATAAGCAAAAGAATAAAAACTAAAATACGTACATTTGGATGCGAAAAAGAAGTTCACTCACATAAAAATATGTGGCCTTTTCTTAGAGGCGCTGAGTACTGATTGTTCCAACATGAAAGCCGCTTCCTTTGCCCTTGGGCCCCCACCGCTTTTATAACTCGTTTCGGATATATTCGACTTGTTTCAAACGACCCCTGTTTCAATTGACCCCAGTCTCCTCTAATTGTAATTATATTATTTACGATGTGTCGTAATTTAATTTAATTTAAAATAAGTACCGAAATTTCACACAACAAAAATCTAGCCACAAAACTATTGTCTATGATCAGCGTATTAAAAAAAAACTATGAACGCGATGTCACGCGGAAATATGTTTCTTTAGACAATTAGTTTACGCTTAGTAGGTATACTTAGAGCATATCCACAAGCTCGCGTAACAACATAGTACATAAGAATGCGGTACCGTGATTGACTTACAAGATACATGGCTGCACTTCAAGCCAATCATTGTTGTTGCATTATTGTTGTGTGATATTACGGTACCTAAATCAGAATGTATTTTCGGCGTTTAAATCAAATGTTTTAGTTCATTGAAGTTAAATAAATAGTCCAAACCTGGCTTCACTAAAAACTTTGTGTGCAAAACTTAATCAAAATATTTAAAAAAACTTATTTAACAATAACATTACTTTACAATAATTAAATAACAATTGATAACGCTGTTGTTCACTACTTTCTGAACACCTCTACTTAACTGACTTAATTACTGACCAATTACTGACCAAATTACTGACTATGTTCCCAGATAGGAAAAAATGGGTTTTTAATTATTTTTTTTATGAAATTAATTTTTGGTAAGAGAGTGTTGCTAAAAAATCTATTTTTTTTGTTGTAAAATGGAGTGTGCCAAAAAAAGAAATACTATACAGGGTGTCCCAATTTTTGAAAGATCTGCTAAAGCATTTATTTATTTTTTCATAGAAATTTATTAAATACGATTAAATATATTAAACTGTAATTATTTAAAGTAAACTACTTATTATTATTTGAAGTAATCTACTTTATACAGTGTAACTTTTTTTAAATTTATGTAAAGAAGGAGTTGAAATTCCAAAAAAATACTTCCAGAAGTTTTCGACACCTGATGTTAAAACTACTACTTAATTAAGTTAAGTATCTAAATACGAATACTTTTATATACAGGGTTATTCAGAAATAAGTTCGAGAAATTTAAAAGGTCATTCTACATTAAAAAATGTGTAAAAAAGTTCCTATAAAGGTTGGTCCGAAAACGAGTCCTAAGGGAGCTACGGCTCTTTAAAATTGTAATAAAAATAAGGTTTTTAATTAATAACTCTTTAACCCTTTAAGTTAGAGCGACGAGCTTTTGCGTGTATAGTAGTATTAATAAGTGCCCTTATAAGGTTATGTTATTTTTTTTTTGAATTTATCCTGAGACGTGCCTAGGCTGACAAAATATGTTAGGCTTAACACATTTTTGCCCCAAACTTGTTTATCTATACATTTTTTGGATTTTTTGTAATAAATACAGATTCCTTCAGTAAAAATGCATAAAAAATGTTGTATTAACACTGTAGGAGCAGCCGTTTCAAAAAATGCATTTAAGAGGAAGTAACATTTTGTACTGATGTTACTTCTTAAAGACCAGAACTCCTTTAATATTAAATTTAGGTATTTTGGTGAAGAATACTTTTTTGCTTAGTTTTAAATGAAGAATCGCCCTGCTGAATTAAAATTTTATTGGTGCTTTTTTGTTCCCCATTCAATATGTCCATCTTCGAAGGACCGCAGCTCCCTTAGGGCTCATTTCCGGAACAACCTTTATAGAAGCTTTTTTTCGTATTTTTTAACGTAGAATTACCTCTTAAATTTCTCGAACTTATTTCTGAATAACCCTGTATAAATAGTTTGATGGCACTGACTTAGTGCTATTAAGCCTAACCAATTAGCCCTTTATACATATAAAATAAATAGTGATTTTAATTATAGCTATGTTTTCATGCTTGTAATACATTAAAGAGAGACCAATTAACAAAATCTCCTGATCGGCACCTATAAAGTAACTCTACTTCCGCTTTATACTAACGATAAATAAAACATTATACATAATTACATCATGTAATACATGTAATTTACATGTATTATATAATACTTGTAATAAAGTAAAATATAACCCTAATTTTTAATGTATCTAGAAGTAAGAATCTGATAGAAAATCTTAAAATCCTGTTAAATTATAGTGCACTGTGACTCCGTGGGCTATTCAAATGTTGTTTTTAAAAATATGGAAAATATGATACATTTACAACAAAAATGTCTAGATTCCTTTGATTACCAGTTAAATTTCTGACGATAAAGATCAATATTCTTGAAACATGTAGTTTTTCGGCCTAGTAGTTTAGGTTCTAGATCGGGACAGACAAACACACATACAGGGTGTATTTGAAATAGGGTAGGAAATTTTAACAGGTGCTTTTACATGATAAAATATGACAAAAAGTTCCTATAAACATATGTCTAAAAATGCGTCGTAAGGGAGCTACGCCCCTTTGAAATTGGCGAAAAAAATCGGTTTTTATTTAATAACTCAGGAAAACTCAGGAACCCTTTGAGATATATTAACGAGGTTTTGCAAGCGAATTAATCCTAATAAGGCCCATCTTTGTATGTCATGTTCGCGTACTTATTTAAACCAGGAGCAGCCGTTTCAAAAAATGCATTTAAGAGGAAGTAACATTTTGTACTGATGTTACTTCTTAAAGACCAGAACTCCTTTAATATTAAATTTAGGTATTTTGGTGAAGAATACTTTTTTGCTTAGTTTTAAATGAAGAATCGCCCTGCTGAATTAAAATTTTATTGGTGCTTTTTTGTTCCCCATTCAATATGTCCATCTTCGAAGGACCGCAGCTCCCTTAGGGCTCATTTCCGGACCAACCTTTATAGAAACTTTTTTTCGTATTTTTTAACGTAGAATTACCTCTTAAATTTCTCGAACTTATTTCTGAATAACCCTGTATAAATAGTTTGATGGCACTGACTTAGTGCTATTAAGCCTAACCAATTAGCCCTTTATACATATAAAATAAATAGTGATTTTAATTATAGCTATGTTTTCATGCTTGTAATACATTAAAGAGAGACCAATTAACAAAATCTCCTGATCGGCACCCATAAAGTAACTCTACTTCCGCTTTATACTAACGATAAATAAAACATTATACATAATTACATCATGTAATACATGTAATTTACATGTATTATATAATACTTGTAATTAGTAAAATATAACCCTAATTTTTAATGTATCTAGAAGTAAGAATCTGATAGAAAATCTTAAAATCCTGTTAAATTATAGTGCACTGTGATTCCGTGGGCTATTTAAATGTTGTTTTTAAAAATATGGAAAATATGATACATTTACAACAAAAATGTCTAGATTCCTTTGATTACCAGTTAAATTTCTGACGATAAAGATCAATATTCTTGAAACATGTAGTTTTTCGGCCTAGTAGTTTAGGTTCTAGATCGGGACAGACAAACACACATACAGGGTGTATTTGAAATAGGGTAGGAAATTTTAACAGGTGCTTCTACATGATAAAATATGACAAAAAGTTCCTATAAACATATGTCTAAAAATGCGTCGTAAGGGAGCTACGCCCCTTTGAAATTGGCGAAAAAAATCGGTTTTTATTTAATAACTCAGGAAAACTCAGGAACCCTTTGAGATATATTAACGAGGTTTTGCAAGCGAATTAATCCTAATAAGGCCCATCTTTGTATGTCATGTTCGCGTACTTATTTAAACCAGGAGCAGCCGTTTCAAAAAATGCATTTAAGAGGAAGTAACATTTTGTACTGATGTTACTTCTTAAAGACCAGAACTCCTTTAATATTAAATTTAGGTGTTTTGGTGAAGAATACTTTTTTGCTTAGTTTTAAATGAAGAATCGCCCTGCTGTATTAAAATTTTATTGGTGCTTTTTTGTTCCCCATTCAATATGTCCATCTTAGAAGGACCGCAGCTCCCTTAGGGCTCATTTCCGGACCAACCTTTATAGAAACTTTTTTTCATATTTTTTAACGTAGAATTACCTCTTAAATTTCTCGAACTTATTTCTGAATAACCCTGTATAAATAGTTTGATGGCACTGACTTAGTGCTATTAAGCCTAACCAATTAGCCCTTTATACATATAAAATAAATAGTGATTTTAATTATAGCTATGTTTTCATGCTTGTAATACATTAAAGAGAGACCAATTAACAAAATCTCCTGATCGGCACCCATAAAGTAACTCTACTTCGGCTTTATACTAACGATAAATAAAACATTATACATAATTACATCATGTAATACATGTAATTTACATGTATTATATAATACTTGTAATTAGTAAAATATAACCCTAATTTTTAATGTATCTAGAAGTAAGAATCTGATAGAAAATCTTAAAATCCTGTTAAATTATAGTGCACTGTGACTCCGTGGGCTATTCAAATGTTGTTTTTAAAAATATGGAAAATATGATACATTTACAACAAAAATGTCTAGATTCCTTTGATTACCAGTTAAATTTCTGACGATAAAGATCAATATTCTTGAAACATGTAGTTTTTCGGCCTAGTAGTTTAGGTTCTAGATCGGGACAGACAAACACATACAGGGTGTATTTGAATTAGGGTAGGAAATTTTAACAGGTGCTTCTACATGATAAAATATGACAAAAAGTTCCTATAAACATATGTCTAAAAATGCGTCGTAAGGGAGCTACGCCCCTTTGAAATTGGCGAAAAAAATCGGTTTTTATTTAATAACTCAGGAAAACTCAGGAACCCTTTGAGATATATTAACGAGGTTTTGCAAGCGAATTAATCCTAATAAGGCCCATCTTTGTATGTCATGTTCGCGTACTTATTTAAACCAGGAGCAGCCGTTTCAAAAAATGCATTTAAGAGGAAGTAACATTTTGTACTGATGTTACTTCTTAAAGACCAGAACTCCTTTAATATTAAATTTAGGTGTTTTGGTGAAGAATACTTTTTTGCTTAGTTTTAAATGAAGAATCGCCCTGCTGTATTAAAATTTTATTGGTGCTTTTTTGTTCCCCATTCAATATGTCCATCTTAGAAGGACCGCAGCTCCCTTAGGGCTCATTTCCGGACCAACCTTTATAGAAACTTTTTTTCATATTTTTTAACGTAGAATTACCTCTTAAATTTCTCGAACTTATTTCTGAATAACCCTGTATAAATAGTTTGATGGCACTGACTTAGTGCTATTAAGCCTAACCAATTAGCCCTTTATACATATAAAATAAATAGTGATTTTAATTATAGCTATGTTTTCATGCTTGTAATACATTAAAGAGAGACCAATTAACAAAATCTTCTGATCGGCACCCATAAAGTTACTCTACTTCCGCTTTATACTAACGATAAATAAAACATTATACATAATTACATCATGTAATACATGTAATTTACATGTATTATATAATACTTGTAATTAAGTAAAATATAACCCTAATTTTTAATGTATCTAGAAGTAAGAATCTGATAGAAAATCTTAAAATCCTGTTAAATTATAGTGCACTGTGACTCCGTGGGCTATTCAAATGTTGTTTTTAAAAATATGGAAAATATGATACATTTACAACAAAAATGTCTAGATTCCTTTGATTACCAGTTAAATTTCTGACGATAAAGATCAATATTCTTGAAACATGTAGTTTTTCGGCCTAGTAGTTTAGGTTCTAGATCGGGACAGACAAACACATACAGGGTGTATTTGAATTAGGGTAGGAAATTTTAACAGGTGCTTCTACATGATTAAATATGACAAAAAGTTCCTATAAACATATGTCTAAAAATGCGTCGTAAGGGAGCTACGCCCCTTTGAAATTGGCGAAAAAAATCGGTTTTTATTTAATAACTCAGGAAAACTCAGGAACCCTTTGAGATATATTAACGAGGTTTTGCAAGCGAATTAATCCTAATAAGGCCCATCTTTGTATGTCATGTTCTCGTACTTATTTAAACTAGGGGTGTGCGAAACGGGGGGGCCTTATTAGTTTTTTGTCCCAAACTTTTTTCTGTGTAACTTTTTTGCAATTTGCAAAATTAAATACTAAAATGTCGAAAACCAAAATTTTAATGATGCAATGTTATTCTACATCAAAAACTAAGAAAAAAAGTTTCCATATATGTAGGTCGAAAAAACGCTTTTAAAGCTACCATAGCCCTTTAAAGATGGTGCATATTTAGGAGACCATAGCTCCATTAGGATTTCTTAGTTTTTAATGTAAATTCGCCCTGCATCATTAAAATTTTGGTTTTCAACATTTTAGTATTTAATTTTTCGTCCTCGAACCGTGGAATTTCACCTTCAAATAAATTTTTCTCGAAAACGGTTAATCCTACAGTATTACAACAGGAGTACCTTTTTATGTATTTTGACCTGAGGAATCATATTTCAAAAATAAAATTGCAAAAAAGTTACACAGAAAAAAGTTTGGGACAAAAAACTGATAAGCCCCCCCCGTTTCGCACACCCCTGGTTGAAATAAGTACATGAAAATAACACATAAAAACGGGCCTTGGTAGGATTAGTTGACGTGCAAAACCTCGTTGATGTATCTCAAAGGGTTCCTGAGTTATTAAATAAAAACTGATTTTTTTAGCCACTTTCAAAGGGGCGTAGCTCCCTTATGACGCATTTTTAGACATATGTTTATAGGAACTTTTTGTCATATTTTATGATGTAGAATTATCTGTTAAAATTTCTCACGCTATTTAAAATACACCGTTTATAAACATACAAAAATATTTAAAACATAATTCGCCTTCTGCGTTAACGCAGTTTTGTAAAAAAGTATCTTAGAAATATTCTATTAAATATAAAATAAATACCAGACTGTTTTTCTCAAGTTAAGTTTTAGCGATTTAAATAATTTGACAATAAAGGACCTCCCTGGTCACCAGTTAGTTTCAAAACCACACGCATATTGTGAAAATTTTATCATAAATCTGGTAAAAACCGAATTTTTTTTTTTGCAAAAGGGGTAAATAAGCATTTGGAGGTCTTTAATTTTAAAAATAGTAATACATTTTGAATTAATAAAATTGCGGATTCAATATGGTGTACAAAAATATTTAGTTATGAGTTTTTTTTTTCATAAATATATTTATGTATACGTAGATTCCGATTTTAATATTTTATTTTTACGGGAAAGTATTATTACACTTTTTGTTTCTTTATCAATGAAAAATAAAATAGCGCCATTCAAGTATTACGTAACGCACTTTTTGGTCAATTTTGACCCCCTCCGACCCCCTGGTAAAACACCGTAAAATTTTATATTTTTACCAGCTTTATGATAATTTTTTTTCACTGTGCGTGTTGTTTTAAAACAAATTAGGGATCAGGTCAAATTTGTTTAAATCGCAATCGCAAAAAAACCTGAGAAAAACTGTCTGTCAGACAATTTTATAATATTTCTTTTGTCATGTGCAACATTAAAAGCCCCACAGCTATGCACAGGCTGTCCATCACTGGATATAAAAAAAAAATTTAATTTTTTTATAAAGCATATGTACGTAGTACCCCTTTTGAAGGGGCGTAGCTCCCTTACGAGCCGTTTTTGGCCATATGTTTATGGGAACTATTTTTCTTATTTTGACCTCTAGAACACATCCTTAAAATATTTCCCTTTCCTCGCGGAACACCCTGTATAAATTTTTGGCTGTATCTATAATATTTATATAAGTAAATTTTTTGATAAAATATATCGAATGAACCCGAAAAAAGTGCCATATTTATATTTTGTGACCCTGTAAAAAATTAACTAGGGTAGATATTTAAAATCTGCAAGTATTGCTATCGTTTTGATTAAGCAATATTTCCATAGATTTTTTTTTTTTTGATTTTTCGTTTTTTTTTTTGGCCTCTAATACATACAAAAAACATTGTGCGCTATATCTCAAGATTTTGAGGGTCATGGTTTTTTTCATTGCCATATTCGTTTTCAGTGCCAAAAAATACTTAGAAAAAATATAGTTTGGTTTATGAAAATCTAACTTTTTTTTGTGTTATTGATGAGCATAAAAATGCACAACTTTTTTCTAATTTAACCGATCTTGTATCTCTTATAATAACAGCGATACCCATGCTTAATAAAACCGCGATAACCATGCTCAATAAAATCTATAAATTATTCTTTATTTCTAGATTAACCGAAGCCCACAGATCGGCCATACGGGCGATAAGAAAAATCAAATATTTCGTCGCAAGAAGAAAATTTCAACAAGCAAGAAAACCCTACGATGTTAGAGATGTTATCGAACAATACAGCCAAGGACATCTCAACATGATGGTTAGAATTAAAGTAAGTTAATTTAATTTCTTATACAAATATAAATATAAATTACGTAAAATAAAATTATATCTCCGAGTCCTTTGGGGGAACCTTGATTTAAATTACACGGTCGAGCGTGGTTGCTATAATGCTAAAATAGGGGAATGTAGGGCAACGCTGCGCATCTAAGCGAAACTTGATATGATTGGCACGTTATGAATATTACAAAAAAAATTATAAGTGGCAAAAGAAGCCTTACTTATTAGACTATTATTACGTATCATCAAAACTTTTACCATAATCAAAATAAAAATATAAAACTACAAAAGTGCATTTGTGCACAATTCCCCAAACCAATTGGCAATGGTGCGTACACAAGATATGTATACAGGTTTTCAATAACTTAATTTTTAAAAGAAAGGTTTTGGAATTTTTGATCGTTTAAAGAACGTTTCGAAAACCCTTCTTTTAAAAATCTAGTTTTTGAACATTTGTATAATTGTTTTGTTTTCTACTTTTTAGTCATATATGATATGCATACGTAACATGTAATTATTTGGAGGTTTTAAAAACTTTTTTATTTGATTTTATTTCTATTTTTATTATAGTATTTATATAGTATTTAATTGAATGAGGGGAATGAGCATCATTGCCCCGTCATCAACTTAAAAATAAATCACTTTACATAACAAACACTATTTAATTAAATTTAACAAAATTGCATGGATAAATGCAAATGATCATATCCTTGAAGAAAATTTTTATTTTAGAACGTATAATCGGTCAAGAATTATAAACTTACCGTCCTATTTCATACACGTGCAAAATAAGAACAACATAACATAACATAACATAAATTAACACATATTCAAATATTGTGAACAACTTTCATATGTCACTCGCCGTTTTTGGTTCTAGCTAAATATTAGATAGGCCCCTCAAGCATGGATACCTGAGATGTTTAAATATACATCGTAATATGAATTTTCGGTGGTGCGCACGGTTAACCACTGCGCACCGTTACCCTACTTTCCCCTAAGAAATTAACCTGGAATTTACTTTTCCTACGACTGTTGTAGAAAGTCAAATCCTATAAAAAACTCTTGCGGTATACCAGGTGTCACAAGAAGTATTGCCAACCAATTATCTCCGTAACTATAAAAGATAACTCTTTAAAATTTACAGATCTTATATGAGCTATAAAGACCCCCATTTTGGCATAAGTAAAAAAATTGTAACTTCCGGTTCAACCGGAAGTTACACCAATGATTTACTTGCCAGGAAAGGTTGCCAAGTCTCAGCTTGAGGCTTGGGCTCAGGAAAAATTTCGTGAGTATTGGAACAACAGTCAAGGTTTAACCCTTTGAGACCCAATTATTATTTATTTTTGTATAAACAGTCGTAGAAAAAGTATAGTCTGCAACACGTATAGAATGGCTATTCCTCACTCGTGGACTGTCCCCCTCGCCATATATAGAATATACTATTAAAAATTTACAGGAGAATAAGCTTTTTTCCTCTGCTTAAATTATGTTATAGGATTACTAATAAGATTATAATTTTATTAATAATCCTATATTATAGTTATAATTGCTTGAGTGATATTGGATACGCCATTTTAAATTTTATAATTTTATTATCGGATTTAGTTTCAGCGTCCCATAAAACCCCCAGGACCAATTTTTGTAAAGCTTTCTCTGATTTTTAAAATTACGTCCGCAATATTGGATCCGCTTAAACCCAAAAAACCTTATAAAAAATAAGAAATAAATGCCATAAGAAAAAACTTATTCACAAGCATACAGAAAAACGTCCTTTATATGCATTATTAAAAGTTTCAAAATCTATCATTTTTGTTTACATCTTTTAAAGTTAAAAAATCTTTTCATTTTTAACCAAGGGTAGATATGAATTCATATCTAACCTGTTTTTTAGCTTTTGGTTATACCTCATAGATGGCGAAACTATCGCTTTGTCTGTAAACAGTTGAAGTTTGCTAATAAAATAACCTAACATTTTTGTTTATTTCTACGAAAAACAATAAGAAATAATATTATTTATATATTATATGCTTCATACCGAGACTGATAATAGCAAATAACAACGAGCCACTTATTTAGAGAGAATTGGAGAATTTTACGAGGTAATGTGTTCTTTATTTATGCTTGTGAATAAAATTCTGTTCTGACCACATCTCGAGATGCTAATTTGGCCTCGGCCAAATAGCATCTCTCGAGTTGTAAATGTTTCATTTTCTTATTAGGTTAGAAATATACTATTTTTATGGCATTTATTCCTTCTTTATAACCAAGTGTATAATTTGTCTTTATTGTTAATATTTTTTTAAATGGTGCATTTAAAGTTTAACAATACCAAACTGCTATCGAATTTCAAAGGTTGTTCATGGGTTCTGCAAAAACTAAATCAGATTTTTATGCGATATTTTTAGTAAAAAACGATTTGGATATATAATTAGACTTTATATTTTATAGATATAATTAGACTTTAATTAATTAAATCTCACCCTTATATTATGGTGTGATAAGCTGTTTGCAGTGATTCAATTGGATAAGATGATATCTAAAATATTTAGGGTTTTCTTAATTGCCTTACATGAAAGTTTCATTAATACCCAGATAACCCAAGTCTCCTAGGAAACCCAAAGAAAACGCTTTGCGTCAATAAAATGCTGTCAAATTTCTTGCAACATTAGGTCAATAAGTTGGAAGTACAAAACCTTGCCCGTCAGTTGCATGCTAAGCGCAAGAAAAACGTTGCTACACAAGTTGAACTCGCCTTTCCAATAGTTTCTGATCAACAGTTGTATGCAAACAGGGTGTAACCTACATGCAACACATATCCTACAATACGGTGGAGCCCGTTGTCTGCAACTTACCTTAAATAACCTAATACGTTGCCAGGAAACGTTTCCGCCATGCGTTGTCCACAATAAGTACACGCAAAAGATTTCCCGTCGGTTACCCGTGGGTTGCACACAATACGTTGTCAGAAAATGTTTCCGTCAAGAGACAGCCAAATGGTGGCACCCACTTGAGGGCAAAAAGCTCCAACAATTTACCGGCAAACGGACCGATTCTGGTTATCTGGGTATTAAACTAAATTTAAGGCAAGTAAAAGGATAAAAATTATTTGTAATTAGTAATTATTAGCAGTACCAGGCATATTTCCAGTTGTAGTCCAGTCTTCAGGTCAATAAAAGAGCCTTTACCTGGAAATAATTCAGGGAGTTTTGATTTTGGGTAGGATTAATGGCCTCAAATAACAAAAACAATTTTGCGACGTTGAACTCGATTTGGAACTGTTATTTATTTATTATCCAAACGTATTTTTCACAAAAAACGGATTTTTAAAATATCTCTTAAACGTTACATTATACGTTTTTAGATTTTTAATTATTTGGAGTGTTACGCCCATGTTAATGGTTTGGACTTAGGAAAAATAGCGTTACAGGGGGGGGGTGGGGGTCCAAAATAATCAAAATTTGCGTTACGTAATACTTGAACGTTCCCATTATGAACATTTTAATTATTTTTCTTTCAATACCTTCATTATGAAGAAATAATTAGAAATTTTAAAACTGACTTTATATCTTTGTGTATGCATAGTTTTAAAAAGCTGGAATGGAAAACTAAATTATTTATATCTACTAAAACTCATTATTCTTATCGCTTAAAATTGATTTTAAAATACGAGTTTTCTATGGTTCTTTAAACTTCTTGTTACTATTTTAGTAGGTAGTATTTTTCAGTTTCATCTGTATTGTATCTTTTATGATATATTCTTTTAAAATATTCCATCAATCTATTTTTCCATCGTCGTACAAAGAAGTATTGGTAGATTGCATAGTAGGGTGAAGCGAGTTTTTTTTCTCCCAAACATATAGCACTATGTACCAAAAGTTGCCTTTATTATAGAACCTAACCAGTAATTTTTTTTCAATATTTTTGGAAGTCGTTTCTATTCCCCGCGGGAACCTCCAAATTAATCAGAATTAAAGAAATATTTTTTTACAAAAATTTCAAAGTTGCATTATAGGGGTTTTTGAGGTTGCTGAAATCGGATTTTTTAATTAAAAAAATCTAACACCACTTCCGCGGGGGTGAGGGGGTAAATATTTTGAAATATTTTTCATGTTTTCGTGAAAATTTTTATATATGGGTTTTTGAGGTTGCTAAAACTGAATCTTAAAATAATTTTTTACATCCACCCCCTTAGGAGTGCTGAAACTGAATCTGATAATAAAACTCGTCTAATTCACCCCCAGGGGGTGGGGGTGGTTTTCGTAAAAGTTGCTGTAAAGGGGTTTTCGAGGTTGCTAAAACTAAATAGAATTTAAAAAAAATCAAAATCCATACCCTGGGGGGTGGGGGGTAATTTTTGTAAAAATTGGTATATTTGTTTTGAGGTTGCTAAAAGTGAATTTGACAATAAAAAATTAATTTTACGCACGGGGTGGAAAAATGGGAAAGTTTTTTTTTACTGGGCATTGTATTTTACAACAATTATAAGAGCATTGCTGTATAATTAAACCATAAAAAGCATTATTCGTCCATTTAACGTCTTTTTTTAAATTCTCATTAATTTCAAAGATTACAGGTTATATGCTATAATTTAGGCAACTTTTGGTACATAGTGCTATTTGATTGGACAAAAAAAAATTCACTCCACCCTATTGGACAGTTTTCTCGAAAACGTTACCCCGCGTTACAGAGAGGGGGTGGGGGTCAGTAAAAATGTTACGTAACACTTAAAAAATTATAAACTTTTAAAATGTTTATTGGATCACGTTTTTAACAATGATCTAGGCTTAAAGAGACGGATTCCTTGCAAATTTTATTGCACACGGCGTGGTTAACAGTTCACTAAATCCTCTAAACAAAAACAATTAGAGATGGAAAACCATAGCCAATCACCGGTTTTCGGTTAACCGGTTGCGGAAATTACATCAGACCAGTTTTGGGTCAAAACACGGAAGCAATAACCGGATAAAAACCGGTTTAAACCATAAAGCAAAATTTCCTTTCATTTTTTTTAACTTTTTGTAAAATGTTACGTAACAAATAGGGGGGGCGGGGGTTGGGGGTTATCGAAAATGTTACGCCGCGTTAAATGGGGGGTGGGGGTAAAAAATGACCAAATTTTGCGATACGTAATACTTGAACGCTCCCTTATTTTGGTATTTTACATTTTACTACTGTTTTAATCTTTGGAGTTCTAATAAAATGTTTATTATATATCTAACATAAAGGAGAAAATATAATTATATTTCCGCCCTTTTCTATAATATAAAGGATAATTTGATCTTCTAAGCGATTATACTTTTCTCATTTCCAAATAGAATTTAATCAAAATTATAAGGATAATACAATTTATATTTATATGTAGTATGCTGTACTGATAAGTGAAAATACCTTACCCCTACGATGTTTTTTTTAGCCCTCTTTTCTCTAATCTAAAATCGTGCTTTTTAATTAATAAAATATAGTTTATTTGTGGATTAATACGTTATGACTAAGAGGTATGTGTATTGAATATAAATTATATTCTCTCCCTAAATATTAATTCGTGATACTAGGTTAGGTACCGGTGCTTTTTTTCTTCAAATTTTACTCATATTAATCCCAATTTTTGGAAAATGCAACTCCTGCTAAAGCAGTCGTTGCATTTTCGTCATTGGGATTAATATTCGTAAAATTTATGTAAAAAACCACCCCTGAATATACTACGTTTTACAATATTAATTTCCTACTTCTTTATTAGTCCAGTCAAATAACGAAAAATTCTTGTGTTAAATTGCAATAAATATACACGGGCTGATATTTTAAAGGGTGGTAGTGGATAGTAACAGAACACTCGAGTGTAACAGGATCCTGTTAGTTTTTCACCGGGTGATTTGCTTAAGGGATTCCGCTATCTTAAATTTTAGGGGTGAGTGCGGTTATCTCGTTAAATATACATCCTACCCTAAAAATGTATATAACCAATTTTATTAAGGAAAAAATTTTCAACAAGTTTTGTTTGGATTATTTTTTTATTATATTAATAACAATCAAGTTATAAATTTTCAAATATGGCCATGTTGGGGATAAAATTGTTTTTTTTCTATTATTAGTTGTTATGAGAAAAATTGTAGCTTTTGAAATTCTCTATAAGTTTTATATATTATGAATTGTCATAAGTATTTTGTTACGGTTACAGTGGGCGGTGAAAGTGGAGTTGCGCCGTCTGTAACCGTACAAAAGTACTTATGAACATTTCTAATGTATAAAACTTATAGAGAATTTCAAGAGTTGCAACTTTAAAAAGTCCAAACCACTTTTATCGTCCGATGAATAATTTGGCCGACAAATGGAAAAAAACAATTTGACCAACATGGCTATGTTAAAAAAATGATCCAGACTAAAATTGTTGGAAATTTCCTCCTTAACAAAATTAGTTATATGCGTTTTTATCGTAAGATTCATATTAAGCAACCCACCCCTAAAATTTAAGATAGCGGACACCCCTTAGGCAAATCACCCGGTGAAAAACTAACAGGAGTGTTCTGTAACCATCCCACATTCCTTTAAAATATCAGCCCGTGTACATTTATTACAATTTACATTTATTATTTGACTGGACTATATGTTTATTCTACTCACTTTTATGTTTAGTTTTTCAAAGTTAATGGTGCTGCAGATTATTGTTTTTTTTTACAATAAAAGATTTTTTTCATGATTTAGTTATTTAGTCATTTAGTCATTTATTCAACATTTATAATTTTAAAATTTTACTAACACCGTGGTTTTTTGAAAATTTTAACTTTTTGTTTCCGAACCATGATTTTTTTTATAAATAATTTAAACACACCATAAGAAGTAATTTAGGCATATATAAAAAAAAAATAGTCCGTATAATTTGACGCACGGATCTGTGGCTACCGGAAATATGTTTGGAATGTGTGTGCAAGTGGGAGGCCCGATGTAGGCACGCACGCCATAAAGCTCTTGATGGAAAGAAGAGAGCGCGAATGATTCCTCCCCCTTACGACTTTCTTTCATGCGGAGAACTATATCGATCGTTTTTTTACGTTTTTTCTAATTTATTATAATATTACGTACTTAATATGTATTTTAGATATAATAATAAAGTTATTATTTATGATCACTACATTACAAAAATGATTATTATATTATATGTTTTTCTAGCGCTTTATTGTTTTAGGGGCGAAGTCGAAGTCAATTTTTTTTGCATATTCGGACTAAAATGCCATGAAACGTCGAGAAAATGTAAAAAAGTGCATGTTAAAAATACGTCAGTGTGTCTTTTCTCTATAAACTATAAACCTTGTAACTTCTAGACGAAAGGTCCGATTTAAAAAATTTTTTTAATGTATAGTTTAGTTGTAGTTTTTCTGATGTCAAATATGGTTAACATTGGGATAAGTTAGGGGGGACAAAGGAGTCAAAAACCAATATTTTTGGCGATAACTGGCTTATTATTGATCGAAAGATAACAATTCTTATCCTACAACAAAATTAATTAAAATTTTAGTAGAAAATATAAAAATACTTTTTAACTGCGCAATAATTTTTTTTCTACGATTAATAATTATATATTCAATTTTAAGTAACCTTTTTTGTAGCATAGATAAGCTTCATATGTCAATTTTTACAATGTTTTTACCCTGGTAACGCCATTTTTTCAAGTAAAAGGGTATTTTTTTAATAATCCCTTATAATTCAAAAATAATTTCCCTTCCTAAAATCGTCTAATTTCAACGTTTTAATATTTAAATAGTAATAAAAAGTCCTAGCATGTTTTTTCTCTCAAAAAACCGCCGGGCGCGACCTCTTAATATTTTTTTAAACACTAAAAAAAATTGAGGGTTGGTTTTGGGACCCTAAAAAAAACATTTTTTAATGTTGACTGGGTACCCTAATGTAAGTATTACAATAAATTAGAAAAAAACGTAAAAAAAACTATTGATCCAAACGATTTTTTTTATATTTGCCTAAATTACTTCTTATGGAGTGTTTTAAACAATTTATGAAAAAAAAATCAGGGGTCGGAAACAAAAAGTTAAAATTTGCAAAAAACCACCGTGATTAAAGTTTAATGAAAATCCTAAAATCTAGATTTCTTGTCTTTTCTTGATTCCTGGAAAAAAGTCAAGGAAAGTTTGTAATTTAAAAAATTAACTCGAAACAAAAGTCACGTCTTCGAGAGTCGAGAATCTTGATCAAGAATCAAGATTTCTCGACTTTTGATTAAACTTTTGTATAGAAATAAATAATCATTTTCAATAATAAAACTTGTCTTTCCTACTGTGGGCATATTTCGACGTGTGATACTAAGGTCAACCAACCATCTAAAATATCGAGTCTTGAAAATTATAAATATAAGACTCTCGCATGACACACTGATAGAACACTAGCGTAATTAGGTTATAGTATACAACAATAAATAGTTGTATATGCGCCAACCACTATATATTGCATAGAATACAAAAACAAAAAAGTAAACGTGTTCGGTATTTACGAACGAGTGCAGTTGTTTGATTTATAACAGCAAACTGTTAAGCGATCAGGTTTTTATTTGTCAGGCAGAGAGCGAGGTAGGCGTGGCTTGCAAATCCACAAGGTCGGACTGCCGCTCCTTGCTACGTCACGAACTTCGCTTCAAAACACAGGCAATTCACCTGACCCGTCCGGCCGACTGGCTAGCAGAGCCTGGTCGGCGTCGGCTCTCTGCTGCCTTTGCAAATTTGGTTTGGACATGTAATTACATGTATATGCACATGCTTATGCACATAAAAATTTTAGCCCAAAATGCCTACTTTTAATATTTTGGTAAAACATTTGTTAGAATCAGCTGATTGTCGCCATCTTTATAATCATCCTTTTTCAAAAATCTATTATAGTGACAACACCGTTGGTGTATTATTAAATAAGATGAATCTACAATTTTAATAGTGTATTTAGTATAACGTAAACATTATAATGTTTTAGAATAATCGTAAAAATAGTATTATATACCTCAATGTTATTCAACAACCTTTGGTTGTACTATTTTTAGATTTTTCTATCAGTGCAAGGCAAGACTCTGGCTTTTCGAGGCAAAAAGTTAATCCTCGAGAGTTGGTCAAGACCAAGTTGACGAACGAAAAAAGACTCAGAAATTTAAACGATAAGTATTCTCAGCTCTATATCTAATGTTTTTAAATTCAGGAATTACAAAGACGACTGGACCAAACTTTAGGGAAACCAGGAAGCTATTTAAATGGAATGGACCGGGTGGGAAATGTAAAACCAATGACTGTTGGTGCCAGACTCTACAGATTAGAAAACCAGGTATGTTTTTTATAAAAAAAAATAAAAAAAATATATATTTATATATTTATTAAACAATTTTTGCACAAATTTATATTAGTTTAACCAAAGAAAAAAATAATTTTTAAAAAGTCCAATATTATCGCACTTTTTTCATTAGTTTCGTAATCTGTCTGGTAATCCTTAATAATATTATAGTGGGCGTACTATCAACTGGCACCTGGCGCCTGAGGCAAGGGGAGGACAAGAGGTAAAATATTGCTTGTAAACTACAGGCGACGTTGAATTTTTCACATTCCAGGCAGGTGCCAATTGATAAAATTTAGATATTACTATGATTTATTTAAAAACTATTTATTTCCAAAAGCAACTCTTTTTATTGATTTGAGCTTGTCTCCCTAAAACTTAACTATATTATTATTATTTTTATAACATTTTTTGAGCTTACCAATTTACAACTAAAAAACACGTTTTTTTTTTAAATTTCACTATACAAACAATTATAATTACCAGTCTTTAAAAAATTATAGATTTTTTTCTTATGAATTGTAATTTGGTTTATTTTTGACAAAAATGTCAAAAACTCTATGTAACCTCAATTTTTTTAAAACAGTTGCTATCCATACTCTGTTCCATTAAATTTTATTTCCAATTCGGCTCACTGAACGGACCACCTCAAAATGCCATACCAAAATCTAAGCTTTGCCCATATCACTCTAGTTTTGCAGAGGATATAAATAATAGTTTACACCATTGATAAATGTTCTGTTCCATAATTTGCGTAAAGAAATTTGAGGGTATATTAAAAACCCTCTGGAAAATATGAAAAAAAAATCAAAAAAAATCCATCTTCAATACTAATTAAAAAGGAAGCTATTTAATCTGACCAATCCTGTTGCTGATGTTAAATTACCTACAAATTAGTTTTTCCCTACTTATTAGTAACTATGGTTGCATTCTAATTGTTGACGTTGCATTGTTTAAGAATTTCAACTTTAGAATTTTTTTAGGTTATTATATTTTGACAAAACCGACAGAGGCTATCAAATATTCTATTTTTATAGGGTCACTCCATCCGGCGGTAGTTTTTTGACATTAATAAATATTTATGCCACATTACTCACCATGCCAACCTACAGAATATGTACCTGCAATAATTAAATTTGCTTCCATAGCTACAAATTCAACTTTTAAAGGTAATTTAACATCAGCAACAGTATTGGTCTACTTAAAGGGTTCTTATTTTTGAATTAAACGAAGAAGGATTTTTTTTACATTTTTTCATATTTTCCAGAGGGTTTTTAATATACCCTCAAATTTCTGTACGCGAGTTCTGGAACAGGCTGTATAATTACACAAGAGACTTAGAATTATACGAATATATGAATAATACGTTATTTTAAGCTATGACGGCCATACTGCAGTACTGACTAGGCTCGTTCATAAACGTCAACGTAGAAAAACTTCATTTCATTTTATAAAAAGAAAATCTGGTATTTTTTGGTAAATAATAAAGTAATAACAATAATTATAATAGTAATGTATTTAATTATTAATTAGTTTTAGGTATGAAATTTTGTTGTAAAAAAGGAATAACTACTGAAAAATAAAATACTACAGCGATTCTCACTAGAATTTTTTGCAGTAGCAAATTCCCGATATAACTGTAATATGATTTGACAGAAATAAACACGTGGTCAGAAATATTGTTAAATGATTTGTTGATGAAAACGTTAAAAATAATCAAATAAATCTAATTCTTTGCGAGTATAAAATTTGACATTTAATGTCATTTTATGAAAAATTTTATTTTACAACAGCCTGTTTTTTTTTGCGATAGCGTCATTCCACAATAAAAGTGATATTTTTAAAAAAATTTTAAAATAAAAAAATTTAATAGAAAATTATATATTTTTAAATTTTGGCATTTAAAGATGTTGTTATGCTAAAAAAATGCACGTGTGGAGTTCCAGCTCAAAAACAAAAAAAAAGTAGAAAACTTTTATTTAGGACCAATTGAAGGTAACTTGGTCTGTATTTCATTTTGATATCTCTGTTAATAACCCCACAATTTGGGTGATTTGTCTACCGTGAGATAATTATTTCATTTTATTATTAAATAACCAAAAAAGTATAATAAACCTCACGTCATGACGCGTCACTTGCATTTTACTTTTTCAAAGTATGTACCTACTTAAAAGTATAGTAGAAACATTTTCATGATAAAATTGTGAAACAGCAGTAAAACTAAGCCCAATTCTTACAAAAGTATAATTGTAACACCTGTTACTAATGATTTATATCAGACAAAGAGCACACTGTAAGAAGTAAACTGAATATTTAGTTACAAATTGACAGGGAATCGGAATTTTTTATCCTATACAATTGTACTTTAATTTTTGTTAAAAACACGCTACATTTCATGTCTGAACTTAAATATAAAGTACGTGGCTAGAACTATAGTATTTTTAACATAAATTAAAGTACATTTGTATATTATCATAACTTCCCAGACTGCACATCTATTAGATATCCAAGGGATACTTTCTGGATATAGAGTATATCTAGTGGATAGCCTGGATTGCATTAGATATCCCATGGACATCCTAATGTCCGCCTATATCCAGGATATCCACTGGATATCCTGAATATCCTGGATATCCATGATGGATCTAATGGATATCAAGTGGATATACTTTAGATGTCCACTGGATATCTCGTGGATGTCCATGGGATATCTAATGGCAATCCAGGCTATCCACTGGATATACTCTATATCCAGAAAGTATATCCCCTGGATGTCTCATAGTTATTATGTGCTGTCTGGGTTCCAGACACTTGTCAGTAAAAATAGTACATAATCTCAAAATGTGAAATTTGTTGGTTAGACTACTTCGTGTGCCCCTAGCACAAGCCAAAAGCTTATTTGGGTCTCTCCATGACTTTGTAATAAATTATACATAAATAAATAAATAAATAATTTTTGTTAAAAACATTATAACTCTAAAGTCACGTACTTTAATATTTAAGGACGGATATGAAATGTTGCGTGTTTTTAACAAAAATTAAAGTACAATTGTATAGGATAATAACTTCCGATATCCTATCCATTTGTAACTGAATATTCAGTTTACTTTTTACAGTGCAGATGACAATTCATTTTCACTAAAATGCGTAATACTTTGTATTTTAGTTTTTATTCTTTTTAACGTAGGTATTTTATTTTCTTAACAACACTATCTTAGATATTGATTCAATGTTCCATTCATGTTTGACATTTTAAAATTGCAATTTCCCATCTTTTATGTCTTGTCTTCTTGCAACCAAGTCTTCAATTATCTTTTGTACCCACACTTTCTATACAAACAAGACAACACTCTTTCGTATATAATAGAACGTAAATATGCCTAGAGCAATCCGTTTTAAAAAGAAAAATTGCTTTTGTTAAACCGAAATCTGCTGATGTATGTTTAAAATTTGATATCATTACAACAAAATTGAAAATATCAATATAGGTTTATTATAAGCCACTTAACATTGGATCCACACCTAGATCCACACTGATTTTAATAGTTATACACAGAATATCATTTAAGGCAAGTAAATTTTAAATTTATATACCTAGTGTAATACGTAAAAATATATTTTCTTAGTACCAGATATTATTATTATAATTCTGATACTAATACCCAAATGATTTATTCAAATAATAATTTTTTAATAAACAAATATCGGGACTAGGACTTTAAATAAAAACACTAGTTTTATGCACTAGCGACGTTTCGTCTTTAATCAAGACTTTATCAAGCTAAAAGAGAGAAAAAGACCTTATATAATAACATAAAAAAATATATAACTTAAAAAAAATAAAAAAATTAAAAACGTCTACTTTTTAATCTTATGCCTAGATAATACGAAAAACATTTACCTTAGCATACTTAAAACACTACATTTAACATAAATATTATTTAAATAAACAATTACGAACAATAAACAAAACTATAGAACCGTACACGTAGACATATTTCAAATTAACTGTATATGTTTTTTCTTCCTCTTTCTTATCACAAGAACACCTATATGTATTCTTGGTAGACTATAGTGAACTATATTTATATGAAAGACAAATGCTGAAGGCGCCTTTATATAAAATAAAATAGCAAAAGCTAAATACCAACAACTTATCATATAACAAATGAATGCATTTAACACATCGCGAACTATGAACTTAAAAAAAACTAAAAAAAACACATCAAAATAAACAAAAAGAAAAAAAAAGGAGAAAAAAAAATCACTACACATCAAAAGGCTAGGTTACATGATTTTTTTTTCTTTTTCTCCCTTTTTCAACCCTTCCAATTATTCCTTTTTTATTCTTTTTTATTTACTACCCCCCCCCCCTCCTACACGTACCACTTAATGAATAGCATGTCAATTAACTTCTACTTTTTGGTATTTTATAAGATTTCTTATACTCCTCCAATAATCCTGAATTCAATTTAATTTAATTATCTGTAATTTATATAAAGTGCTTCAAATCTTATTTTTCACTTCTGAGCATACTTAAATAATGTGCCAAATTTCAAAATGATCAAAAGATTCTAACCCGTGCCGAATATACGCCAAAGTTTCCCCTAACACCAAAATTTACGAATTTCTACCATAAATGTGAGTCAAGCGGTAAGTTTTAGTGAAATATCTATTCAAAATATTAAAATGTTTTAACTAAAACGATCTAAGTGCCAAATATTTAGGAACCCTTATTTGGCGCTTAGCTCGTTTTGTTTTAGTTAAATCATTTTAATATTATACATAAATATTATAATGCATTAAATAAAAATAAATTCAATCTGATCTGATACATTTTTTAAATGTTTGTTTACCGTTTGATTGTTATGGTAAAAATTTGTAAATTTTAGTGTTAGGGCAACTCAAAAGGAAAAAAATAAGATTTCAAGCCCTTTAAATTTTTCGCTTATATAAACATTACAGACAATTTTCAATGATTCCTTACGATTTATGGTAATTTTACAATTTTAGGGCACCCTTTAGTACCCTTAGAGAAGTTCTTATACTCTCATATTTTCAGAATTTTCTAGTCATACCCGAATGAAAATTTTAAGATAATAAAAAATATAAGGTCCACCCTAATATGTATACATGTATTTGTACAAATGAATCAGTTTTGTTGGATTTTATTATTTTATTATTATTCTTATGAGTCTATGTAATGTATACATGTATATATATAGTATAAATTGTATACATATATTTGTTATTTAGACAATTCAGTATTTTTTTTTAGTTTTTAATATTAATTTTCTATATTTTAGTTAGGAGATATGGACAAAAAATTGGACTCTCTCACAAAACTAATGGTACAAATGGTCCAACAAAACATGTTGCGTCCAGTAGAAGAAGAAGAAGTCTAAAAAATAATTTATACCCATTAAGAATAATATACTACAACGTACAAATACTCATACACAAGGAAATTTATTATTTTATTCTATTCTTAGGTAAAAATGAATAGCCTCATCAAATGTTACAACATTATGTGAAATACAGCACTCTCAACTTTGGAGAACTTATTTTGCCCTGAATAATTTTACAAGAGGTTTTTTAATATCTTTGTTCGTTATTTTAGCCATCTTGTATAAATAACTGTATATTAATCTCCCCATATTTGTTTATAACTAATAAAGATATTTAAAATAAATATTATTTCTGCGATAGGTATAAAATATTTAAAATATTTTCATCTAGCCAGAACCAATATTTTATAACATTTGACCAAGCTATAAAAATAGTGATATTTGTAAATTTAGAATTGTTCATATCACTTATAATAGCATATCCTCTAGTCATATATAGTTATATTATAAAAAATAATATTTGTGGTTATATTATACCAAATAACATTTCGTATCAGAATGTCCTAGCAAAAACCTTTGACCAAAATATTAATGTGTTCGATATTAGGAGGTTGTTCCTTACATAAAATATTAAAAGCAATATATAATTATAATGTGCTTATTGGCAATTTTTGCCTGATACTATTGTGATATAATGGTGTGGTCTAATTTTTAGGACTCAGCTTGCCAGTGAAGAGGTTAAACACAATCAAATTCATACAAAGATATTAATAATTATTATAATTATTAATGATTATAATCATGGGTCGAATCGAAGTATTCATTTACAGCAAACAAAATTAAATGATTAAAAAAAAAACAATTTTTAAAATAGATACTTTAAACTATATTTTACTAACTGGACTATAATGTCGATGCTGTTTTTACATAGTAATTCACTTGGAATATGAATAAAACAACTTTTGTAAAAAACTGACATTTTTATTTTTTTTTGTTTTCAAAAAAAAAATTAAATAAAAAAGAAATATTATTTTAAAAACGAATAAAAAAATAAGAAAATAGTTATTTATGGTACTAGTGGGTAAAGTAAGATATTACCCATGAGAAAATTAACCTGCGAGGCGTCAGCCAAGCAGGTTAATTTTCGAGAGGGCAATATCGGTTTACCCATGAGTGCCATACAAGGTTTTATCCAATAAATAGCGTAGGAATTCATATTTTTATTAAAAATTTTCATGACATTTACAAGAAAATAATTTGACAAGTGACAGTTGAGTGGGTAAAATAAATAATTATCCACTCAATAAAGTAAAAGCCACTCGGGGGTTATTATTGAGTTTATCTATTTAAAATAAAGCTGGTAATTGTCTTATTATCTGTATGTATTGGATAAAATATCTTTTTCATTTTTTTTTTCACAATAGTATGTTATAGAGCTAGACGGGAAAGTGGTTTGTTTCTGCGTCGAGAGAAGATATGGACAGGCGAGACCTGTCGAGCAAAAAAGTTTCTGTTTTTCCTTTGTAAAATTTTGAAAAAAATGGATTTGGAATGGAATGGAACAGGAACTTTTTTTGATAAAAAACAAGTGACAATCGCCTAAACTAAATTTCGTAAAAAATAATTTTAAATGTGATGTTGATATGTAAACCGAATGTCGTAAAAAAATATTCATAAATGTAGGGTGGAGAGAATCTTAATATTTCCTGTATTTTTTAGTAAGTCACCCTGTATCTCGAAAGTGTGACGTATAGGAAATTTTTTGAAAACGTATTTAAAATCTGCAGAAATGTCTCGTCAAATGTATAGAACAGAAGGTTGAATTTGTAGGGTTGTGTAATTTATTATTTAATTTATTATAAATTAAATGCAAAAATTAATATAAAAAATAATATTTAGGACTCTTAAAGAAAAAATGGTATGTTTCGCTTAGAGAAAAAGTTTGTTTTTTGCTCGCCTATAGTTTCCGGACTTCGGTTCGCATCTTCCGTAAACTCTATATAGTGAAAAAAGCTTCACTTTTCCTCTGTAAAACAATATATTATTTTTTAATGTTTTAAGTGAATCGCTATGTAAAAAGAGCGTCGACATGACAGTCCGTTTAGTGAAATAAAGTTTAAAGTGTCTATTCACTTAAAGATTTTTTTTTAATTTCAATTTTTGCGTGCCCTGGTAAATGAATACTTCGATCCTACCAATGTTAATAATATTAAAAGTCTAAAGAAGGAGTCGAACCTTTAAACTTCCGCAACGCATCTGAGTTCCCTAACTACACCGCCATGTTGGCTTAATCATTATTGTGATAGAAGGTTTTTCTTTGGATATGCTGTTAATTTTACGATTAAATAATATTATTACATTGCAGTATTTAAAAAATAAATTTTATGATAATATCTTAAGGTTGGGATACTTAGCATTAAAAAAAAAACACTTAGGAGTGAATGTAAATAGAAATGAAATAGGAATGAATGGATGAGTCAAATATTGAATATTTTCATAGTAGGTATTTAGTGCTAAAAAATTAATCATAGAAAAATATAAATCTACTTTTTTGTAGGAAGATCTATCATAATTAAACGAAGTAGGTAGCTTCTTTTACTATACTTCATTCTCTGAGGTCAAATCAAGTAAGCTATGGCATCGAAAAAGAAGTATATGAAGCATTGGATTAAAATATGTTAAATATATATTTAAATTATATTTTATCGGTTATAACTAAGGCCCGTAAGTGGACGAGAAATTCGGTAAAAAACAGAGTCGGATTTCTAAAAATCAAGTATCGGTATAGTTGGCGTGTGAATTACCACAGCTCGATTTTTTAGGTCGATAACAAAAAAAATGGCCCAACGCGAAACTAGTTTTAAACTATTCCTTATAAGGCTGGGTTTATCAAAGTGCAGCTAAATTTAGCTGACACGTAATAACCATAGCAACTCCAACCAAAATCCAGAATTAACTGAGACTTTATCTTCTATATAAGGTTTAAACTGTACACTGATAAACTGGGCCTAAGTCTAGCTTTCATTTCATACTAGATTTAAAATAATCCATCGTTCAAAAGTATTTCTTTCAACTTTTTATTTTTTTCAGTGTAGTATTTTAACTAAGTTTATTAAACTTTTTATATATTTTTACTGTTTTTAACTAACTTTGAGTCACTGATTTTAAAAATAATATCAGTTTTGCCGTAAAAGTTTTTATTGTATGTATATTATTAATATACATACTTAAGCGAAATATGCAGATTATCATAGATTACCATGGTTTATTTTTCTTTAACAAAAACTTTTACAGAAAAACTGAGTTTATTTTTAAAATCAGTCACCCAAAATTAGTTAATAACAGTAAAATTATAAAAAAAGTTTAATAAACTTGATTCAATCACTACACTGAAAAAAATAAAAGTTAAAAAAAAAAAATTTAGTCTATGGATTATTTTAAATCTGGTATGAACTGAAAGCTAGACTAATAAGGAATAGTTTAAGGCTAGTTTCGCGTTTGGCCATTTTTTTTGTTATCGACCTAAAAAATCGAGCCTTCTTACATGATGTGTTAACACGGTCTGACCGGTACAACGCGATGCTACCTTGCGCCTAACCTTTGTACAGTTTAGCAAGATAGAGCGGCGCGTTTTTAAGGGGAGTTGCTGGTGAAATCTACCTTTTTTTAAAAGTTTTTTTTCGCAGAAAAAATTATATTTTATTATAGGGCTTTCTTATACATAAAATATATAGATTGAAGTTTACAATTTTTTTTTTTGTTTTTCTTCAGAACTTTTTTCAAAATGGCGGCGTGAACACGATGACTTTTTTGCTGGAGTAGGTGATTTCTCGACTCCAGGTAATCTGAAAGCAAAAAACTTGGATTCAACCTTAATTGTTTATAACTTTTATAATTGTTTAAAAAAATAATTATAATTATAGTTTTAGCGATAGGGACACGTAAAAAGAGTAAGCAGTTAAAATTTGAAGTAGATCGGTTTGGTAAATTTTTTAAATCACCTACGCCAGGTCAAAAAATTTTGTTACGAGAAAAACGCGTTTAAAGCTTTTCCTTCGAAAATCTTTAAAAAAAATATCAAAAATATTTAAAAAAGGATCTTGCACAACATCCAAATAAGTTTTTATATATTTCTAATAGTATTTTCTAACAGAAAATATTATTTTTTTTTATTTTTCGAAAAAATTTCACTACAACTTAAGTGCTACTCATCGTAATGATTTTTTTTTAAATTTTTATTTAATTTTATGTTAATGTCAATGCCAAAAGTTAGAAATTTTTGTTTTATTTTAGATTATTTAAGGCAATTTTAGGTTGAATATTTTTATGAATTAAAAAGCATGAAGTAATCTGTGATAAAAGTAGAAAAAAAAGTAACGTGTTGTGAAACCTTAGAAAACCAAATTTGAAAAAAAAATCATAAATTACAACCATGGTTTTCGATTTTTATCATAGGGTTTATCAGGAGTACTGGAATTCCATTGCAATATACCAAACCTGTTTAAGAAGTTATATACCTGACTGGCTCTAGAAAATTAAGGGTTTTTATTAATTTTTTTTCAGGTACGTAATCCCAACTTTTTTCAAACAACCTACAAATTATCAAATAGTATATGTTTCGATGTGTTTTAAAAAAAAATTATTGGAACAATTTACCTATCAATTTGAAATTTTTAGGTATTGTTTATAATTAAAATAGCTAGTTCTTGAAAGAAGGGTTTCGCAAAAAAAAAACGGAAATGGCGATGATTTTCCCAAAAAATCGATTTTCGATGTTCCGAAAATTGAGTTTTCCGGCCGCAGAAAGTGGAAATTTTCATTCAAATAAAAATTCCTTTGTTTACGAACTAGATATTGTAATCAGGAACAGCACCTAAAAATTTCAGATTGATCGGTAAATTGGTTTTCGAGAAATCGTAGTCACTGTAAACCATAGGCGTTTCGGGGCAAGGGCCATGGTTTCCACAATTTTCTGAATATTCCCATAAAATTTTTTTCGCAAACACATCAAAACTGTTTGATATTTTCTAGGTTGTTCGAATACAGTTTTGATTACATACCTGAAAAAAAAAAATCAATAAAAACCCGAGCCAGAAGGTATACAGGGTGATCAGTAACTGCCATGCCAAAATTTAAGAGGTGATTTTACATCCAAAAATATGAAAAATAGTTGGTCCGGAAATGAACCCTAAGGGAGATAACATATTGAATGGGGAACAAATAAGAGGATAAATAAAATTTTAATGCTTTAGGGTAATTCTTCATATAAAACTGAACAAAAAAGTATACCTCACCAAAACACCTAAATTTAATATTAAAGGAGTAATAGCCTTTTAAAAAGTAACGTTTTTGGTGAAACAAAATGTTACTTCCTCTTAATTGCATTTTTTTGAAAACGGTTGCTCCTACAGTGTTACACTATATGACATTTTTTATGTATTTTTACTTAATAAATCAATATTATTTACAAAAAGTCCAAAAAACATACACATAAAAAAGTTTGTGGCAAAAATGTGTTAAGCCTCATATTTTTGTCCGTCTAGGGACGCCTCTGGATAAATTCAAAAAAATAAATTAACATAATCTTATTGCCCTTATTAATACTAGTATACATGGAAAAGCTTGTGGCTCTAGCTTAAAGGGTACCAGAGTTATTAATTAAAAACCTTATTTTTATTATAATTTGAAAGCTCCCTAGCTCCTTTGGGCTCATTTCAGGACAAACCTTTATGGGAACTTTTTAAAATATTTTTAGATGTAGAATTACCTCTTTAATTTTGGCATGTCAGTTATTGATCACCCTGTATAACCCCTTAAATAATTTATATTTAATTTTTAATCGTATTTTTTTTTTATATAACTACCTTTTGTCAATGTTTGCATGTATTTTTAATAGTTAATAGTCCAGGGTCTAGATACACAAAGGGTTGGGGAACGGGTTAAATTGCATGTTTTTTTTACTCAGTGATAACGCCGATTCCTCAGTGAGGATTCCTCACCTAAGTGGAAAATACTTACTTCGACCCCTTTTAAGAATTTATGAACAAAATCTTCAAAACACAGATGTGATTCAAGATTCTGGACTATAATACGTAAATCATAAAATAAAAATAAAATGATATATCTCTTCCCAAATTATAGGAATTTTAACTAATTTATCTATTAGATAAATTAGTTAAAATTCCAATTAAAAAGTCCTATTAAATTAGCACGTATAAAAATTGTTACAGTTTTATGATAATTTTTTAAATTTTCTGTATAATAAAAAGTAGTAATTAGTAGCCATTGATATAAGTTTTGATATGAAACCGGTGATGCTAAGAATACTAGATCTAGATATCAAGACTAGACAACAGACAGGGCCGTAGCGAAGAAGATTTTGTGGGGGGGGGGGAGAAGGTCAAAATTTACGACTTTTTTTAGCCTAATAATAAAAATACGGCTTTTTTCCTCGACTTAACAAAAAAAAGGTCCTCATCTTTTCATGAAATATATAACTAATGTATTTTGAATCCATAAAATATACAACTATTGTTTTTGAATCCATGAAATATACAATTTTTGTTTTGGATCAATGAAACATACAATTGTTTAAGACCATAAAATATACAACTTTTGTTTTGGATCAATGAAACATACAACTTTTCAAGATGAGTGGGGGGATTCTCTCCCCCTATCCTCCCCATAGCTACGGCCCTGACAACAGAAAGTAAATATTTGCACATCGGTTGCCAGGACAATTTCTTCAGAGATTTGACGGTATTAAACCATTTTTATCATAAAATTTATGTTTAAAAATGGCAATTTAATTATAATATTATACCTAATATATTATGTTTAAGTCAAACCAGGTTATTTGTTAACATTTAAAACTAGGCAATTTAGCAAAATTAAACTTTAAAATGCGATTCTTAAAATGTCATCTGTAAAAAACAATACAGCCAGGCGATCATAGCATTACACTATATTAACTGTATTATAAATAGTTAATATTTCTGTTCTGTACGTCTAAAGTAAAAGCACCGATTGCAAGACACGGATAACTTTTGACCAATAAGAAAATTATTCACAAATCTGAATCTGCATATCAAAAACTCTCACTTTGTGAAAATTTTTACTTAAAAAATACAAATTTTGGCATTTGTTTTGGACAAAATCATTTCTTTGGAACGCAGTGTAAGCACCTCGTTTCAACAGTTTTTTTTTATAAAAATATCGATAAACCGAGCCTGATATATGCTACAGAATGATCTCTCAGAGTTTTTAAAATATATATTAAAACTTACTTTTGATCATATTTCTGGACCTGAACTTCAGGTCCAGATTTATGGTCCTCACTTTATTCCCAGTCATATTTCTAAAATTTTGATGTGGCACTAGTCCAAAATCACTATTATTTTAAACGAATAAACATAATTTTTTTAAGCTGCGAAACTTCTCTGGGCTTCTTAGGCCCGGTTGTACAAAACTGGCTCAAATCTGAACCTACCCTGTCTGTCATGGAAACGATTGTTGCAACAAACGTTTCCATGGTAAAGGAGCCTCGCTCAAAGTTAAACCAGGTTTGTACAACCGGGCCTTAGATACTTAGGTGTCATAATATGACACCATAAAGGAGTGTATCATTAATACCTACCGTGATTATCTAGTCCGTAATGCTACTATTGGTAATTATAAAAATCCAGGACAGCACAAAACTTTGTTACCAAATTTTCAATATTTTATCTGTTTTATTAAAAGGTACTTTATTAGGTAAATACACTGTCAGATTGAGTTAAGAGATAAGTAGGTTTAAACGATACAATTTTTGAGTGTCATTGATTGTTATGAAATATGTCATCACATATGCGATAGTACACGAATTTTGCTGTACAATCTTTAAAGAAACTTGTCATGGCATCCGATACGCAACTGTTCGTAATCGTTTCCCGCTTCTCCTGCTGCTAACTTAAGATCAAGTTCTAGTGTTTCTAGGTGGTAGATCATAATATTATCTTAAAAATTAGTTTAATAAACTATTATCTTGCTTAATGACAATCAATGTCTTGACTACTAGATTATTATCATAATTTTATTTGTTAAATACTGCAATTGTTATACTGGGTGTCAACAAAATCATTGCAACAAAATGCAATGGTTTCTCTGACACCCGGTACCTACCTAATAAATTTTGCATAAATATATAAATGTAAATAAATTTTAAAGCGCGACTAAAAGACAATTGTAAATATGATTAAAAAAATTGTACTAATTTTTAACAATATAAATAAGGAATTGAAAGTTTTCATGGAGCGGTACCTATAATAACTATAAATGTATATATACTTTTTGATATAGAAGTACTCACTTGCACCAGCAAAATAGTCTTGTTTTTACTATTTTTACAGGCTAGTGACTAACGTGACTATTGTACTAATATACCAAAAACAATGTTACTTAGGCAGGAGACTTTCATACCACTTCGTCTGAGTTTACAATTTAAAAATAGCGTTAAAAATGGCGCATGTGACAGATGCAGCATTATGAGTGTGAGTAAAAAAGATAATGGCTTATATCAGGGTAAAACCAAAAATTTGTAGGGGCAGAAGGCCAGTGTGCAATCCTTTCCTCCAAATCATTGGTTTACTCGCTTTTCTCCTTCAAGGCTATTAGAAAACTGTTTTTGTAGCGGTGTATAACTGTGTTTCTAGTTTCAACTGCGTTTAAAACAGCGATTTTGTTTTACGTTTGATAATTAATTTGTATTTTGAGGTTAAAACTGTTGACAGTTAAAATTATAATTAGGAGAACAGATATAAGATAAGATATAATATATTCGCATATTATGCGAACAGATATAACCTCAAAATTTAAAGTCATCTGTTGTCAATTCTTCACTCATTTGAACTAATGTACGTATACCATTGGCGACTTTTAATTAAAATTAGCTATTACAGTACTGATCCTTGAGGTACACCAAATCTTTTCAATTCAGATATTCGTGACTTAGTCAAGTAACCATTTCACTTTTGTGACAAGTTCGACTTAAATCGTACAAATTTTGGGTGTACAAGCTAATTATGTCGCCAATGGTACCAACTTAAAAACTACAAATATGAATTTCTCCTCTGTCTAATTAAAAATAAAAAGTATTTGAATAGGTAAGTTTAACATTCCAAGGTATTAAGGGAACATGTATTATAAAAAAATATTATCGTAAAGAAATATGTTAAGGTGGATCTTTCACAAATTATTTCCGGTAACTAATATAATCTAATGTATACTTAAGGTAGTGTTTTCAAAACCATGACACCGATATGTTGCAGTTATTTATAGTGTCACATTTGAAATATCCTAGATAGCAAAATATGACATTGTTACCCTATTTCATAAAATTATGCAATCTGAATGCAACCGAGTAATCTGTTTGCCATCTTCTTTATTTAGCATTTTGCTATTTGGGACCATTTCTCATTCGCCTTAAACCTTAAAGGACCAAAAAAGGTTTCTAATTTTAAAAATATTTTTAAAGTGGACCGATCATATCGAATATAAAATATTTGGGTAAATGGAACCAATTCCCTAGTCAAAGGCAATACTTTTTCCAATAAATATTTGTCGATATAAAATAATATATACTTGCATGATAATCAGTAATTATAATACATATTATTATAATAAGGCAAAGCGGACTTTTAAATTTGCCATTTTTACTTAGCGAGTTTAAATCGGAAGAAGTATTTCACCCCTTGTATAAATTTAATTTCAATTATTTACATCTAAGCGATTGGCTGCGTTCAATGGAAACAGAAAAACTCATCAAAAGCTGTCAAATCACTACTGAATGCTATGATCAGTTTCGATTGACAGATATGGCTGAATCATTCCTCATTAACGTTTTGAGATGATTACTTTTAATTGATTTTATAAAAGCGCGGGAATGTACTTTTTTGAGGTATTTCTAACCTCAAATGGTGGTTGTGACAAGTGATAGATATTAGTCGTTCAGCAGTTTGCTAGCAAAACTTATCATTTGATGACTTTTGATTAGTTTTGCTGTTTCCATTGAACGCAGCCATTGAAATCCAAATCCAAAATTGAAAATATTAAGACGGATAGCCAAAAGGTTAACCTCCTTTCTTAAATGTGTTAACTTACCTTTTTGCCGATGTATCTCGCAAACAAAAACCAAATACCAAACAAAAACATAACCTAAAACCTTTTTTAAGCCTAAAATCTGACAGACAACCTTAATTTTCATCAGGCGTGTCAAAAAAGTCCTTTTCATTTACATCGAAAAATAAGCTTGGTGAATTGTTGTTTTTGAATACTTACTCCGCGTTTAATTCGCTTAAAGCCTACCCGATGTAAACTCGCTCATTGATTTTTATACTTGTGTGCCTATTTTAATCTTTTGTGATTAGTAATTTAAAATTAACCATATTGTATTTTTTTCTGTAACTAGTACCATCTACTAGGTACTACATCTACATACTACAAAATTTCTCTGTTTTTTACTCTCGTTTTTTATATAACAATTATTGTTCTTTGAAGATGATTATACTACAAAATTTCGTTAATAATTAATTCCTATTTAATTGCATATGAATAAAGTAGTTTGATAAATTAAAAAAATCAAAAAAATATAATATATTAAATATATATTATATATTTAAATACCGAGCTTTAAAATATTACAAAAATAACGTTGCTTGCATCAGTAAAATATGTATATCTACTAGGGTCGAACAAACATTATTTTTCTTTTTTTAATTTTAAATTTTAATAGTGCGGAAAGTTGGCCTTTGCAAATTTATGACCAATAATAAACCTGCATAAGTTCATTTCGATCTAAAATATCCCTTTTCAAGTTTTATTTCACAGTCGCAGCGTGGTCTTTGCAAGGGACGGGTGTGACCGCTTTGGCGGAGTTACTCCAGCATCAGCCTGCTGTCATAGATATGCACAGGACTTGATTTTTTTTGTTGTTTCGTGAAAATATTACTTTAATAGTAAAGTTTTAAGTGAATCGTGAATATTTATGTTTTTTTATTGTGTGATGTTAAATTTTAACGTGGAACTGTTGAACAAGTCATTTTTTTTATAATTTTTAAAGATAATTTTTTTATAAGTTGGCGTCTGCGCAAACATCACTACAGAGTGAGACGGTTTTGCGTAAGCCGAAAATTATAAGCTGGCAAACTATCCTATGGAAAATGCCATATTGGAATTGGAATTGGAAGTTTTATTTCAATAGACAATTTTATAAAATGTATTTTTTGCTTGGGGTAGATAAAGATATAGTTAGATCAAAGTAAAGTTTTGCAGGATTATTATTAGTCCCAATGGCAAACTTTTCCCCGTTAGAATTTAAAATTTTCAAAAATTAAAACAAAATACTTGAAAGGTTCAGGTCATATCCACAGCCTCGCATAACACGCATAATACATAAGAATACTATGCCGTAATTGGCGTGATGTGCCGTCATGTATCTTGTAAGCCAATCACGGTATCGATTTCCACCATATGTTAAGGCCCTGATTAAGGGTTTAAAAAAAATGATTCTGACAAGAAAAAGGCGTGAACCTAGAAATCGGATTACTCACCATGGATGTTGATTGCTGATGTCTGAGCGCTCAGGTGGGGCTTGTAGTCCTTTTTCTATTCTCAGGATCGCGGAAAGTGTTTGTTTAGTGGAACTGTATATCTTAGGGTGATATCTATAAGCTTTGTTGCAAAGCGAGTACACGAACGAACAATAATGGCCGTCGTGATATTGATTGGTATTGATAAACGTTAACGCATGTCTTCGGAGGACGAATTAATTACTACCACGTACTGATAGCGACTGATATTGAATGTCCCCGAGTTTCAGGTGACAAATCCTGAAATCGCACGGGGCAAAAACCCCTTTTGTTTAATAAAAAAAAGGGAAAATAATAATTTGTTATTTTTAACGAAACTTAAACAGTAAAATTATGCGAGGCTGCGAATACGCACTTATCCACCCTGACGTCTATTCAGAATATAATGCTATGCCCCATTTCAAAATAACTTAAAATCTTTTATCTGAGGAAAGTCGCCTAATTTCGGATACCATTTACAATGTATTCAGTATTTAATACTCGGTATTACTTTTTGATATTTTTTTTATATAACCAGATACAACTTATTATAGCGAACCATGATTTATTATAAAAGCAATTTTATTACAGTTTATTTTTTCCAAAAAACACGGTTAAAAAAAATCAGCGCATTTTTGTGCATTTGAAAAAGGGCTCCTAATTTCGGACATATCCGAAAAAATTTTTTCAAGAGTAGATCTAGATCCCATTGCTTATGTTTCTTGTTATTCCTTCACATTTAAGACGTAAATTGATCATTAAGCGATTTTCTACGAAATACTATAGGAACTATAATTTTAGATTCCCAATTTCGAATATCTTAGTATCTTAGGTAATTTTCGTTTTTTTCAAAATTGTTTATCTTAGTTTGTTGTATCATTATAAAAATAATAATAAATGGTTGGTTATCCTGAATAATAATTACCTTGCAGATATCCGAAATTGGGAATCAAATGCACAAAAATGGTCTATCCGAAATTAGGCAACTTTCTGCTTTTTAGATTAGAAATTTGTAGAATGTTTACGTTTTCAAATTGCTTAATTATGAATAGTGGATCAACTTAAATAACATCATAACTTACCCAAGACAGAATAACGAACTTTTATAACGATTATTTATAAAATAAACAAGCATAATAATGCAACTGAGCACAAAACTGCCATTTGCAATATAAACGATTTGTGCTGCCATTTAAAGGGGAGAAGCTCTACCGTTATCATATTACAGGACAGATTTAGTTTGACTTTTGGCTTCACATAAAAGTAGGTTTCTGTTTACCTTTGCAGACAGTATCTTAAATACACTACTATCCGAAATTTGGAAACCATCCGAAATTAGGCGCATTTCCTCTATCTAGTTAATTTGGAATGGCAAATGTTGTAGAATATTATAAGAATGATCTAGAATTTGAAAATCAATCATAACCCGAATTAAAACTACAAAACTAACAGGAATAAATAACAAAAGGACCACACAAAAATTCTAAGATTTAAATTTTTTTAACACAATTAGATTTTAATACCCACTTTTTTAATAGGGTTTATCTTTGTAAGGATACTTTATCCTAGAGTACTAGATAGGTAGGTTTGTTAAGGTAGGTGGGTAGTTTTAGTGGTTCCGCAGGAGAGTATCGACATAGACACAATTTCAGACTGCAAGTAATTTTCCTAGAAACCAAACATGTCATTGCTACAGAAATATTTTTAAAATCAAGTCTGTTATACACAGAGTTGATACTTTTATTACAATAACAGGGTCGGACAACAGCAGTTTTAAATTATTTCTAATTTTTGGTGAGTTTGTTTAATACATACCTATGCCGAATAAGATTATATGTCTTATTCGGCATAGGTATGTATTAAAGAAACTCTCCAAAAATAAAAAATAATTTAAAATTTCTTTTGTCCGACCCTGTTATTGTAATGAAAGTATCAACTCTGGTTATACACCAAACATTTGCACTAACTAAGGTTAACATTGTTTAACATCAACTATGATAATTTCAATATTTTTAAATGTTGTAATTAAATACTTTTTTAGGTAAGGACAGAAATTTTTAATTTTAAACAAAATTATAATTATATAATTATAGGTGTTTTGTTCACAAATTGCATAGAAGATACTGTGAATTCTGTTTAGAAACGGTTCTGTTTAATTATAGTTTAAAATGTGAGTTTGTATTTCTTTACTAAATAGAAACGGTATTTTAATAAAAGTCGCAAAATTTGTTAATAATGAATGTATTATCAGTGCTGAAGATACATTAGGGCTACCAAATGATGATTTAAAACTTTGTTGTAAATATTTCTGAAGATAAATCTCTTGATGTCTATACTTGATAAGGTTTTAGGTTATTTGCAAATTTGGTAGATCGTTTAAAATAATTTAATTCATACCTTATTATTAACCAGGCTATGATTTCAGAAAATATATGTTTTAGTTTAAAAATAAAATAAAGAAAACCTTTTTTTTACCTAAAACAATACATCAAAATGCACTATTGATTAGCTCTGTACACGGCCAATATAAAATTTAACCATTTTTAAGTTAATTCATCTTCCTAAATAGCTTTTATTTGAAAATATTGAGAAAATTAATGCAAACTGTCATATACCCTATTTCATTTCATTATTAGTAACTAAAAACTTTACTAGGTTTAGTTTAGCTAAGTATGTAGATCTTCTGGTGGAAAATGGAATTTTGCGTAAATTAGAAGTATCGTATAAATATATCTTGAAAAAATAGGTCATATTTTTATGTCATATCATTTAGATAGAATATAAACTTTTGCAGTTTTTTAATAATTATTAACAAAAATATGATAAAATAGATGTTCGGGGGCTTTGCCCAAATGTAACAAAGAAAGTGGCAAAAAAATTACAACAGTATTTTAAAGCACTATTGAAAAATATCTTAAAAGTCTCTATATGCTGTTAAATATCCACAATAATTTATAATCACTTATTTATTATACTTAATTTATCACTTAATTATATCACTTTGTTTCTTTATATAAAATTTATTGAGGCATTTTCAAAGAAACAAATACGAAATTTTACAGTGACAAGAGAAAAATAATTTTGAAAAACTTCAAAATTGATAGCATGATTGTAACCTTAGTCAAAACAAATAACATTAGGCACCATTCATAGAAATCAAAAGTACTAAATAGTTACTAATAATGAAATGAAATAGAGTATAAATTATTTTCTGTTACTGTCAAACTTTCATGACAAATAATAACAATTAAAATTAAAAATTATTTTGTTTAAATTGTTTTATTAAATTTCGTATATGTCGGTACTCTCTTTTGTGTAGTGTGTAAACTACCTACCTACCCTAACAAACCTGCCTATCCAGTGCTCTACTTTATTCTACCGATTTGTCAGAAATTTAAAAAGTTTTGCAGAACTAAAATTACACAGGTCAACATGGTTTAGTTGTTGGAAAGCTAAGGGTCATTTCCGTAGTAATCTGAACCCGGGGTCAGAATTGGCCTATCACGTCAGGATTTTGAGATATTTGAGATTATGTCCCCGAAAAATGACGTTTTTTCCTACTTTTGAGGTTATGTACAGGGTGCAAAAAAATTTGTGGTCTGTATCTCCAGTTACATCATTTAGTACCACTCTTACCTTTAATTTAAGAGTTCAATAGATCACTTACGATTTTTTTTCGCAAAGTTATGGCTATTCGAAGTCACGAAATATATCCCTTCGACGTCATTAGCATTTTCAAGATAAATTACACTGTAAAAAATTATTGTGTCAAAGGCTTAATGCAAATGCTAATGACGTCAAAGGGATATATTTAGTAACTTCGAATAGCCATCACTTTGCAAAAAAAAATCGTAATTGATCCCTTGAACTCTTAAATTAAAGGGTAAGAGTAGTACTAAATAATGTTACTGGAAAGTCAGACCACAAAAAATTTTGCACCCTGTACATAACCTCAAAAGTAGGAAAAAACGCCTTTTCTCGGGTACATAACCTCAAATATCTCAAAATCCTGACGTGATGGGCCAATTCTGACCTCGGATTCGAATTATAAGCAGCAAATTACTTCGGAAATGACCCTCAGCTTTCCAACAACTGATATGACCCTGTATTTGTAGACCTGTGTTATGGTTATACTCAGATATAATTTTCTTAGGGCCACTTGCACCAAATTTTGGTACGGGATTAACTCAGCTAAACCGAGTTTAAGTTAAAAATGCTGCGTTCTGATTGGCCATCCGTCAATTTAATCCAAGTGTAAAGTTAAACCATCATTGGTGCAAGTGGCCCTTAGTGATTTATTATCAAATTTATAGAATAAAGCCTTAGTAAAAAACATGGATAAAAATCTGTTTGCAAGACATTTGCATTTATAATAATAACTTACTAAAAAGATGATCTATCTAGTTCGCCTAAAGCGATAGTTATCGCCAATGAATACCTCTCGTATCGCAACTACGATGCGATATTTCAAAAATTATCGTCTCGCGCAAACGATAACGAGAGGCCTCTCGTTATCGCCTACCTCTCGCCTACCTCTCGCGATAGCGATACTTATCGTTCCACCGTAAAAGTTGAATATTTCAGCCATCTAATATTAGTTAAATGAATTTGACTCAAATGTCACATTTAAAAAGAATATGTCAGAATTACTAAAATGCATATATCTTCGTAAAAGGATATTTTGCTGCATATATGTGACCATTATAAAACGCTTTTATCTTTTTAAATCATATCGCAAGCAGTAATTGCTTTAACATTGTCCTATTTTTATAGCAGATATAAAAATAAGAACTCCTGGCAGTTGCACTAAGTACCTAATTAGGCTTATAGTAAGTACGGTAGTATCTGACTAATACGAGGGGTAATTTAAAAGAAGGCAAAAAGGCCAGAGCTGATGTTAGTAAGATTTGAGTTCTAAAACACAATTTTAATAGTCTTTATATATTTTGCTTTCTCATTTTTACTTTCTTACAAAGAAAGTATTGTGATAGAAAAAAAAGCAAATATTTTTTACCTAAATCGTCTTATTTTTTTCCTGAAACGTCGAGCAAAATCAAAATAAGCAAAAAAATATATCCGTCTGTCTGTCGGTCTGTCTGTCTGACGGTCTGCCTGTCTGTCTGGTTGTCTGTCGGTCTATCTGTCTGTTCGTTGGTCTGTCTGTATCCATGATAACTTAGGAACGCTTTGAGCTAGCGACTTGAAATTTGGTACGCAGATATTTTTTATATTATCTTCGACAAGTTCGTTTTTGATCAAAATCGGTTTGGGGAAAGGGAGAAAATGTTTTCTTTTTTTCTATAACAATACTTTCTTTATGAGAAAGTAAAAATGGGAAAGCAAAATATATAAAGACTATTAAAATCGATTTTCAGCAGGTCCTACTAACAGCAGCGCTGGCCTTTTTGCCTTCTTTTAAATTACCCCTCGTATTAGTTAGATACTACCATACTTACTATAAGCCTAATTAGGTACTTAGTGCAACTGCCAGGAGTTTATATTTTTATATCTGCTATAAAAATAGGATAATTTTGAAACAATTTCTGCCTGCTATACGTTTTTAAAAGATAAAAGCCTTTTATAATGGGCTAATGTATGCTGCATAATGAATATTAAAGAATATATTTGCATTTTAAAAATCATTAAATTCAAAAATTAAATAATGACGTTTGTGTCAAATATTTTTATCTGATTTTAGGTGGCTTCAACATTCGACTGTCTTTGACTGTACGATACTTATCGCTCTCGCTTCGGTCTCGTTACGGGCGAGAGGCCTCTCGTTATCGTTACAACGATACGATATTTTTCCACCTCTCGCTATCGTTCTGTTCAGCGATAACGAAACGATAGCGAGACGATAGGCCTTAGGCGGCAACACTAGATCTATCATCCTCAGATAGTGTCCCAAATTTTTAATTAAATTTTTCCTATGAGCTAGCTTGAGCTACTAATATTAGAAAAAAGAATATTATTTAAAAAATTAAAAAGAAAATATACAACTTTTAGAAAAGTATTTCTACATTTCTTCTTAGGGGCCTAGATTACAGGTCTGTTATAGGTATAATTCTTTAAATAGATTATTATAGTATTAGAAATTATCCAATACCCTTGTGGCCTATATCTTTTTTAATAATATTAGCCTTATATTAATAAATATATCTACTTGCACAAAATATTTTAATTTTATTATAACAAATTAAAAAATATATTGTTTATTTATTTTATATATATTAGAAGTGGTAGAAGTGGTATTTATGTTCAACTATGTAAATATTATTTAATGCAAAATGTCTACAAAATATATGTATATATTAGGTAAACCAATGGCAATCATTTACACAAAAAGAATTATTTTAAAAATTATATTCGAAGTTTAAAATAAATACTAAAAACTACTAAATTGTACATAAATACAGTGTACATGTAAACACGAAATTTCATTTTTTCAATACTTAGATACGGGGCCACGTACGAGTTTGTTCACTTATTTTGCAGACATACTGTATATATTATTAGGTGTAATATTTTATTCAAGTACATAAAAAATATTTTAGTCGGGGAAAATTGGGTACTAACAGTACCGTACTATGCTTTTTATAAAATAATTTTTTTAAATACATGTGAGTTAATTACAATTAAAAAATTATAAATTTTTTTCACGACGTCTTTCTATTCACTAGAAAAATAGTAGGTATCTACGAAAATGTGCAAATTTTCATAGTTCATAAGCTTATACCCTATAAGGTAGTAATATAAATAGAACTATTTATAAAATGGGATACGGGCATTTCCATAAATTCGTAACCAAAATTATAAAATAACCTAAAAATGTAATTATTTTTTATTTTTTTTAATATGCCCAGCGGTCCAAAAGTCACCCTCCCCCTTAACTCTTTACGAGTGAATATTTGGAATTTGGAACATATAAATAACTTAATCTATCTTTTTGATTATATCTGATATTCGTAACTTTTAAAATGTAGGCAGGGGGCATAGGGGGATTTTTTTTAATGGATAGGAAGGTTGTGTGATCCATCATTTTAAAGCTCATAAAATTCTCTATTTGATCATATTTTTTTTATTTTTTAGACATTTTTTTCATGTTTTAAAATGGAGTTGGTAATGGAAAAAATCGTCAAAATTTCTTTAAAACCCCCAAAAAGTTTTTGAAGAATTATTAATTTTATCGGGAAAGACGTAAATAATACTTTTTAAACTAATTTTAAATGATATGAATAAAAAAATTTAAAAAATCTTAAAAAATCGCATTTTATACAAAAAAAATTGTAAAATCAAAAAATTATTTGTTTTAAAATGATTTATCACACGACCACCATTTACATTTAAAAAATTCCTCACTATGCTCCCCTGACCACATTTTAAAAGCTAAAAATATCAAATATATGCCAATAGATAGTTATGGACTATAGTCCAAGTTGTCTTATTGACGTGTCGATATCTCAACTCGTTAAAAAGTTAGGAGGGGGGGGGGGGAGGTGACTTTTGGACCTCACTGTATAAAATAAACTATCAGCCATTTTTGTGGGTCTCATAGTAAAAAAAATGAAAAATTTTTATCACCCGGGAGTCGTATCAAAAAATATATTTATTATTATTTTTTTTTCTTAACCCAAATGCTATTAAAACACAAGTATTTGTTTATATCGTTTCAGACAATTATCCATATATATTTAAAGAATAGTATATTCTATAACTAGTATGGAATAGACAATATTCCGCGCGAACGGAAAGTTTGTCATACGAGCCGGCAGGCAAGTATGACGGTCCCGCGAGCGCGGAATGACTATTCCATACGTGTTGTAGACTATACTTTTTCTTCGACTGCAAATATGAAATACTGTATGGCTTTAAACTGCGGACAAGGTTAAAAACAATGTTTTTTGTGACTCAACATTGCAAATGCAAGAAAACACATATTTTTAAATAAAGCAATTAATGTTATTTATTAATTTTATCAAATCAGATTTTTATTTAATTTACAAATTATAATGCAAAAATTGAAAGTTATGTCAGATTGTTGTGACAGATATCAGGTTTAAATATTCAACAATAGATGGAGCAGTTTTAATTTGTTGAACTAAATTGATAAAAAACTGTTCAAATATTAAGAAAAACTAATAAACTTTATGTAATTTTAAAGCAAAACTTTAAATTGCATTATATTATTCAATATTTCATGGTAAAATATATATTTTTTTGCTAATTTTGCTACAGTTTTCTTTACTTTTATAAACAAGAGATGGCACTACATGTGCTCATTCTAACACTTGATACGGAATATTCATACCGTATCTAGAGCTAGAATGGATTCATTCTGTGTTTGAAAAGTGTGTGTATTTGCTTACATTCTAAAGCAGTCGTAGAAAAACGTTATTTTTAACCAATTTACACAGAAAAAAAGACTTTTAAATGAGATTTAATTTTTTGTTCAAATATTAAAAATTTAAAATTCAAAATGGCTGACTCAATATAGCGGCTAATTTTGTTGAATAATATATTTTGATAAAAACTAGTATCTAGGGGGTTTCGAGGACTAAATCCATTATTAAAAATCATAACATCCAAATGACCGATCCAATATAATAAAATAGCGGCAAATTTGCTAAAATTTAATGGATTTTAATAAAAAGATTGTTAATGTATTTTGGGAATACTGAAACCTAATCCATTATTGAAAATGAAACATTCAAAATGGCTGATTGGATCCAAATGGCGGCAAAATGTGATAAATGCTTACAGATATTTGTTAAATTGTTAAATACTTTTGTTTTAAATGCATTCTGTTCCAAAAAGTAACAAACATAAAAAAAATTATATATATTTTTTTGAGTATAGGTCACACGACTTCTGGGCCCTGAATATCACGTTACATAGATTTTATTGTAGTCAATATTAGATATTTAAGTCCCTAGGCGAATAATAATTCTAAAATAAATATCATATGATATTCTTCTATTATTTCGATGTGATAAATTTTCGTTTTAAATTTTTAACGTGTTATTTATTATTTAATTAATTAATCACGCAAATCTAAATTGCACAAAGGGAGATAGAACTTTTTCTACTATTTTTATTTTTTCGCCTTTTGTGATATTAAAAATTATAATTATATATAATTATATGAATAGTAGTAGCGTAAAAAAGGTTTTACTCAATTTTATTATATTTTTAACGATTTAAAACAATCTTTCAATGCGTCGATTTTTTTTTTATTTGGGTTGGATAAATAAAAAAAAAATATATTTTTTAATTACACTGCTCCACAATTTTTTTTTTTGCCGGGGAGCTTTTAGTTGCGTCTGGCTATATTTGGTGCGCTGCTTTTGGAACTTTTTTCCGTTTTTCTCAATCAGCTCGTTTTTTTGAGATATAGCGCACAGTGTTTTTTTGCCTATAGTTATAGTAAAATAATTAAGGTCCAATTAATTTCTTTTTTACGGCGGATTGGTTCTTTATTAATAGGCTCTAACACAAAAAAAAACAGATTTCAAGTATCTTTAATCGTTTGTTTTTAATAGGCTTCTAAATTCAAAAAATTAATTTTTTTTACATCTTTTCAATATATTTTGATAAATTCTTTATATAAATACTAAAGATACGACTCTAATTTTTATAAGCAATATATACACATATGTGAGGTTTATAAAAATAAAGAAGGTTTCGGATTTAATCCAGTATCGGAGATTTTACTGCGGGTTATAGAAAAAACAAAAACATTGAAGTATTTTATTTATTTTTAGAAGATCAACGCAATAAATTAAATTTATTATAGAAAAAAAAACAAAACAAAAAATTAAAAAAAAAACTTTTTCTCCTTGCTTTAAAACATTAAAGTAACATTAAATAAACATTAAGTAATTCAAAATATTGTTGTTCTGCTTTCAATAACTCTCCGTAAAATCTCCAATACTGGATTCAATCTAAAACCTTTTTTATTTTTATAAACCTCACACGTGTGTTAGTGTTGCTTATAAAAATCAGAGTCATATCTTTAGTATTTATGCAAAATTTTCATGAAAATATAGCAAAAAAAATAAGAAGCCTATAAAAAACAAACGAATAAAGATATTTGAAATCCGCTTTTTTGGGTTAGAGCCCTATTAATTGAGAACTAATCCACTGCAAAAAAGAAATTAAATAGACCTTAATTTTTTTTACTACAACTACAGGCAAAAAAATACTGTGGCTTATATCTCAAAAAAAAAGAGCTGATCGAGAAAAACGGAATAAGGTTCCAAAATCAGAGCATCAAATAATGGCAGACGCAACTAAAATTTTTGAATGTTGCGCAGTGTTATCTTTTTATAAAATGTGATAACGAATCTTACGGGAAAGAGGGTCAAAAATAGACACAATTTGCTTCACGTCATTTATGGCCGCCATAATGTGGAAGGACAATTAGAAATGTTTACTAATATACCGGGTGGTCTTCTTATTAAATTACAAAAAAAAAACGAGAATTAATTCACAAAATAAAAATAAAAATATATTTAATTTAATAATAATAGAAATTAAGTGTATAATATATTTACTGTAAATAAATATATTTATAATCCCTATTATGTTATCGATATAGAAATAATACTTTTACACAAAACAATTTTATTTTCAGTATTAGTTTTAGTTACTAATACGTGTATTACTTCTTAAAATGCTGTGTCTACGGTGTAGACTTTAATTTAAAACTAAAACCTTATTTAAAAATTCAAAAAAATACTAGAGAACATATTATTTTGAATTTATGTGATATTATTTTGAAGTTTAGGTTTATTTAATATTATTGCAAAAGTTATAAAATTTATAAAAGTAATATCAAAGTGGGTTAAAATTTTTTTTTTTTATATAGTCACATGTTAAGGAGGTATCCCTGAGTAATATATCTTAACATTTTAAAAATTGTTTAGGCGGTTTTTCTTTAATTCTTCGCCGTACATTTTACTGTCAAAATAAGTCAAATTTTCGAGTCTCTAGCTCACATTGGAAATTTTCTTATTTCTTTTTGATGTTGAATCTGCCTGTCCCTTTAAAATATATATAATTTTTTTTAAGTTTTAAAGTTGACCGACTAATGGACGCGAATATTAAAAAAACTGACCAAAGGGTTTGTGAAATTTTAAGATATATTACTCAAGAACTCCTCCGCAACCATCTAACGAAATATAAAAAAATCTTGATTTTGTTTTTCAAATTATGGATATTTGATTATTGATCTTTATGTAAAATCTATGTTTATTTTGTAAATTTTTTAAAATTAGAAAAAACATAAACACAAATAAACACTGTATATAATAAGATTTGATTAGCACCAGAGTTTTAAATACAAACAAGTTATATGGGGGTAAAATTATTTTTAAGATAAATAATATTAAAAGTCCACAGGTCTGCAAAAAAAAATAGTTTAGCTGTATTTAATTTAGAAGAAGGCCTGTGTTTTTAAAATTGTGTCTTTATTTTATAGACTATTTACTAAATACTCTAATATTTAGTAGTATAATAAAAAAAGTCAATATTAACTATACAAATATAACCCCCATATATATTTACTGTACATTTTTAGCAAATATTAAATATAAATTAATTTTAAAGAAAATTAGGATGCTCACAAGTTAATATCCCTGATAACGCAAAACTTCTAAGAATATTCTAAAGAAGCTCTAAGAATATCCTTCTTAGAACGTTCTAAGATTATTCTTAAAACAAAATGTGCTATTAGGGCGTGATTTTAATCAATTTTTCATTGTACAAAGTGTTCTAGAAATACAGAAACTATGTAATTTATCGAAAATCTTTTGTGCACAAGGTAAGAGTTAATAATTTAGGATGTAAAATTATTTATTTACCAAAAATCACAAGAAAATAAATTAAATAAAGATCAAACAAATAAATTGAAGAAAAGATTTAATACGCGTTTTTAAAAAGAAACTTCCATAAAATTCTTTCTTTATCTTTGACAGTAAGACTCTTAAATTACCAAACCATCCAATATGATTTTTTTTTTCAAAATTAAAATGTGTGTGTGTTATGCAATAATTTTTTAACTCACATTTTCAGATGGCAGTAAGTAGTTGAACTTTTTCCTTGTAATATTATGATGTTATATGAAGGTTTTTATTTAAATTACTAAAACGCAAAGAAAGATATACTTAGTCTAACTTTTGTACAATTTTCTACCTAATAAAATTGGGGCGACGTCAATTTTCCAATTTTTAGATTTTCCAATAATCATTTTTGCCAAAGCTTTATTTTTCCAATCATATATTTTCTAACGATAATTATAGCCAAATGAATTTTTTTATCCAAATGTTCTTGCGTACCAATAAAAATATTTTCTAATAATAATTTTGATCAAATTAACTTTTTATTCTTAATAATATTATTTCCAAATATTTTATTGTCCTATCAATTTATTTAAAAAAAATTAATAATTACCAATTGTTTAATTTATCTAATTATAAATTGATACAACTTATAATTTAATACAAATTTTGAGCCAATTAAATTATTGTTACAGTGTTCATTTAACTAATAAAATGTTTATTCCAATGAATATATTTTCCAAAGCTATTATTTTCCAACCGTCAATTTTCCAAAAACACCAGAAGAATGTGCGCCAGATGGCGCTAGTAATCCATTATTTACAACCTCAGACAAATGAAGGAGATAGACTGCTGACATTTACTAGAGTTTGTTAACGTTTAATATATCTAGCATATTATCAAATTATCAAATTTCCGTGAGAGGAACCATAAAATATAAACACTAATATTTGGCGGGTAAAATGAGATATTTATTGTTTTTGTTGATTATTATATAATAAGTCATTGCAAAATGATAAAGGTACTTTTTCCCGCGTTCATGGTTCCTTCATTTATCTAAGGTTGTAAATAATGGATTGAAAGCGCCATCTGGCGCACATTCTTCTGGTGTTTTTGGAAAATTGACGGTTGGAAAATAATAGCTTTGGAAAATATATTCATTGGAGTACAATTTTTATTAGTTAAAATAAATATTGTAACAATTATTTAATTGGATCTAATAATGAATTATATCAATTTTTAATTGGGTAAATAAAAGATTTGGAAATTTTAAATGTTGGTTAAAATAATAATTGGAATAAAATATTATTAGAAAATATATTAAATGGGAAAATCTTTTCTTTGGTATAAATATTTTTTGGATAAAAATTATTATTAGAAAATATTGTTATTGGTATACAAGAACATTTGGATGAAAAATTAATATGGCTATAATTACACAGGTTTACAAAAAAAAAGTCAGGACTATTTGACCGGACCATGGTCTTCCTATGTATTTTGGCGCCCTGAATCAGATTCCGGGATCAGTTTTGTCCCATCACGTCAGGAAAACGAGATTTCAAGGTCATTTGAAAGTCCAAACGAAAATTAACGTCGCCCCAATAAAACTGACTGGAGTAATCTTTTCTCAAGTAAACTTTTTGATTACAAATTCTACACGTCAAATACATATAACATTTTTTAATGCCAGAGCCAATGTCAATATTATATTATATTGAAATCACTAATGTACGTTATGTGTTAATTTTATTACAATATCACCTAATTGTAATAATAATTTTTCTAAATTAAGCGTTATTATTATTTTTTTAGCTTAATTAATTATATTTATAATTATTAATATATTTGATTGTCCTGTTAAGTTTGTATTTTTGGGCAACAATAAATTATTATTATTATTATTATTATTATTATTATTATTATTATTATTATTATTATTATTATCTTCTAAAAGTTGCGACAAAAATACCTGAAATTAAACATTTGATTCGTTTGTTCATGTATTACAACATGTACAAAAATTGAAATCTGTAAATTAATTAGTTTAAAATGCATTAAGTAAAATGTTTAGCAACCTACTGTAATTTCACAATGTGGCTTAACATTTTAATGCAAAACACTGTCCAAATAAAGGACGATCAATAGATAGAAAACTTTTGATAACCCTGTAGTTTAAGGATTAATAATTATTAATTATAATTGTTAAATACAACTTATTTAAGTTTATTGCAATAAATTGTAAAAATACTTTAATTTTATCTACACTCAGAAAAATATTTGACCGTTTAGGTGTTAAAATCAAGTACTTACATGCTTCACATTAAGGATATTATGCTTTGAGGATTTGCGTGTCTGTTGCTTATTTTTTCTAGTTAATTCACTAAATTCACTAAATAATAGCAATGTAGAGATAACTTTCTTAACCCCTACTTTGGTTAACCCTTTGTTACTCAAAACTTTTCTGTGTGTACATGTTCTGTATAATATTTAACTTCTTGCTAAGAACTAATGTATAATAAAGCATCAACAATCTAACAGACGTGTTTTATTTAAAAAAAAATGAAAAATAAAAAAAAAAGTTTTTACCGCATTTTAAAAAGCGAGCTATCATACAAATTAAAAGCTTTTACCCCTACTGGGCATACTTATTAGGATTTACACCGAATCCTGCCTAAGAACTTTAGATAAGAGGACTATGGTCCAAAGAAAAATATCGTTTTAACCCGGGGTATTGGGGTACCCCAGTATAAACTATTTCCATAATCGTTTTTGATTGTTTAACGAGAGCGCGGCCTCCCAACGTCTAACATCCTTAGGCCCCGTGTGTAGAAGATGTGGGGAAGGGGACAAAGAATCCTACCACCTCATATATGAATGTCCATCTCTAATAGGCCTAAGATGAAAGTACTTTGGGAACGACTCGCTGGAACCCAATGAGATCATGAACACTCCCCTGAAACCAGACCTGGACTTTATAAAAGAAACAGGGATGATATGAGGAGGTCTGTGTGGTTAACATAAAGGTCCCTAGGGACCAGGTGTTGAGGGCATGAATCCCTCACTGAACTAAACTAAACTAAACTAAACTAAACCTTCCTTACTATTCATAAGGTATATACAGCCAAGTTCACTTTAGGCTTAACTAACTTCTATACGTCCAGCGGTAGACTAGTTCTGGGTTTATATGTAGGAGTAGGGGAAGATACCCATGAATGGGCACTTTTTTTTAACGGCTGCCAAAATTTTATTTTTAATCTTTTATACGTAATTGTATTTTAGTTTTTATATTTTTTTAAACAAAAGAACACAGTTCAAGTATTAAACCTGAATAATATTAATTTTTACCAAAACCAGAAGGTTTTAAAAAAAAACTTAACTTACCCCACGGTATTATTGAATGGGACAAGAATAAAAAATTGCTACTAAAGGTAACAAATTATGAAGATAGCTATTATTATTACTATTACTAATAACTTGGAAGTTTTTGCCCGATTTGTATAATTTAGTTTTGATTTTTGGGGAATAGGGCTTTGGATCTGACTAAAATTGTTATCTAGTTTGCTGTGACGTTTCGACGATGAATTTTCGTCGTTTTCGAACAGAGAATTAAAGCCAAAGATGTGACAATGACTAATATTTGGCTTTAATTCTCTGTTCGAAAACGACGAAAATCCATCGTCGAAACGTCACAGCAAATTAGATAACAATTTTAGTCAGATTCAAAGCCCTATTCCCCAAAAATCAAAACTAAAATATTATTAATAACATTAAACCTATAATATAATTTCATAACAAAAAATATAGCTGTTAAAAGTTACATTCTTTTTTTAACATTTACTTTAAATACTTTTACCAAACTTTGATTCATGTTTTCTTAAATCAATATCAAATATTAGTTTGATTTGAGTTCTAACCCATCAAACATTGGTTCGGCAATCCCATATTGGGCCTACATACTGAGGAGACATGATCGCCCTAATGCTGCATACGACGGGCCAATGTTGGCTAAACTTCATTCATCCTATATTGGCTGCCAGAAGGCCGCTTTAAAGCCAACGATAATTTCAATCGTAAAATCGTACATTGGCCAATCTAAGGCAGCAATCTTATGAACCAACGTACGTTGACCAACCTAAGGCCGGCCAATGATAAATTCCCAACTTGAAAATTGAAAAATTTTTCGTTGGTCTTCGGGCCAATGTATGGCCAATGCAGTTTTGCCAACATTAGCCAGTCGTATGTGGCCGTAGGGCGGCTGGTGTCTCCTCAGTATGTAGACCCAATGTGGTTTGCCAACATTGGTCCAATGTAGGTAACATTGACACGCCAATATTTGGCCAACGAACCAATGTTTGCTGGGAACTGTTCCAAATTGTTGTATGTAAAGTAAACTAGACACTTTCTGTCCTTTAAGAGTGATTTCTTTCTCAAAAGAGATGAATAGGAATTAAATATGCAATAAAATAGTTTTCAAGGAAATGAAATTTGTTCCATTCCAGAATAATAACAATATTATCAAAAAAATTAGAAGAAAAATATTTACCTTTATCTGTAATATTCGATTATTTGGTATATGTTTCGTGTTCTTCTAGACTATTACATAAACCAAATTCAAACAATTTTCTTTTGCCTTTCGTCAATAAAATATCTTTCAAAATTATTAAAAAAAATATTTTATTAAATACATACAGATAATGAGACAACTACCAGCTTTATTTTAAATAGATAAACTCAATAATAACCCCCGCGTGGCTTTTACTTTATTGAGTGGATAATTATTTATTTTACCCACTCAACTGTCACTTGTCAAATAATTTTCTTGTAAATGTCATTAAAATTTCTAATAAAAATATGAATTTCTAAGCTATTTATTGGATAAAACCTTGTATGGTACTCATGAGTAAACTGATATTGCCCTCTCGAAAATTAACCTGCTTGGCTGACGCCTCCGCAAGTTAATTTTCTCATGGGCAATATCTTACTTTACCCACTAGTACCATAAATAACTATACCTTTATCTGTAATATTCGATTATTTGGTATATGTTTCGTGTTGTTCTAGACTATTACATAAACCAAATACAAACAATTGCCTTTTGCCTTTCCTTAATAAAATATCTTTCATCTTTCAAAATTATAAAAAAAAATATTTTTGACTTGGTTAAAACCTGTTAAATTTGTCAAAAACCCAGCTGTCTAAACTTTGAATTTTTTAGTATTTTTTAACTGCACGTGTAGGGCCATCTAAGCATGGTAAAGAATCGAAAAAATTACGAAGCATAGATCAGAAACGGGCACTGTCCCATTCAATAATATGTCCCATTCATGAGTACCCCTACTTCTGGATAGTAATAGTTTTATAAAAAATATTTTTTTAGTTATTATTCGGCAGCTTCGTTTTTGATACATATGTATTTATGGTAAGTTTTTGATACATATGTATTTATGGTAAGTTTTTTGCATAATTAGTTTTAAATATATCTTATAAGCTCTGCAACCAATTCTCTATATTCAGGAGGACCTTCTTTAATATTTTATTGACTTTTAGATATTATAGGTGTAAATACGCTAGTTCTTTTAAATGAGGCCGAAGCTAAAGACAAAGAAAATATCTTAAATAGACGTACCTATGAAAGCTTTAGCATTGTCGATATAAAACTTTACACTAAAAAAAAAATTCGTTGTATTTTTAATACTAAATATTATTTGTTAATACATATTTTTTATTTATATCGCCACCATTGGTATTTAATTACATTACATTACATGTTTGTTTAACCTCGTACTATTCTACTTAATTAAGCATCCTCTAAGTCCAGGACTTGTGTGGGCTAGTAGTAGAGGGAACCACCAGCTTATACTGACTTTCGAACCAGTTTTTATAGGGAGTGTCCGCTTCAGTTACCCCTTCTTCAAATTTCAATTTTTAATTAACCGAAAAGTTGTACTTCTAATTGTCATGTACAGACGCGGTAGACCACTACACCAATCCTCCCATTTATACATTACTTGTGATATTAAATACTGAAATGTGTGTATTGTATACAAAATGCTGTCAGACTAACATAGAGACCATGCTGGTACATTTGGATCCCCACGCAATATGTGTTTATTAATACTGTAACATTTGGTAAATTATATCACAGATAGTTTGGTATACTTTAAGTTGTAGTTGTCGTGTTATTGATCTAGTTTAAAGTATGTTACAGTATTTAGTAAAATAACAATCAATAAATAATACCAAAATTTTGATTAGTAATAATACAGAGAAAAGTAAAAAAGGATTGATTATTTTATCAGTGTATAGTTATGTGTGGTTGCAATCTTTATATTATTACTTATCAAAATTTTGGTATTATTTACCGATTATTAATTTTTCTGAATACTGTAACATACTTTAAACTAGATCAGTAATACAACTTAACAACGACTCAAAGTATATCATACTATAAGTGTGATATGCTTTACCAAATGTTACAGTAATTTTTACTATAACATGCTAGTATTATTAAACACATGTTGAGTGGGGATTCTAATGTACCAGCACGGTCTCTATGTAAGTATGAGAACATTTTGTATACAATACACACATTGCAGTATTGCAGTATTTAAAAATAACAAAAAAAATATGCGATGTTGCCATATCTTGCATTTCTCTATGAAAGAATTTGCAATTAAAACAATTTAAAAAAATAATTTCCGCGTTGTTTTAAGAGCTGAAATTTTGGAAAAGTAAGTATTTTTTATAATATAATATATTCCAAGGGACTAAACTGGCTGTTTTAGTCCCGCTGCATGAGTCCTGAGCGAGTGTAGGCAGCGAGGGAAACACAAATGCGAGGCTAAAACAGCCACGTTTAGTCCTGAGGTATATAAACTATTTTTTGCACGACCAAACATAATTTAGGTAGGTAGATAAAATTAAAATTAATAACCATGCATCTAAAATCGGGTGTTTTATTTTCGTAATTTAATCAAGATGTGAATTGCGAAAAGTCAGTTTCACGGCTATCGCAATTTCAATTGTTTTTTAATATGGTTGACACAAATATCGAAAAAATGGAAGAAGACGATAAATTTTAAGTAATTTAAAATGTTATTTTTAAAGGTTTTCTTTGTTAATATCAAATCAATTCGTTTGAATCGCTAATTTATTCCAAAACATCAACAAACCTAATTTTTGTACCAGTAAAGCACAAAGTATGTATTATATTTTAATATTATCAAGGTTGCCGTGATTTTTTGTCCCTTGGGAGAAAAACGGCAAGTTTAGTCCCGAAAATGAAAGCGTAAAATTAAGTTTTAGTCTTGGTCATGCAAAAATAATATTTACATCTAAAATAATATTATATCTAAGTATATTAAAGAGTGCAAAATCTTATTATTTTGCGTATTCAGCCAAAAATCCGATGTAGGGTAGGATCACCGGTTTTAGCCACTGCACCGGTTTTAGCCAGTCAGAGTATTTTTTTTGGTATAGCTAAGCAATAGGAGACTTTAGATCAAAATTATCGTTTAAATCCAATTTGAATGATAAAAGTTGGGACAACAAATATGTTAAATAAGTTTTAACTGTAGCGAAACGAATACAGCGCCTATTTAAAAATTTTATTTTGAAAAAAATGTAATTTCTTATGACTTTTTTTAAGAAACCCCCAGCAAAATAATTTTAAATATCTAATTCAGGTAAAGTTAAATTCGTAAAACATTTATATCAAGTTAAAGGTAAGTCATTAAACTTTATTAATATTTTAATACATATTTTGCAGAATTTATTCTTAAATTTGCATGGCGATAACTGGGACACTAATATGCTTCTCTTTCTAGCTATAGCCACAGAATTGGCTAAAACTGGAACCTAAGTAGTACCAGTTATAGCCAATGTCAAAAAATATCAATATGTCAAAATTACTGTACAAATAATAAAAATTTTAGTGAAAACCACCTTTAAATATTAGCCAATAATACATGTAAATTAAAAAAGGAGGAGTATATATTGAATTTATTTTTTAAATAAAACTTCAATGTATTATTAAATAACAATATATTTACTTAAAAATTATAATTAAATTTGGATAAATTAACAACAAATATTATTAGTACACAGTACTAATTAAAATTAACGACTAGATTATGTATTAAAATAAATTAACCTATCATAAAATAATTTATTAATATTTTTAGCACCAATAAAATCACCCTGTTTTAAAGTGTCTGTTTTTTTTTATTAATAAATCTTTGGTTAAGAAATATTAAATTCAATGAATGAAATATTTCGTGTCCGTAAATAAACAATAATTTCAAAAAATAATATTCATGAATGAATGAATTAATGAAAAAACAAGAAATAATAACACTGTCTGACAAAATCGAGGTTGATCGTTTAGGCAAGAGATCTGTTAACATTATTCTAAAGTATAAGTCTAATATAGTCTAGTCCCCAAGGGGTTTCGCTACCTTAGGTCAATTAAGCGATTTTTTTTTTTAATTTAATGTTCTCGCTAATATTCAAGACCTGTTTTTCAAGTTAGCGTTTTAAAAGTTTTATATCAAAAGACATGAAAAAAAGTTCAGAAGAACTTATGTCCAAGAATACTTCTTAAGGGAGGTACGGTCCTTCAGTGACAACCCCACAAATTAGATTTTTGTTTAATATCTCGGGAACCCTTTAAGCTACAGAAACTAGTTTATGCATGTGTTCTTATATCAATAAGGATTACTAATATTTCCATGTAGTAACTTTAGCCAGATGTGCCAAACAGGGAGAGTCTCCCTGGGAGACCTAAGCACTTTTTTGACCAATTCTTTTTTCAGTGTAGCATTTTGGCTGTTTTTTTAGTATAAATATGATCTTATACATAAAAATACATAAAAAAAAGGTCATATAAAGAGTGCAACTAAGATAGGGGCCTAAGCCTCATTTTTTTCGAAATAGGGTTTTTGCTTTTACCTTTAACTATTTTTAATTAAAAAATTGTTAAGAACCTATTTATAACAATTTTATAATAAACGTTTGCTTTTTTGCCCCACCCAAATATTTATTATTAACTATTCTTGATTAAAAAGGCTTATGAACCTATTTAAGACTAGCAAAGAGAATGTTTTATGCAAAAACACCCTTATAAGAAATGTGTGTTAGGCCCTTTTGATAATTAAGGGTATTTATTGTTTAGGCCCTTATTTGAAGTTCTTTTTGTTGAAATCTACATAAAACAATCTAACCAATCAAACATTATTAAAATATAATTAATATTAAGTATAAATATGACTGTAAAAAAATCACATTTTTGCTTCTCCTGTAAAATAATAATTTTGAGGGTTAGACCCTTATGTCAGTTGCACTCTTCATATTATGTAATGGTGTAAGACTCACTGTTTATGAAAAAAAATGCAAATTAAAAGTCATATCTTATGCTTTAATGACTACAAATAAAAAATAATCTGTAAAGATACGTAATTCTTCGCATTCTATATGATCTGTTTCTTCTACACAAACATATACTATTTAAACCTCTTGTAAAAATATTTACTGTGCGATTTTTAATTTACTATCTTGCTTGAAAAAACAGACCATAGTAAAAAGCCATGGAGGGAGGCAACGAGGCGACTGCCTCAGAGCCCAAAGCTCATTTGGATTTTTTTTGTGTAGTTGGTGACCTTTTTTTATACAACAATTAAACTTGGGAACATAAATAACGGCGTAAAGTTGACTTTTGTGGAGGAGGCACAAATTTACCAAGGGCGTAAAATTTTGATTTTGCGCCACTTAAAAAAAACCACAGCACGGCTCTTATTACTTTTATGTTTGTGAAGCTTTTTTTTTTTCAAAATTGTTAAGGGTACAATCTCGATAATGTGAATTATTCGTTTTTGTGAACACATAATTTTTTCTACTGACTTCTCTGTAATGTGAAATCTTAAACTCTCGTTAACGTGAACTTACATTGACGAGAGTTTTTGATGTTCACATTACAGAGAAGTCAATAGAAAATATTCTGTGTTCACAAAACCGAATAGTTCACATATATGTTCACATTATCGAGCTTATACTGTATTTTTATTTATCAAAGTTGGCTCCTAAAACTTGTTTTATGATGGATTTTATTTTTCAAAATTTGTAGATTGATCCTCATAATAAAAGTTATTTTTTTTCTGAAAAAAATATGCCAATCCGACTTTTCCTTAAACCGTTTTCGATTTTTTTGAAATATATTTAATGCATTTTTATCGATTTTGCTGTTGATGGTTAAAATCAGGTTAGACCCTAATCTACCAATATCCGCTAGTTGTTTGCTTTGATCATTCTTTGAAACTTAAGTTAGCCTCAGGCCTGCCGTGTGTCATAATTAAGTTTTTTTATGCATTTTTAAAATCATAATAAATTAAAAAGCAGCGAAAAAGTTACACAGAAAAAATGGGAAAAACGTTATTGGACCTCCCCGGTTGGTGCGCCCCTGACTGAAGTTACTACATAACAATATGATATAGTAGTTGGCCTTATTGATGTAAGAATATGTGCATTAACTCGTTTTTCTAGCTTAAATGGATCCTGAGAATAAAAAATTAAATTTTCAGGTTTGTCATTGAAGGAACCTAGCTCCCTTACGGAGCGTTTTTGGACATATATATATATTCATAGAGACTTTTTTCATGTCTTTTAATAAGAATTTACCTCCCACAGTTTTGGAATGCTAACTTAAAAAATGGTTTATGCAAATTAGCGTGCATTGCAAATTTTAAATTAAAAAAAAATGGCTTGGGACTCGACTATAATGGTTCTAAATTAACGACTCACGTTGACAGATCTCATGTCTAAAATTTTTGTCGCACAGTGTACTTATAAAAAGGTTCAATTTTTATTGAAATTATGACAGTGTTAGAAGAAAAACTGTTTTTTTTACATCGGCACTTAGTACTACTAATAGCAAAGTAGTAAGGACTATAAAATAGGTACAGTTTTCTTGTTTAGAATTCGCTTTTGTTTCATTAAATTCTTGTAATCCCTTTCCAAACGACGGACAGATCTTTTTCTACTTTTCTGAGGGCCACCAACGCAGCATATTCATGAATTTAATCAAACAAAAGCACTTTGTAAGGAAAAAAACTGTATTTTAAAAAAAATATTAAAAAACTGTATTTTATTAAATATAATATCTATACTGGCATTTGAAGCAACTGTCAAAAAACGAATTTTAATTAGGTTAAGAATTACCGAGATATTAACGCAAAAACAATCGTGACGTCACTGCAGTGCACTGGATTTAGGAAGCCTAAAAATGGAAACTAAGATGACGCCATTGCATTGGTCCCTCATTTATAATAATATCCCGATTTTTATTGCATCTTAAAAGTAATATACCGCTTTAAAGAAAATACGAAACCTGATTACAGTTTTTCTTCTACACTCTAACCTAGAAGAGACTGTTGTTTCAGCCGGCTTTAGTTTATTTTGGTCCCTAAACCTTTATATCTACATCTACCATCTACCATCTGGCTTGATTTGTCTTATTTTTTCGAGTATCTCACGAATATTATTTTCAAAATTAATTTTCTATTGCACATTGGTTGTTGATAACTCACTAGAATGCATTGATAAGCTATCCACTTCGTTTTCCAAAATTTCAGGTAGGGGCTCAATGATTTCTCCTTCCGGATTTTCTCCCACGTTTTCTGGCAGGTAATCCTTCCAGCTTCTAAACAAATATCTCGTGAATTTTCTCAGCTGTCGAAATTTACAATACGTGGCGCCCTCTGCAGATTCTAGTTGTTGCGTTTGAATTAAAAACCCCTTTTCTTTAAAAGTTTGTTCCAGCTTCTCTCTCTGTAATGATTTTCGGGACTTTCTTTTTTTATTGCTATGTTTAACGCTATCAGGAGAATTACTTTTACTTTTTGGGGGCTCTGCGCCCAACATAAAATCACCAGATTTTGCCCCGTTAAAATCAACTGGAGGTACAGGATATATTTTTTCTCCGCTGGCTTGTAAAAATGCTCCTGTGCTCGAACCTTGAGTATTATTTGCCTGTTGTTGCAAAGTTTCTCTTGGAAAAAATTCATAACCTCGCATACTTTTATCACCAGTTCCACTGTAGTATCTAAAATTTCCTCCAGAATCTACGGACAACATTTTCTTTTCTTGCAGACTAGGCTTTGCTCCTCCAGTAAATTTAAACTTACAAATACTGACTTCGGTAGCTGGGTTAGCAGTGTTTTCTGTCGGAATCGGTGGTATAAATATCGCCGACCGTTTTCGTTTAGTTGGTGATTTTTCGTGAGGTGTTGGAGCGTTTCTTTTCGATTTAGGTTCGCTTGTATTTGATTCAGTCTCATCCATCGATTCTGGTCTTTTAACTCGTATTTTTGGAACAATTTTTCTATACTCAGTAACCTCGGGAGCCCCACCCTTTGACTCTGCTAGAGGAGGCGGCCTAGGACTATGTGGACTAGTTAACGTATGACTATTATTATTGGCTAGTCTTTGATACATCATCAGATGTTGTTGTAACGCCATTGGATGAATAAAAACCCCAGCATTAGGCCAATAAACGTATCCAGGTGAAGATGGATCTGGAGTTTTGGATAAGTCGGGACTAGAAGCTGTTAAACTATCTGGTGTTACTGGAGGAAATTCACTTTTAATACTAATAGCAGGGGATGGTGCTTCATGTACAAATTCTACGTCATCATCACTGTGAGGTTCAGATTTAATTTCCGATGAATAAGTGTTATCGTTGTTTTTTAAAAATCTTATTTTCAATTGGTTTAGATCCCTTATACACAGATTTAATGGTTCAGGCTGATTGGCTTTGGAATTTACTTTTGTTGATTTAGAACTTTCCTTCGTCCTTTTGTATTCTTGAGTCAGTCTTTTTTCTAATAAACTACTAATTATTCTATTTTGGACATCTGTTCTATTTATTGGTTCTGCTTGATGATCCTTGGATTCTAAAGTCTTTTTTATAATTGTATTGTCGGTGTATGATTTTGGATTTGGGGTTCCGGGATATATTGTGCCGTAGTTTTTGTAAATTAAATGACATATATCAGCCTTTTTTGGTTTTCGTCCTCTTCTCGGTTTTGAATTGTCCAGCGTCATTTCACCCATGTAGGGCAGATCCTGGTAGTTTAAAACTCTATTCGCATTTTGCAGTTGGTTATTACCAACATTAAATGTTGCTTTTGAACTGGTTTCTTCTTGTGAAGTCGAAACCGGTTTTTTAGTTTTTGATTCATTGCTCATTTCTGAAATTCTGAGCAACCAGTTTTTTATGGATTCGTTTGGGTTTTGTCTAGGTAGTCCACTAAATATTTGTTTTTGAAGAAACTCTTTTGGAAAGTCTCCGGGAAAATCATCTTCATTAAGTTCCGATGATTCTTGGGATGTAACTTCCACTTTTTCAATGTCATCTTCCAGGTTTATTCCATGAAACCTTGTAGGACTATTGTTACCTAATCTGAAACAAATTATTATCATATAGAAAACCAATTTTTTATTTCAATATGAAAAAAAAAGTTAGTATTTATAAAACATGAGTATTTTTCAAATAAACCATAGAAAAAATGTTATCTCTCCAAAATATAAATTTATTGTCTATTAAACAAACATTACAGCGACAATTGTTTCGACTTTTTTAACATAAAGTCATTTTCAAGTTTTTAAATTTATAAACAAAATAACTTGAGTACACATTATTAGAAATGTCATACTGACAGTATGACATTTCTAATAGTGTGTACTCAAGTTATTTTGTTTATAAATTTAAAAACTTGAAAATGACTTTATGTTAAAAAAGTCGAAACAATTGTCGCTGTAATGTTTGTTTAATAGACAATAAATTTATATTTTGGAGAGATAACATTTTTTCTATGGTTTATTTAAATCAACTCCAATATGAGTAAGGATCAAGAATTTCTTAATTTTTGAAATGATATGTAATTAAGTTACTTACTTATCTTCTAAAAATATTTCTGGAAGTGCATCTGGAGTTTTTTGTCTGCTACCAAATGTCATGTCGCTTGTTGAAGCTGTTTCTTCAGCACAATTATTTACGTCTTCTAACTCATCGGTCTGCATTGCTTTTTCTAAAAAAAAAAAATAAATAAATTTAGATAAAAAAACCTAAAAGATGTGGTATGATAACTCCAGAAAGAATTATCAGATCGACCGGAAATTTTTAGAAAAAGTCAAGTTATATAAGGGCAAGATCCCTCGTGTTTATGCAAAAAGAAAATAAAAAAAATATTTATTTGTTTAAATTTTATTTTTTTATTATTTTTATTATTATTTTTTAATAGTATAATGAAATGAGTAGCATTACATATCTTCACGGCTTGTTGAATAATTTATTTTATGAAATATAATCTTTCTTATGAATTATTCATAATAATTTAATTTTAAACAGCTTATGTGAGCATAGTAAGTTTTTATTTAACAAATAGTAGTTAAATTTTATTAAAATTTGGCAATAAAACCATTCAAATACTCAAACATATTTTTCTATGTTATTTTTGGATCATAGAATTATGTTAATGTTTTTTGCTAATAATAATACTTAGTAGTAATGAAAATTGCATATTTAGATATTTATGTTATAATTTAAAACATACATACATATCACATAGATACATATATACAAATTAAAATATATAAATTTTAGTAAAATTATTTCATATTTTTAGTAATTATTTATAATTTGGTATTTCTTGGTGGCGCTTATGTTAGTTTTGAATTAAAGTAAAAATAATTTTGAACAAAAAATAGTACATTTGTGGCAATTTTTTAATGAAAATAATTACCGTTTAGTGTATTTATATAAATTTTACAATTTACTTCTGCAATGTTTACCCTATTTTTTATAAATTGTGGAAATAGGCCCCTGCCTATTCAAGTATTAGGTAACTCACTTAGGGAGAGAATTATTTTTATGCTAAAATAATAAAATTTGTATTACACATCAAAGTACGTAATATTTGGATGTACCAAAAAAAGATAACAATCCAGTTTAACTAAATTATTTATTTAAAGGTTCGTTTACCCAATATTTAACATTTAACTAACTAAACATTTAACCAATAAAATTAAATTTGACACATAAATCTGACATTTCTTTCGTCAAATTCTTTGTTAATTTAGTAGTAATTATTGGTTAAGCCAACCTTAACTTTTTCTATATATCACCATACAAATACTGGCCAAAAATCATAAAGCTTTTAAGCTTCATACGTTTTTCTAGAATTATTAAAGGTTTATAAATAATTCAAATATTTTAATTTATGCAATACATGACAATGTAATAAAGCGAATATACAGATTTGCGGTTTCTTTGCTGGTTTTTGTTTTTTTTTTTTGTCTTTAATGCTCTATAAAAAAGTCCAAATACAAAACGATATGTCTTGACAAAATTATCTTTGGACCAAAGCGGGCTTATAACTTAGAATTAATTAATAAAAGCCTAAAAGTTCCTTGGCTATTTTTATATAGCGTAGCGTTAAATTATACATCTTTAAAACCACCCCATTGCAATACATTGTGATAATCCTAATCAAAACTTACATTTTACGTTGTAATGTAATATCACAGATTATTATACGTAAAAATAAATTAAAATTACTATTAAATCACAGTAACATTTTAAATTACACAAAATTAAAAATAAACTAAATAAATTAATACACTAAGCGAAGTATAATTATTAAAAAAATGAACACATTTTCACGGTAGTATCTTCATTAAACAAAACGGAAAGAAAGAAGAACATTTCTAGTTTTCCCGGTCCGAGTTGGCCGTGTAAGGTTCGACGCGACGCTTTATTTTTGGCATCCCGACGCCTCCTACTCCTCGGTTTAGGTTTATTCTGAATTTGGCCGACGCTGTAATTCGAGATTGAACCTTATTTGGTACTGTGGTACGCGCCAAAGGATTTAATTATAAACTATGGTTATAAATATAATTTTCGTTCTTTTTTAAGCTACTTGGGCACGCGCTTTATTATACAGGGGGTTCCAATAGGGTATCCATAGGTACAACTACTGAAAATACCTGTGGGGGCTATTAAAGACTTTATTGGAGGCTAATAAAGCATTTGGGAAGTTAATCCCCCCCAGTCAACTTATTGCGCATCTGGAGGTTTTTTTACAATAAATAGTCATGCTAGATAGTGCTAAGATTTTAGTTTTATTTAAAAGAGTAGTATCATCTGCAAAATGTAAATTATGAACAGAGTAGGCCCAAGGACGGATCCCTGGGGCACTCCAACCCCAACAGTATTTATTTTTGACTTTTGTTGTTAATGCGTGTGTACTGTGTCCGATTCGAGAGGTAGGACTCAAGTAGTTTTCATGCCAAAAAATCAAAATTTAGTAATTTTAGTTTTTCCAGCATGACAGGGTGAGAGACACAATCGAAAGCTTTTTGGAAATTACAGAGTGTGACCCCAACATACTCTTTGTTCTCCATTGCCTCAATGATTTTGTCCATTTAACCTATGATTGCGTTTGGACTTTGGTTTGGTTGACATATTTTTACGAAAGCCAAACTGTTTGTAGTAAAAAAGATTATTTTTCTCCAAATGTTCGGTAATTTGTTTTTTTAATAGTGTTTCAATTAATTTTAAAGGAATTGGGACCAATGAAATAGGTCTAAAATTAAGTACTTATGATATATGTATTGTATTGTATTTTCAATGGTTTTTAATTGTTTTTTGGTTTTATTTAAAAAAAAAAAAAACTTTAAAATTAAGCATATATACCGCATCCTATATATTATAAATCTATAATTCTAAGTAATTACACTGAATTATTTAAATATTATTATTATTATTTTTGTTACTATTTATTAAATAGTATTTATAAAATAATGTTAATATGTTATGACCTGATTAAAAAATATTGATAAAAGACAAGTAATCTATTTTAGATTTATAAATAAATTAAAACTTCCGGGACTTGATTACTGTAGTATTTTTACATAAATGCATATGCACTGCATGATATGCAGTTCTATTTAGTATATCCGCGTTTCATATGTATATCACAATATTAAAAAATACATCTGCTTCAAATAATAATTATAATTATTAATGGTTTTATATGCGTTCTAACACTAGTAGATAATAGTGTACTAGATTTCTTAGGTAAACTACACTAGAAAAGGGATGATTTTACATATTAAGAGATTTAAAATTTTTAATTTTACATACAGGGTGTTTGGTAGGAAGTATGACAAACTTGGCGGGGTGAGAGATTATGTCATTTCCAACATGTTTTCTGAATACGACTAGTGACCTAAGACTCCAGGTCATAGAGTTATGATTATTTTTCAATATTTATGAAAATATCACATTATTTTACCTTCTTTTTTTTTGTTTTTTCCCCTTTTGTACTTATGCACTGAAAATATTTTTTGTTTGCATACTTAATATATGTTTGTTATTGAATGATGATCATTTTTGCAGATGTAATCAAACAAAATAATTGGTGCGCTTTACAGAATGGGTTAATAAAACTTACTCATTTTCTTTTTTTTCAAATCGAATAATTTTAAAAACATCTTTGATTAATGCTCTTTCTAATGATATGCTACATCCATTAAAAAACTAATTACCCTGATAAAAAACGCAAAATTCTTAGTATAGTAAAAATATCGCAATAAGTTGAATGGCCTGGAAAACATTGCACTAAAACCAAAAAGGTGACCTCCCCCCTTTCGCTATGACCTTACGTCATACTTAAAAATTTCAACCTCACAGCAACCTATTTTTTTGCGATAGCGTTAAAAGTTTAAAGATTTTTTAAAATTAAAAATTTTAATAGAAAATTTATGTTTTTAGTAGAAACAACTAGTATACAATAAAGAAAAAAATATATATTGCTTTCACATTTTAAAAATTTTCAAAATTTCTGAAAGCCAAGTATTCGTGCAAAAATTTTCAATTTTTTTTTTTGTGTATTTTTGCGTTTTAGATGTTTTATGTCGATATAAATCAATTTCGAGCAAACAAAAAAATTGTCGCTCGGTCGATCTGTCGGTCGGTCGGTCGGTCGGTCGATCGGTCTGTCCGGGAAATCTTGTGGGCACGATGACTTAAGAACGCTTTAAGCTAGACTTGAAATTTGGCATACAGGTATGTTACCAAAAGTTCTCGCTCGGGATTGTTTTTGGTAAACATTGGGTGCGGCAAGGGGGGCAAATGGGGAAAAATACATTTTTTTAGAAAAATTTGAAAATTGCTATATATGGGTTTGTGAGGTTGCTGAAATTGAATCTGATAAAAAAACTTTTCTAATTCCACCCCGAGGGGGTGAGGGGGTAAATATTTTTCAATATTATTAATATTTTCTTCAAAATTGGTATATAGGGGATTTTGGGGTCCACGAATATGAATCTGATAATACTTTTTCTAATTTCCCCTACCCCCCCCCCCTGAGGGGGGGGGGTAGTTTTCGTGAAAACTGGTGTATTGGGGTTTTTGAGGTCGCTGAAAGTGATTCCGATAATAAAATTTTTCTAAATCCACCCCCTGAGGAGTGGGGGGTAGTTTTCGTGAAAATTGTTATATTGGGGTTTTTGAGGTTGTTGAAAGTGAATCTGATTATAAAAAAAATTCTAACTTTACCCCTAAAGGGGCAGAGGGTAGTTTTCGTGAAAATTGGTATATTAAGGTTTTTATGGTTGCTGAAAGTGAATCTGATAATAAAAAATCCATTTTACGGGCGGAGGTGAAAAATGGGAAAGCTCTTTTACTGGTCAGTGTATTTTTTAATTTTAGCATTTAAAAATGTTGTTATGCTAAAAAAAATGCACGTGTGGAGCTCTAACTCAAAACCAAAAAAAAAAGAAAACTTTTTCAATTGGTTGTGATCTACTAAAATGTCCTTGTTAAATTATGTTTTGTCAAAATTAATGGAGAGCTCCTAGCACAAGCATGAAGCTTATTTGGGGCTCTCCATGACTATGTGTAACTTTTCTAAAATAAATAATAAATAATAATTCAAGGAACTTGTGTATATTGACTGGTAAAAATTTCATAGTGATATCTCTGTTAATAACGCTAGAAATCATTTGATTATTCTTAGATAGATTCTATGAAGATAATATTTTTTTCAAAATTTGCCTTTATTTTGGGTATTTTATGTTTATGTTTATGTTTATTTTTAACCTCGTACTATTCTACTTAATTAAGCATCCTCTAAGTCCAAGACTTGTGTGGGCTAGTAGAGGGAACCACCGGCTTTAATTGACTTTCGAACCAATATATCTAGGGAGTACGCCTTCGCCAAATTTCAATTATTAATTAACTGAAAAAGGCAATCGGCGCCAGTGAGGTTTGAACTCACGATCATTAGCTCAGTGTCAATGCTATATCGATGCCTTAGACCGCTGAGCTAATCTCCCATTAAATTTTGATGGAACAGTTCCTTTTTAGGTATGATAATAGTGCTCCTATAGCACCAAATTTCAAAGAACTGTTTATCCTAATTAATAAACATAACTTTTCTACATAAACATATCAATAAAAGAAAAATTAGGTAACGTTAAGGGATCGTTCAAGTGTTACGTAACTCACCTGTGAGGAGGGGTTAGTACTAGCATTACGTCATTCTTAGTAATATAGGAAATGATAGAAAAAATAATATTTTAAAATTACGGTATGCCGATAGCTGATATCCGGTAATTAAAATACAGGAAATATTTTTTACAGTGTAAATGGACGGGTTAAAATACGTTACGTTACGTAATACTTGAAAGTACCCTTTACCAATTTTAACGTGTAAGTGAAGTTGCAAATCATTATAAATAGAACCAGATGTTAAGATGTATACATATGTACCATTAAAGAAACTGCGGTATATTTATAACTATAGAAATACTAGATCCAAAAATAAATGTTGGAAATGTCCTAATACAGCAGCAAGCGCATTGCTATAAGCATAACCTTATCGAAATTCAAAAATAGGTATATGGGTATAAAAAATATATTTTAAGTACCTAACTACCCTATTTTAAATAGTAGATAACAATTAATAATATTTTTACAAAAACCGAATATTTCTGAAAAATAAATTAATTTTCCCAGATCAATAGTTCTTATATTTTATTACACCAGTCCACAAAAAAAGTTCAATTACTTAGACTATATTTTTCTAACGTATTTTTGGGAGCTGAAAACGAATTATATAATAAAAAATCTCGCTGGCCGCCAAAGAACCTCGCTCCCTTCTTAGAACATAACAAAATTTACCATATTTAAAACTCAAGTAAAGGAGTTTTTTATGAAACATCCTCTGTACTCATTGGAAGACTGTTTTAGTGGAAACTTAACCTAAATTATTTTTAAATGTAATGTTACTCTTGTAACTGTATTTTGTATTTGTTTTTTATTCCACAGAATGAACTAATTTATGAACGGCGTTGTAGCTCCACCGACGTTGTTCACTATTAGAGTGCAGATAAAAGTACACATCACTGATACTTACAGTGTATTTATTACATTGTTTACTATTCAGAGGTTAATGTTTAATGTTTTATATTCTTGTGTTCAATGCAGTGGATAGTTCATTATATGATATGTTCACTATATTGAGACTCTACTGTAATTGTACTGTAATTTTAATTGTAAGTTATCATGTAATTTATAGTATCTAATTTTTTTATAATACCTACAATGACGTGTTCACAGAATTGTTATTCTCTTAAGAACAAATAAACTATTGTTATTATTATTATTGGAGATTTAGCTAAATTTTAGAGATGGACGAATATCTAATTTTTTGAATACAGGTATTTTTGATACGGCTGATATTGAATGCGATAATAAAAAAAAAATTCCACGCCACTAGGGTGGTTTATTTTTTTTAAATTTTTTTCGATTATGTTCAAATTTGGTATACAGGCTCGTTTTAGGAATGGTTAAAATACCAAAAATGACAATGGTGGAGCCAATATAGCGTATCGGTTTTTAGATAGTGTCATAATTAGGCCAAAGTGAGGCTATAAAGTAGACCAAGGTCATCGGTTTTAAAGAAAGGACTAAACTTAAAACACTATTAAGTGAAAAAGTCTAAATGAAAAAGCTTATATGAAAGTTAAAAATACAGTTTTATATCCATTTTAGTCCAAAAATTAATTTAAGGTCGTCAGAATTCCTTGAATTGAATTTTATTGTCCAGGTATAGGAAATATCTTATATTAGCCCTAGTGATTTCCTAAATTAAAATAAATTAGAGATAAGGCTGTTGGAAGTATGCAAAAAGTCATAGAAACGTAAAAATTTAAATAAAATTGTAAAATCTTAAATTTCAAAAATTTCCATCATTCGGGAGACTCAATATCTTATACATTTTTATCTTAACTATATAAAAAAAATCAATTTTTCCAATTTTTAGAAAAAAAGAAAAAAATAAAATTTATGTTCGAAATAAAACTCTATAAAAATAATTTATATGGCCAAATTTTATTAAATACATAATTATAATTTATAAATTATGTATCACCGACTTTCATCAGAACTGCCATCATCATCTTTATCATCCGTATTAATAACAAAACCAGGTTCTGTTATTAATACTGATGAAGTTTATATTCTAGTCCTTCGGAGATCCAACTTTTTTAATTTTGTGTGGCTGTGTTATCTCTGCAACTAAAAGTCCGATCAAAAATAGTTTTTTACATAGGATTTTAAGTTTTTTTAGGAGAATCAAATAACAGTAAAAAAATATTTGTTTCTATTTAAAAAAAAAACAAAGTTGACCCTGAAAACCTAGATAACCGTAAAAAATAAATACGCCATTTTGTTTCCCCCATTAAAATAAACAACTTTTGTGCGACATTTTTTTTCTAAAATGGATAGTACTCGAGATATTTGAAAGTTTCAGGTTAAAAAAAATAACCCGGTATATAATATAATATATAAATTGTAATATTTACCGCAGCATTAAACAATAGGGATTAAATTTTAATTATTTTTTAAACTTTTGGCACCATATCTTTGTATATTAATTATGTAGTTTTAAAAGTGGTAGCAAAAGGTAAGCGGCGCTGAAATGCTTGATCTCTTAGGAACTAAGGTCTTAAACAATTTAAACAATATAATAATGTTTTATTTGTAGGTTTGTACAGTATTCAATTACAACATGGTTTTTTAATTTAATCTGAGCTTTATCTTACTATAATAGTTGTAACCATATATGTACATACTTTATCAATAAATTAAAATTAAAGCGTGGGACGTTAAAATTGATAATCCTACATAGAACAGTTTAACTGATCTAGAATCTATAATCTAACCAATGGTTATTCTTTTTATTTGTGCATTAAGTTTTTTTAATTAAGGGGATATCACAGTGATCCTCGAAAAAATTTAGGTTCGAAAATGTGAGGATGGATACCAATAGTAGAAGGTGGACATCAGGAGAATCAATCTTAGCAGGAAAACCTTTAAAGCTTTATTTGTGACAGGTTTTTAAATAATAGACTTTCTTTCCAAAGAACTTAGATTATTCTCAGATTATTCTCAGTTAACTGTCAAATCTGACCAATCGTTTAAAACTGACAGGTACTTGAGAATAATCTAAGTACTCAATTGTATGGAAAGTAGCTTAGATCATCATGTATTTAATGCTCTAAGAAAATTATGTCAATGGCGCTATTCACAGACTCTCATTAAAATAACGTTATAAGTCTGTGCACAACAAGCTAATAATGACATCGTTGTATGTTGTATCGCTATGGATAGCTCTTTATTCTTCAAAGAAAAAGTGGGTCCCTACACTTTTAATAAGAAAAAAACAGCCCAACAAAAAAAAAAACATTATAAAAAGTCAATTATTCTTACCAGAAAATATTTTTCTTGCGTATTTTTTGTGCTGAATTTGACAGTGATAAGTACCGTATCTAATAAAGTGCTAGATCTAGCACCTAAACTATTGATTTTTGGGAGTTGCGCCCTTACAAGCTTTTGATCAGAATGTCAAAAACTATTACATCCAAAATTCAGCCAAATCTGCTTGAAATTATTTTTTTTTTGTTGGCCGGTGTAATCCTTTAGGATATATTAATTTTCTTCTGTGGTTTTATTTAAATATATTTGATGAAGTGCCATGATGTATAAATACTGATAATTTTTTTAAAATTATTCATAGTGTGGGTTTTTAAATAAGCAAATTAAAAAAATCATTAGAACATAACTGTCATTGTATTGCTTCGGGCAATTTTTCTAATTAAATGAGTAAATATTTTATTTTTAATTAATTACTGTTATAGTTTGACGCACGGATCTGTGGCTACGGGAAATATGCTGGGAATGTGTGGGCAAGTGGGAGGCCCGTTGTAGGCACGCACGCCTTATAACGCTCATGTGGAGAACTATATAATGCTTTTATACCAGTAATCAATCAACAATTAAGAATAATTTTGATAAAACAACGCATTGCAATGCATTGTTTTTTGATCAAGTAAGTGAGAAAATAATTTATATAATATTAAAGAAGGATATCATTTTAACACTTTAGCTGCCGCACGATTGTTATGAAATTTTTGCAATTACGCACCAGTCGTTTTTTAATTTTGATGTTTTATGGCAAAACAAGTGGAAGAGCCACTAAATAATGTAAAAAAGGCTAGTGACTTTTTGTCACACAATGCTTATTCGTTATTTATTATGTTGCGTAAAAATTCGTTAACAATCGTAAACATCGTGATTTATCATCTTGAAAAAAAGTGATATTGTTTTGTTTATTTGAACATCAACAAACATTTGGAATGTATAATAAAATTACTGTACAATATTAAATTAATGTATTTATTTAAAACTACAGCTTAAAAGTCTCTTAAAACTTTTTCATGAAAATAAAGTTATTTAACATGTTGAAACCCACATTAAATTACTAGTCTGGGGTCACACTGGCCCATGGGACTGCAGGCTTTAGGTTACTATACAATAACGTTGGATTGAATTATTAGTATAAATACCTCAAAAACAACTCGATAATTACTAAAAAACTAGTCTGATAAGTCCAACCTAATTACACATTGTGTATTTTATACCATGTTAAATCCGTAAAAATTAACAACATAACAAAAAAATATTTTAATTTTACAGTCAGGCACATGTGCACAGTAAACACAACACAATACACTTAGCGCTGGGTCCCAAAGTAGAACTTAATGTGCAAAGTTATTATTTTGACATGATATGACTTGAAATTTGAACTACCGAATGTTGCCAAATCATGCATTGACATATGTCAAAATTCGTAATTAAAATAATCAATTAAAATATGTTCGGGGATGTAAAAACGGCTGAAATTTTTGCTAAGTATTTATTTTTTATGTATCTATAAGCATGTAAAATCTTATCGTTGCAGGCGATTTAGCCCAAAATACGAAACCCTCCTTTATTTGAAATCTATTTTTCAATAAGTTTAAAAGTTATAGAAAATAAATAATTTGTTAGAGTGGGCACCGTTAGGGCCCCAATATGACATGGCAACGGCTCTGTACAGGCCCGTTAGTGTAATTTTTTAGCCAACGGGAACGGTAATGGGCCATAACCTTGCCAGTGATCTGTGCGTGGTGGGATTCAGGGCATAGTAGAAATGCAATTGATGTATAGGTAAGAGAAATGCCGCACTTTCTAAAATCAATTTTATTCGAGTTTAAAGTCGACTGTGCTATGTCTTGAACATAAAATAAAGAACCTTATTGAATAGCGAAAATACGGAGTTTTTACTATGTTCGGTAGTGTATGAGTAATTCAACTGAGTGCGCTGGCTGAAAATATTTTCAGCAACTTGCATAAACTGCGGAACTCGAGTAGAGAGTTTATTTTTAGAGTTTAATTTTACCAGTTCAAGACTATGTTTGAATCTCAAGAATACTATACTGTATTTAAATAATTTAAAAATACACTACTACAACCTACTCGTATATCTAGTTTCAGGAACGAACCCGTAAATATTTCATAATTTACTGAAAATATATTTATTGTTTTGCAACACCACTAATTATTGATAACACACTTTATCTTAGGATAAGTCCAAACCTTCTTAGGAAGGTTTTTTAAACGTTCATTTAAAAAGGTTCTTAGCATAATGCTGTAAACATACTAAGCAATGCTTAGTAAGCATATTCTTAAAAGATGTACTATTGTCGTAGTGTAAAGTGCTTCTACTCTAAATATTCTTAGCATAATTGGATTATTTTGCTAAGAATGTTCCAAAATACATATTCTTAAAATATTCTGAAGGGAATATTTTTAGAATAGTGCTATAGTGCACATTCTAAGCATGATTAGAATATAAATTTATTATTCCATCAATCTATTTTCTAATCATCGTACAGAGTGATATTGGTAGACTGACAGTTTCGGGCTGCTGGCCCTCTTCAGTACCAAGAGTCAACTCTGCACGCTGATTAAGAAAACGTTTTTAGACTTTACTCGCAAAAGGAATATAGCCATTAGATTGATGTAGACTTGTGCGCCATCTATTTCTAGATGTAGACAACTACTCATACCTCTCCTAATCTGGAGACTTTGAATGGTAGCAAGTTGAAGACTTGTGTGTCTCAAGCACATAGTACCACTAACGGGTGGTTAGACGTAAAATTAGTAAGGACAGAATTTTTTAATTTTAATAATTTTGTTTAAAATTAAAAATGATTAGAATATTTTGCTAAGAAAATTCTCAAATACATATTCTTAGAATATTCTGATGGGAATACTTTTAGAATAGTAACATGGCGTCTATATTATTTTAATTTTTATAGGTTAGAATTAAAAATATTCTTAAAATTGTCTTTAATAATAACTACCCTTAAGTAGTAGAAATGGATGTATTTTTAGACCCAGAGTGATATTAAATAGATTAAGACAAAAAATTAAAATTATTATTTTTTTGAAATGAGAATTACTTGCTATTTTTTCTCTAAACATTGAATTTTTGTGTGGCGCATGAATTTTATGCCTGGTAGAAAGTTTGCTTTTACAGTAAAACTGCATATAGCATATGAATTTTACCTGATAGATGTTATATCTAAATATTTTAATATACTTCAGTTAAGTATTAAGTTTATCACAAAGACGTAAAAATTTTCGCCATGTACAAATTTGTGATATCACTACATAAAAAGGATCGAGTATTATAAAATATATTTGAAAGAAAGTAAAAAACTACATTAATGTAGAATTCTGAAACACCTACCTACTTTGTTTGCGCATGCGCAATATTCAATGTTATTACTTAAATGCATCAAATAAGAATATTTTAAGAAGCATGTTAAGAATGTTCTTCGAAGATACATACTTGTACGTACTTCTAAGAACATCTTTCACATGCTTCTTAAAATATTCTTATTTGATGCAGAGGCTTTTAAGAAGCTTATTAGAAAGTCCCAGCATGATTAAAACGATATCCTTTGCATTTCTTTAACCGTTCTTAGAATATCCTGAGCAAAATATACATGTTTCTATGTATCATGATGTTCTTCCCGTTATTTATTTTAAGAATCTTCTTAGAAGGTTTTTGTGCTATCAGGGAAATATTTTAAATCCCAATGTCGGTTTTATAAGCTAGTTCCAATGAGTTAACTAGAGCTTTGTTAGGGAAGGAATGAACAAATTAGAACACCATGGTACCAATTAATTTTAATTTAAAATGATAATGCCGAAGACGATGGATAAGTAGGTATCTGTTACTAAATGTACCAGGTTCTATTTTAATAATATTTCAGTTTTAAGAAATCTAACAACTATAGACCTATAAATTCTTGTTTTGGGTTTTCTTAAACATAAAAACTGTGTCTTGATTTCTAAAAAACTAAAATATAATTCCTAAAAATTAAATTTAAAATTAAATAAATTCACATCAAAATTATTTTAAGTGTTTATAAATTACATATCACAATCACTCCTCCGAACACTATCATTGTAATTTTAATACTAAATTTTATTTGTAAATAGATTTGTTATTTATATCGCCACCATCGGTATTTAATACTTTACTTGTGATATTGTATACAAAACGTTGTCATACTAACATAGAGACCGTGCTGGTATATTTGAATCCCCACACAACATGTGTTTATTAATACTAGCATGTTATAGTAAAAATTACTGTGACATTTGGTAAAGCATATCACACTTATAGTTTTGTATACTTTGAGTTATTGTTAAGTTGTATTACTGATCTAGTTTAAAGTAAGTTACAGTATTCAAAAAAAATTAACAATCGGTAAATAATACCAAAATTTTGATTAGTAATAATATAAAGATTGCAACCACACACAATTTTATATTGATAAAATAATAGATCCTTTTTTTACTTTTCTCTGTATTATTACTAATCAAAATTTTGGTATTATTTACCGATTGTTATTTTACTAAATACTGTAACATACTTTAAACTAGATCAATAACACTGCAACTACAACTTAAAGTATACCATACTATAACTGTGATATAATTTACTAATAAATGTTACAGTATTACTAAACATATATTGTGTGGGGATCCAAATGTACCAGCATGGTCTCTATGTTAGTATGACAACATTTTGTATACAATACACACATTGAAGTATTTAACATCACAAGTAAAGTATTAAATACCAAGGGTGGTATAAATAACAAATATGTATTAACAAATAACATTCAGTATAAAAAATACAACGAGTGTACATATTTAGGCTGTATTATTATTGCAAATTCTTTAAACATGAATAAATATAATATATAATTGTTATAATATATACGATATAAATATATTTTGTATAATATATTAAGAGAAATCTATTTTTCACATTACATACGTAATATTTAACGTTATAATTCAAATAGAAAATGTGTGGGTTGCACTGAAGTACTAAGGTTCATCAAGATGTTTATTAAGTTATACTTAATCTCTCTTCGGATAACAAGTTTTTTAGTACTAAGCATTTTAAAATAAATAATAATGATAATCTGGTTGTTCAATCACTCACATTTTCATAAGGTATATGGAGGTAATATGGACAAGTATTTAACATGGCTAATTTCTTCTATTTTTCTTACATATTTTTGGGCGCTGAAAATTAATTTGATAATGAAAAGGCTCCCCCAAATTACTTTCATCCCTTCTTTAAAAAAGGATATCGTTTTAAAGGTGAGTTTTGGGCTAAATGAGAATAATATGTTTTTGTTTTAAAAAAAGTACAAACTGATGAAAAGAACTGATGAAAAACTGTTTAATGTTTATCCAATTCACATAGATAATGAGACAATTACCAGCTTTATTTTAAATAGATAAACTCAATAATAACCCCCGCGTGGCTTTTACTTTATTGAGTGGATAATTATTTATTTTACCCACTCAACTGTCACTTGTCAAATTATTTTCTTGTAAATGTCATTAAAATTTGTAATAAAAATATGAATTTCTAAGCTATTTATTGGATAAAACCTTGTATGGCACTCATGGGTAAACCGATATTACCCTCTCGAAAATTAACCTGCTTGGCTGACGCCTCGTAGGTTAATTTTCATATGGGCAATATCTTACTTTACCCACTAGTACCATAAATAACTATTATTTGTTAATTTTGATCAAAAAAAAATAATGATTCGTTAACAATTTTTGTGTTATCGTAAACGTGACAACAATGCTAACGTGCTAAATGCCTCTATTTTATCTTAACGTTTTTTTGTTTATCTGAATATCAGCATAACATTCGAAATGAATAATAAAAACACTGTACAATATTAATTAAATGTATTACTACAGCTTAAAAGTGTCTTAAAACTTTTTCATGGAAATAAAGGTATTTAACATGTTGAAAGCCACATTCAATTACTAGTCTGGGGTCACACTGTCGAATGGGACTGCAGGATTTAGGTTACTGTACTATAAAGTTGGAGCTGCTCGATTGCTTTACAATATTCTTAGTATAAATATATAACTCAAAAACAACTCGATAATCTTACTGAAAAACTAGTCTGATAAGTCCAATACACATTGTGTAATACACCTTGTGTATTTTACACCATGTTAAATCCGTAAAAATTAACAACAAAACAAAATATTTTATCACATTCAAACGTAGTCAGCACATCACAATACACGGCCCTTGGCCCCACAGAAGAAGTTATTTTTATTTTGAAATAACATGACACTTGACACGAACCATCGTTAGGTGCAATGTTGCCAAATCGTGCATTGAGAAATTAGTAATTAAATAATTAATTAAAGTATGTTCCGGGATGTAAAAAGGGCTGAAATTTTGGTTAAGTATTTATTTTTTATGTATCTATAAGCATGTAAAGTCTTATCGTTGCAGGCGATTTAGCCCAAAATACCTTACCGTCCTTTGGTTGAATTTCGGATATGTTATAGTTTAGTTACTATTGTACTTTGAAAAACTCGAGAATAGGGGTGCACCGGCCTTATGGAAAAGTGGTTTCGTCAACTCGTTTAGATGCAAGAGAACTTTGAACATATGGAGCTAGCTCGTTAAATATTTTGTTAGCATTTTTTTTGAAAAAGTTTTAGGTTAGGGAGAAATATCACTGCCAAATTCATATCCGAGCGTCAAATTGAATGCCCTCTTTAAGCTGCAAAAAGTTTCATCCAATTCCGTTCATCTGTTCCAAAGTTATGCGTGATCAAACATTAAAAAAAAAACAAAGTCACACGTCGAATTGATAACCTCCTCTCTTTTTGGAAGTCGATTAAAAAATAGAGTATGGTTAAGAGCAATTGAATTTTTTTTTATTTTTGCGGGCCTGTGTAATGTAAAGTGGTCAAAAATCACTATTAGTCATAGACTATTACTACAGTTTAATAATACTACCTCACTAGAATAATACCACAGATTTTTACTTTTCTTATTTTGTGAATAATACCTATAAATGTAAAATATACATATAGTACCTATTATTTGAGGTTTTCTTGGTCATAATATGAGTAATTACACTTTTCCCTAATTATAAATCAGTTTGTCATACTATACTATCATCTAAATTATAATTAATTATTTATAAATATAATTATTATTAGCGACAACACGGGTTAGTTCGCCACATATGGCTTCTCCCTTAAAATTTGAAAATTTATTTATTTATTTGTGGTGGTAGCTCAGTCAAGAAGACTCTAGTCTTGTAACCAAGAGGTCCGAGGTTCGATTATCGGCCAGAGAACAAAATTTTCAATTAAAAATTACACCGTTACCAAGTACTTCGGAGGGCACATAAAGCCATCGGTCCCCTGGCTTAGTACTAAGTACCTAAATAATGATATACGCTAAATAAATAAAAAAATTGTGTATGAAATTTAGAAAGACTGACTTAAATTAAGTATTTTTCTCATAAGAATTAATTCCTATGAGTTCAAAAATTAGGCCCCATGCCAAATTACTAATATTTGGATCGGCTTTCTTCGATGATTTAGTTTTTTTTCTTCAGCTAGTACAAAATTTGAGGCTATTTAATTTTGAATATATTTCAGATTTAAAAAGAGGCTTAAAGTTAAAAGTTGTAACATTTAAAAAGTCGTCTTTTGATTAAGAAAATAGGTTTTAGTTATCAGAACGCAGAATTTAATCTCAGTTTAGTTAAGATAATCTCAGTTTAGGAGAAATTTTATTATGGTTATAATTTTATTATTATAACATAATAAAATATAATTTATATTAATTACAGAGCCTCCACTAGAATTATAATATACGGTAGTTTAGAATATTCATATTTTTTCAAAAATCGTCCTAGAAAAAAAAAATTCTTGGATATAAATTTGTTTCGTGAAAAAATAAGCAACTTTTTTTTTAATGTCAGTCTATCTGTCCGTCTGTCCGTTTTTTTAGACACGATAACTCAAAAACGAATAATCCGATCGACTTGAAATTTTCAGGATAAATCAAGTCCAAACGAAAAAGCTATAGGGGGTTAAACTTAAAAAAAAATAGGAAAACTATAATTTTCAAAATTGTTTTTTTTAATTTTTTGTTTTTAGAAAAAAAAGAAAATTAAAAAAAGTTTTTTTTTGAATTTCTTTTTGAAGATTTGTTTTTTATTGTATTTTTTTTTATTATTATTTTTTTAAGTATTTGGAAAAATTCAATATGCCATTCACTGTGAATAGTATATAATGGAATACGTAGCATTACGTATCTTCAGGGCTTGTTTTATTTTAAAGTCTTGAGGTTGATTTATCTCCATCATAAACACTAAACCACCTAAGAGTTTAACCAATGATATGCAATGTGTCAAATATTTCTGACATTTTATTGGTCAAATTCTTAGTTTAGTGTTAATGACTGGGCAAATAATCCATTACTTAAAACTTTAAATTTGAGTAAGTGGTAGACTTGCCAAAATATTATAATATACATAATGAAAAAAAATATATATATTGTTAATAAAAAATATATTTTAGTGTGACTATTACTCAAAAATTTTTATGAATTTTATTTTTATTTCGTGTGAAAAATTAACTACCAAAACTAACTTAATCTATGTAGTTACCTTTTTGAGTTTTTCATCCATTTTATTTATTTAAATATCCATATCGATATCACACTTAAAACACAATCACAACACAATTTCTTATAAGTTATTCTATACAAACACATTTGAAAATTCGAAAAATCGCGCACCAATTTTTAAATCACAGCGCATCTCGTGCAATGCAAACGCACTAAACTTACAAAACAATACAGAATATTATTAAAAAATAGTAATAATAAATATGGTTGTTATTATTTTATGGTTATCAACTGATGAAAATCCGCTTCAACACAAAACCTTCTCCTTTCTGTTGCAAGGCTCAATTTACTGCATTAATCACGTAAATACTTTAAGATTGTGTAGGTTTTCATTCAGGGCGGGCTTGAAAATATGAACAACTGCGCTGATCGTGTTTCTATTGGTTTGTATTTGGTTTTCTAAATAGAGGTATTTCTTTTCTTAATTAAAAGGAGAAGAAACAGTGCCTCTTTAAAATGTGATTTAAAATATAATTTTTACCTAAAATATGTATAAATTTATTTTAAAACATAATGATAATTATACTTTTTTCTCCTCTCTTGATCTAATCTAAATTTAGCGCTGACCATTGATATACACAAACTATTTTGACAGCTGCTTTTTAAAATAATAGTAGTAGGTACTACTAAATTTTATTTTGCTGAACCCGGTGGCGCAATGGTTAGCGCGTTTGATTACCGATCCCGGGGTTGTGGGTTCGAGCCCCACATAGAGCATGAATGTATAGTGGTGTAAATAGTCGGTAGATGGAACTACGATGACTAACTGTAATGTGGGTTGCAGGTGAAACTAGAAACACATTTCAGGGTGGATGCGAGTTCTGTTGAGTACCGTGCTTCGGAGGGCACGTAAAGATGGTGGTCCCGTCAATTAGGCCATAGCAGCGAAAAACGACGTTAAACAGTATAAAACAAACAAGTAACAAATTTTGTTTTGCTACTACGTTTTTTTAATAAAAATTTCGAATGGGCTAAAACTTCTGAACAAAGAAAGATATATCTAGATAGGACCTACGTTTATATAAAATTAAATAGACTTTTCATTGCCAAGGTTTGTAAATCACTACTAAAACTAAAACTAAATTTATCATTTTTATGGGAGGCCATGGCTTAGTGGGCAAGCCGGCTAGCGTGAGTTCGATATTCACTGGCGCCGATTTGCCTTTTTCATTTAATTAATAATTGAAATTTGGCGAAGCGATAAGTGAAGCGGACACTCCCTATAAAAACTGGTTCGAAAGTCAGTATAAGCGTGTGGTTCTCTCTACTACTAGCTCATACAAGTCCTGGATGCTTAATTAAGTAGAATAATACGAGGTTAAACAAACATGTAATGAAATGTAAACATGTAATTTTTTTCTCATACTTTTTTTTTGTTCTTGTCCGAAAATTTTATTTTTGCTTATTTTTTTATATATTTTTTTTAACTTTTAACAAAACTTTTTTCTTTTTTTGTAACTTTTTTTTGTGTAAATTTTGTAATAGCCTAGCACACAGTGAGCTTTAAAGAAAATTGAATGTGGAATTCACATGCACCCATATAGTTTGCCGGTGTATTCTGCGAACCAGCTTCGTGTAAATAGTGGCCAGCATGTTGCGTGGAACTGTCAAGTGTGCACGTGGGTGGACCAGTGTTCTATAGTTCCTTTTGCCCCACCATGGCCTGGGAAAACAGATAGGATTCTGCAAAAGTTAACATGAGAAAAATAAAACGTATTTTCTTTATAAATCATTTGATGCTTATGTTATATAATACTTTCCCTTATAGTTTATATAAAAAAAATTGAAAAATTAAAGAAAAATAAAAAAAACTAAAAAATAATAATGTAAAAATAAATAATTTAAAAATACCGACATGTTGACTATTGCATTATATTTATAATGAAACAAAAAGCCTTTCTGTTACACTGAAAACATTTTTTTTTCTGGAAACCACAAATAGTTGGTCCTTATTCAAGTATTAATCTGCTTCATCGTTTTTTCAGTGGAGGTACCTAGGGATAGTATATTAAGCATCCAGTACGCGAACCTAGTTTTTAGTGCACGAGTCCTTTTTTTACTTTTTTACTCGGCTATGCCTCGTAAAAAAAGCACTCGATGTACACTGAAATGGTTTGCGTCGAGGTGAGTATATTATTTTTCCTAAGACCTAACACCTAACATCAAAAAAACGAAAAATTATCTTAAAATTAGTTTGTCAATTTAAGGTTATGTGTTTGACGTTTACTAATTTTCTGACCACAGATCAGCCGATTGTCACTTTCCAACCGTTGTCATAGGCAACGGGTGGAAAATAGGCACTACTAACTAGGTCGTAGGAAAATTATATTGTATTTTTGTAATGTTTATTAACCCTTTGCCATAGACACCTTATTTATGGACCGCTAAGTATGCCTCCCTTTAAACCATTTAAAAGTTAAGCAACATTTTTAAAATTTTGGCTTATTTATGGTTAAACGTGTTCTTTATAGCTTTAGTTATTTAATTATAAATGCAATAGAACATAATATTTAACTGAGTTATTTATATTATATAATTTGTTCTATAATGTTTTGTTAGTTTTGACTTGATAGGCAAATTTATTTAAATAATTTGGTAGAAGAGAGAAAAAAAAACATTTATAGGATAAAATTAAAAACTTAATCATAAATAAAAAACATAAAATTAAAAAAAAATAATATTTTGTTTGCAATGGTTTGACTTGATCCTTTTTATTATTTCGTACATGACATGACGTATTTTTTACGCCGTCAAAATTTTTAAATAAACACGTGAAACATACCAAATTCTCCGCTCAGATTTAGGGCTTAAACTGAATGTCCGAAAGGCGCGGAAAGCCGTAGTTAGAGGAATGGAGCTCTCTACAACTAGAATTATGAAACAAAAGACGTCTACCCTATCTCTATCTTATTTGTGCTACACTTTCCAGCCAACCAAATAAATACTGTATTTGTTTTTTATACAACAAATACAGTATTTATTTGGTTGGCCGGAAAGTGTAGCACTGAATGGTACGAACGAACATAGCTAATGTGAATCTGTAGAATAAGATAATTCTACTAAAATTTAGATGGCGCCAGTAATTTCTTTAATAAAAAGAATATAGTTACACTTTTCGCCCGGCCAAGTAAATATTGTATTTGTTCAACAAAGAACAAATACGGAATTTGTTTGGTTGGGTGGAAGTGGGAGTATATGTATGTCTTCTATCCTTTTTGGGTATAACTTTTGTCCCTGTCTAATCTAACGGGAGAAATCGCCATTGGGAGAAATCACAAATTGCATACTTTCCAGGTGTAAAATCTACGCCGCGGCGCACCGTGTCTGTGGCAGATAGTTAAAATAAGCTTTACAAAACAAATTTAAAAATGCATTGTTATTTCCTGGACTGCTATTCCCCACCATACCAGTAGAGTAGATGCTGCCGTTTCCCCCACTTCTCTTATTAACAAACCAGTTAAATTAATAGTTTAACACCTTTTCGTATTAATCAATTATTCATTACAAAGTTGTCCAATTTTAAAATAAACTGTTGTAAATAATTAAGTTACCTATAAGTTAATTAAATTATAAGTTAATTATTTTTTGTGTTAATCGGCATGTTAACAATTTAATTATTATTATACTGTTCACAGCGCAAGTGCTAGAAGTATTATGCGGTGGTTTCGAATTTAATAAAATAGACAAAAAATTCTTGGATACAAATGTGTTTCATGAAAAAAAAATATATATTAGATATTAGAAAATAGATTGATGGAATAATAAATTAATATTTTTATAATTTTGTTTAAAATTAAAAATTTCTGTCCTTACTAATTTTACTTCTAACCACCCGTTATTGGTACTTTGTGCTTGAGACACACAAGTCTTCAACTTGCTACCATTCAAAGTCTCCAGATTAGGAGAGGTATGAGTAGTTGTCTACATCTAGAAATAGATGGCGCACAAGTCTACATCAATCTAATGGCTGTATTCCTTTTGCGAGTAAAGTCTAAAAACGTTTTCTTCATCATAGTGCAGAGTTGACTCTTGGTACTGAATAGGGCCAGCAGCCCGAAACTGTCAGTCTACCAATATCACTCTGTACGATGATAGATGTATGATGATTAGAAAATAGATTGATGGAATAATAAATTAATATTTTCATAATTTTGTTTAAAATTAAAAATTTCTGTCCTTAGTAATTTTACGTCTAACCACCCGTTAGTGGTACTATGTGCTTGAGACACACAAGTCTTCAACTTGCTACCATTCAAAGTCTCCAGATTAGGAGAGGTATGAGTAGTTGTCTACATCTAGAAATAGATGGCGCACAAGTCTACATCAATCTAATGGCTGTATTCCTTTTGCGAGTAAAGTCTAAAAACGTTTTCTTAATCAGCGTGCAGAGTTGACTCTTGGTACTGAAGAGGGCCAGCAGCCCGAAACTGTCAGTCTACCAATATCACTCTGTACGATGATTAGAAAATAGATTGATGGAATAATAAAATAAAAAAATATATATATATTTTTATATTTGGAAATGTTCATCTGTCCGTCCCTCTGATGTCACGAATTTTGTGGACACGATAACTCCAGAACTAATTATCCGATCGACTTGAAATTTTTAGGAAAAATCAAATTCTTTCTATAAGGGGAAGATCACTATTACTTTTGAAAGTAATCCCTCCAAAAACAAAGTTAAACTTTTCTTTTTTATAAAAAAATCGGAAAAAACTATTTTCTAAAAAAAAAAATATTTATTTTTCAATTTTTTTTTTTAATTTTTCATTTTTCAAAAAAAGGATCTTTAAAAAAAATTATTTTTTGATTTGCTTTGATTTTTTTTTGATAATTTTCTGGAAAATATACATTGTACCATTTACTGTGAATAGTATATAATGGAATGCGTAGCATTACATATTTTCAAGGCTTGTTTATTTTTTAACCAAAATGTTTACCTATTTATTAAATAAATGATATAACGTGTATTTCTCAAAACGAAGGTTTTAGGAAAAAAAATTTTAGGAAAAAAATAATTTAATTTCAAAAATACTTTTCATATGCTCGGTAAGATTTAGGGGTAAAATTAGAGAGTAAGAATCCCTAAAGATATATAATGCTACGCATTCCATTATATTTTATTCACAGTAAATGGTATATTGAATTTTCCCAAATACTTGAAAAAATATCTTTTAAAGAAAAAAAAAATAAAAAAAAAATTTAACAATTTTTATTTTTAAATAGGACTTTTTTGAAGGCATTTTATAAAATTCCTAATAACATAATTGAAAATGCAGTTTAAAATTTGCAAAACATGTACTTTATGAGTAAAGACCTAAATGCTCACGCGTCTGTAAATGGGTTGCATTCAATAAAAATTACATAAAAAAAAATTAAATATAAAAATCGGTCAAAGGTACAACACCTTCCCCTATATATGTAATGAAAGATAAATTAACGTTCATTAAAATAATTATATCGTTAATGAGTCATTAACAGTGCACATTTAATTAATCAACTGGCAAAATTATTCCTTGTAATTTTTATTTGACTATTTCACAAACAATATATAGGCCAATCAAAACCTTGCATTTTTATTTTATTGACCAATCAGATCAAAATAAATCTGATAATTTTTGCACAATTATCACTTGGTTACTATGTAAACAACAAACTGACAGTTACTGACATCTTAATAAATTGTATATTTTTGTGTTTTTAATTTGTGAAGCTTACCTTTAGTTAATTTATTTTTATTGATAAACAATATAAATTCTTATTTTATTACGAAACACCCTAATTAATTTCAGATAATATATTATATTTTAAGCACTTTCCATCTTAAAATCTTTAAATCACTGATATTCATAAATTTTAATTTATTTAATTGAATCTTGGTATTAAAAACAGGCCACTAAAAACTAATTTAAACACTTATTTATTAAAAATATATTTACAGTAAAGAATTACGGAAATCAAAATCCCGATAGGAAATTGTTTTTTTACGGGTGGAAACACCCGTTATTTTATTTCTTTTCAGTTGAAAATTAAACTTTTTAAACAAAAACAGCAATGATCTTTATTTAAATGCTAATATGTTTGATGACAACTATTTTATTGGAATAATCTCAACCATAAAATATCCCTCGAGCAAAGTTTAGACTTTGGAACATTCGGGAACAAGTGAACATCGTGGATTTAAAAAGCGAGGCAAATTTGAGATTTAAATATTTAATTATTTGTAAAGTAATATTATTGTTTAGTTCTTAAATTTTTCATTTAAATATGAAACAACATAAAACATTGTAAAATTATATACTTCCTTATTTTGTTTGTGAAATAGTCTTTCAAAATACCATTCGTGCATGTTGAATTAAAAATGCACTCAACAATTGCCAAGCAAAATATTTTTTTAATACAGTAAAAAAATTATCGATAATTCAACATGCAATTATGATATTACTACTGATAACTTTAACCAGGGGTGTGTAAAACGGAGGGGCGTTGTTACTTTTTTGTCCCAAACTTTCGCGACTATATTCTTTACATTTTTTTAGTAAAATGTGATTCTTTGGTTAAAAATACATAAAAAAATTACTCTTAGTATAACACCGTAGGATGAACTGTTTTCGAGAAACTTGCAGTTAAAGAGTTAGTTTCACGTTCTAAGCATCAAAAATAGAAATTAAAAATTACGCCAATAAAAAATTTAATTTAATTTAATTTAATTTAATTTAATTTAATTTAATTTAATTTAATTTAATTTAATTTAATTTAATTTAATTTAATTTAATTTAATTTAATTTAATTTAATTTAATTTAATTTAATTTAATTTAATTTAATTTAATTTAATTTAATTTAATTTAATTTAATTTAATTTAATTTAATTTAATTTAATTTAATTTAATTTAATTTAATTTAATTTAATTTAATTTAATTTAATTTAATTTAATTTAATTTAATTTAATTTAATTTAATTTAATTTAATTTAATTTAATTTAATTTAATTTAATTTAATTTAATTTAATTTAATTTAATTTAATTTAATTTAATTTAATTTAATTTAATTTAATTTAATTTAATTTAATTTAATTTAATTTAATTTAATTTAATTTAATTTAATTTAATTTAATTTAATTTAATTTAATTTAATTTAATTTAATTTAATTTAATTTAATTTAATTTAATTTAATTTAATTTAATTTAATTTAATTTAATTTAATTTAATTTAATTTAATTTAATTTAATTTAATTTAATTTAATTTAATTTAATTTAATTTAATTTAATTTAATTTAATTTAATTTAATTTAATTTAATTTAATTTAATTTAATTTAATTTAATTTAATTTAATTTAATTTAATTTAATTTAATTTAATTTAATTTAATTTAATTTAATTTAATTTAATTTAATTTAATTTAATTCTACATCAAAAACTATAAAAAAAGTTTTCATAATCCTAGGTTCGAAATTCAGTTGTAAGAGTACTACCGAGTTTTAGAAGTAACACTTCTCAAAAAAGGTTGGTTTCACGGTAAGGGCGAAAAAGTTTGGGACAAAAAAGTGAAAACTTCTCACGTCCCTGTTCCAAGTTACGAAACAAAAATTACCTAGGATAATAGCCGTTATTAATGTTAGGGCATATGCAATAAATTTTTACTGTATTTTACAAGATTCCAGAGATATTAAATAAAAACTCCTTTTTTTAGACTTACATTTAGAAGGCACGGCGCAACATCCATAGGAACTTTTTTTCATATTTTTGGATGTAGAATCACTTTTTGGCATGCTATTTTTAGATCACCCTGTATATCATAGTTATGGAAATGTTTATTTTGAGTTTTATTTTGGGTCTAATTTAATGTTACAGTATTCTATAAAACAATAATCGATCGAAAAAGTTATAAAATCAGCACCGTTAACTTTCTGAGTGTATAGAAAATCCTATATCTGCAAGCGAAATTTTATTAGGCAACAAATATGAATAATTAGCAATAAATTTAAAAATCTTTAAAATGATATTTAACATTTTGTTGAGGATACAAGTATAAGTATAGACAATGATTTAATAAAGAACCTACGCTCATTGCTTTTGACATTAACCTGGTACTAAAAACCAATAATTATGAATATGGTTCCATATATGGAATAGTGTTTTTGCATAATAACATTAGGTATGTTTAGTATTAACACATTCCTTGAAAAATAAATTATTTAACTTTGAACATTAATTATTAATATATGTGGGACTGTTGTGATTTTTATTCAAATCTGAAAATAAGATTTGGATAATCAAACAAAAAATTCTTTAATCAAATATTTTATTAAGAATTAGATGATTTACTAATTTGGAAAAAGTTCAAGTATAAAATATTGTTAAAATATTTTTGTTTTAATTGTGATTTATTGATGGTATTATAGCTAAATAAACTTTATAGTTTATTTAGTTATAATTATAAATAACACACATACAAATAAGGGAACGTTCAAGTATTACGTAACGCAAAATGTACCAAAATTCATACACTTCATACTCCGGTTCTCGCCCCCTAATGAGGGGTGTAAGGGGGGTAGTAAAGTGTATGAATTTTGGTACAATTTGCGTTACGTAATACTTGAACGTTCCCTAATATCATAATTCAACAAAAAAATATTTGGACGCATTTTGTTCCATTAAAAAAAATATACAGAGCGGTCCAAAAGTCACCCCCCCCCCCCCCTATTAACTTTTGAACCAGTTGAGATATCTCTAAAATTAATTCTCATGGGCAATATCCTTGTTTCCTCTCTTGTAACATAAATAACAATTATCATGTCAAGAAAACAAATTTTTAACGTATTGTATACAGTGCGGTCCAAAAGTCACCCCCCTCTTAACTTTTGAACGAGTTGAGATATCGACTTCAAATTTGAAACTTTTAAATAAGACAACTTAAACTATCTTTTAGCATATATTTAATACTTTCAGCTATTAAAATGTGGGCAGGGGGCATGGGGGCACATTTTTTTAAATGGAAAGGGGGGTCGTGTAATACATCATTTTAAAGCTTATAAAATTCTCCATTTAATTCCATATTTTTAAATTAAAAAAAAATGGGTTTAAAATGGGGTTGAAAATGGGTATTAAGTCAAAATTCCTCTAAAAAAGAACAAATAATTTTTTAACAATGCCTAATTTCATCATAAAAAATGTTAATTATACTTTTAAATTAATTTTAGTTGACATAAATAAAAATTTATAAAAAAAAACTTAAAAAATCGAATGTTTTATGGCAAAAAATTGAAATATGTATTTTCTCTCGTTCTAATTATGTAATAATTAAAATAATTCTTGGTTTATAGAACTATTTTTATAAATTTAAACACAGTTCTATAAACCAAGAATTATTTTAATTTAATTGCCCATGAGAATTAATTTTAGAGAGGGCAATATTAATTATAATATTTATTGATCAAGTTAGAGTACATTTGGTAAGTCTAATATTTCACATGTAAATATAGTTATTACATTTACACATAAATATAAATAAATAATATTAAAAAAGTAGATATAAAATACTATAGTTATAAAATACATAGAAAAGATTACATACATATTATCTGCAAACTCGGAAATAGTATAAAATGCTTTGTCAATGGATAGCAGTCCAATACGTTAGGCAACATAAATTTAGGTCTTCAATACCAACCCAAAAAGAAAATTCCCTAAAAACATTATATTAGGGTTTTATCACAGTGTAACAAAAAATGTGCATGATATGCAAAATTATTAAAGAATACATAAAACAGCTTATTAAACACAAAAACTAGTACAAAATCTTCATACACAACGGGGTATTATCAATGACTGTAAAATTAAGTAGTAGATCATAAGTTCCCTAGGAAACTTTAGACCTAATGAACACATAGCTGTGTTGTAAAAATAAAAAAAAAAAATTTTTACTTAAAAAAAAAAACAAATATTTTACCTTCATGTAATTTATAATATAATCTAAAATGTTATTTTTACCTAAAAGATGCATAATTTTATTTTAAAACAATAATAATTATATTTTTATCTCTTTCTGTAGAACTTCTCTCTTTATCTATTAATCTAATCAGACGTTTTTGCGCTTCGAGGACTTTTTTCATCAAGCTTTGACTACAACCTCCCCAGCTAATTACGTTGTAATTCAAATGAGAGTATGCTAAAGAATAATACATAGAAAGTATACCTGACTCATTTAAGTCTTTTTCCATTTTTAGAATTGTAAAATATGCACATTTTAATTTTTTACAAATGTGATCACTTTGCAGACTCCATGTTAAGTTCTCATCAAAATAAATCCCAAGGAATTTTGTTGAAGTGTTTAACTCGATATAAGGCTGAAATAAATCTTTTGGTAAACCCGTCCTATAATAAATGTTTAAGGCAACAGTTTTGTCTTTGTTTAAAATAAGCTTATTTCTTTGACAACATGTTTCAAAATCTAAGATAAGCGCATGCATTTCAATGGGCGAAAATGCTGAAATTAATATTGTATTGTCGTCTGCAAACATGATAACTAAGGCACGTCTTATGTGATATGGTAGGTCATTTATAAATAGCAAAAATTGCAAAGGACCAAGAATACAGCCTTGAGGAACACCAAGCTTCGATTTAAAAACCTTTGATTTTGTTCTCCCGTTCAGGTTAATAATAAGTTTTTTACTAATAAGGTAAGAGTAAATTCAATTGGAAATATTACCAAGTATACCAATATCATACATCTGGTTTTTAAAAATTTTGGACAAACGGTGTCAAATGCTTTGGAAACATCAAACTGAAGACAACTACATATTTACCAGCTGATTCAGTGGACTTTTTTAAACGAAATCCTTGTTGTGCTGGTGTTAAAACCTTATTGTCCTCTTGTCCAACTTATGAACAATTTTTTCCATAAGTTTTGAAAAAGTATCTAAGACAGAAATTTGTCTATAATTATCTATGTTAGTTAAACTACCCTTTTTATAAATTGGGGTAACTATTGCAGTTTTGAAGACACTAGGAAACTGTCCCTGTATTAAGTATTGATTTATCATGTACGTAAATTAATTAATAACACGACTCAACAAAAAAATTTTTGTTCTTTGTCCTAAAGTTTATATTATGATTTTTCGGTTCATTATGCACAAAAACGACAAGAAAATACCTTCTTTTGGTTTAAAGTTTGCTTTTGTGATAGTTGTGGTAATAAAACTCATTTTCGATTTTTTTTATAAATTTCAATTAGTTTAAATACATACAAAAATACCGCAAGATCTGAGTGGGTTTTTTACGTTCACGCAGTACCTCCAGATGGCACTCAAGAGATAAACAATGATCAGGTGTTTTGTACATGTCGAGAAAACGTTAAAATGGCATCGCGAAAATAAATATGATGCATTTTGCTACGTATGTGGTCAATTAATTAAAGTTCGAGACATGAAATATGAACTAAAAATATCTCACGTTCTCTGTGAAGCCTACGAAGCATATTTTGACTGTCCTGTTCGGAATTAAGACAAGCCATGGGCTCCAAATGTTGCTCGTAGTTATTGTAAAAGATGTTTGGAAGGTGAGCAATTTTTAATTAAGCAGTGAATCAAATGTAATGGACATATTAACGTTATCAAGTATTGGCCAATGAAAACATGATGGGAGACTATATCTGGGGTTTATTGAGAGAAAGTACTTATGGACATAAAAGAAAGAGTAAGAGTGTACACTTTTAAAGTATTTTCTACTTTTTTGTAAGTTATTTTGATAGTAAAATTAATAAAAATAACAAACAAATTTATTTCGATGGTTCTATCTTCCAATAAAAAATAGTACCACAGATTTTGAAAAATATCGTTCAATCGGTCTTCTGAATACAAAAGCAAACTTTTTTATGCCATATAATTTTTTTTCATGTAATTACGACCTAAACTATCGAAATTTTATACTTTAGAGTCAAAGTCAAATTTTGTGTTGACCCGTGTAATTATTAGGTAAAATACTTGCAGCAAAAAAGCAGATAGGCCATCGTTTCTGCAAGATTTTTTATTTTTTTAGTTTAAGGCCTCATAGATCTCTGATTTATCTATCGGTCTTGCTCTAAACGGAACTTTACAAATAAATCTGGAAACAGTAGGTAGGTACTGTCTAAACAAGCAAAATTTTACCTCTTCTCTTTCCCTTGCCTCAGCTCACAGGTGACAGTTAGTTAAATATATACATTACATGGTAGGGACATATTTTGTCCAAAATTGTTTAGTACAGTATTTTACGCTATATTTGGAAAGTAGGAATCTTAGATATTTCTAACTTATTTTCCAAAATCTTTGAATTAAAGTCAATTTTATTTATGAAATTATTAATTTTTTTCCTACCCAATTTCATATTAACTATTTGCCAAGTAGTTTTGAACTAATTAGTACTATGCTTTATCTTTTCGCTGTAATATTGCTTTTTGACTTTTCTAATATTACACTGAAAGAACACTAGCGTAATTAATAATTTATTAATAACAAAGTAATTAGGTTATAGTATACAACAATAAATAGTTGTATTTGTGCCAACCACTATATATTACATGGAATACAACAACAAAAAAGTAAACGTCTTCGGTATTTACAAACTATTCACTTGTTGCCTAGGTTTTATATCAATATATTTTATAAAAAAAAATTGAGCAAGAATTAAGAAATTGGGCTGTTCTTACAAGGTGTGATGTTTTGGTAGCTGGGGGCCAAGTTTAGGGCCCGATTAAGGAAACAAATTGGCCATAAGATTGTATTGCATGTAGGAACTCACAGAAAAAAAATAAGAAATTTCCAAAAATATAACCCAAAATCTTGTGAAAGAATGGCGAAATTATAGTTAAATGGTACACCCCGTAACTTTTGAATGGAGTGAGATATATACTTCAAATTTGAAATATGTACATCACACAATAATAACTATTGTTTGCCATATTTCTCTTTTTTTTTTCAGTATTTTAAATAGCACCCTAGGCATTTTGATACGTCATTTTAAGAAGCTTAAAATTCTTTATTTAACTGTGTAACTATTTATTTAATATTTTTTGCATAAATATTGAAAATTTGACATAAAAATGATAAATAATTAGTCTTGGCATGATAATACACAAGTATTAATTATTTTGACATTTTTGAGCAAAATTTCGAAATTTTTTAAAAATGTTGAAAATTTCACCAATTTTACAGAAAAAAAAAATATTAAAAAATAAATATTTACACGGTTAAATATAGAATTTTAAGCTCTTTAAAATGATGTATCACAAGATCTAAGGTGCTATTTAAAATATTGCCCCCTTGGCTCCGCCTTTCCGAATAAAAAATTGAAAAATGTGACATATGATGTTTTTATTGTGCAATAGGCGTATCCCAAATTTAAAGTTTATATCTCATCCCTTTCAAAAGTTACGGGGGGTGTACCATTTGAAAGAATATATACAGCCTGTTCCAGAACTCGCGTACAGAAATTTGAGGGTATATTGAAAACACTCTGGAAAATATGAAAAAAATTTAAAAAAAAATCCATCTTCAATACTAATTAAAAAGGAAGCTATTTAATCTGACTAATCCTGTTGCTGATGTTAAATTACCTACAAATTAGTTTTTCTCTACTTATTAGTAACTATGGTTTGGACTTGCAATTGTTGACGGGTGCATTGAGACTTTCAACTTTAGAATCTTTTTAGGTTATTATATTTTGACAAAACCGACAGAGGCTATCAAATATTTTATTTTTATAGGGTCACTCTATCCGGCGGTGGATTTTTGAGATTAATAAATATTTATATCACATTAATCACCATGTCAACCTACATAATATGTACCTGCAATAATTAAATTTGCTTCCATAGCTACAAATTCAACTTTTAAAGGTAATTTAACATCAGCAACAGTATTGGTCCACTTAAAGCGTTCTTATTTTTGAATTGAACGAAGATGGATTTTTTTTTACATTTTTTTCATATCTTCCAGAGGGTTTTTAATATACCCTCAAATTTCTATACGCGAGTTCTGGAACAGGCTGTATGTATAATAAGAAAATATATGGAGAATATAATTTATTAATTATTATTATTTATCGAGCTAGTTTTTATCTACGTGATGAAATTTCAATGTAGAGGCGTGTTATGCTTGCTTGTTTTTGAAAGACCAGTACATTATTTTAGTATAATGCCATAAACGCATCCTACACTGCTTTACCAATATAGAATATAAGTAGGCATAGGTACTGCGTGTTTGGCGAATATAAAAATAATGAAATGCATAAACCGCCTCGATGTGTACAAAGTGTCCTACACTAATGATACAGAATCTCCTTTTTTGTTAAATATCAATAATGATAAATTACTGCAAAATATTCACGTATACCGGGTGAGTTTCAATCCATATACACCCCTAAAATGAGATTGTTTTCAGTCCGATTAAAGAATTTTTTTTGTAGCTTATATTTCTTAACAAGGGCTACACAATATTTTTTTTGCACTTCCGGTTTCGCCGGAAACTAAGTCAATTTTATGTTTTTAAATAACAACCCCTATTATATTGATAAAGGCTATAATTTTATGTAATTTTTATTTGGCAATTTTAACCAGGGACGTGCAAAATGATGGGGGCTATGTCACTTTTTTGCCCCAATTTTTTTTTATCTATATTTTTTTACATTTTTTCAATAAAATATGATTTCCAAGTTAAAATACATAAAAAAGGTACTCTTAGTATAACACCGTAGAACTAACCGTTTTCGAGAAAATTGCAATTAAAGAGAAGTTGCGAGCATCATAAATAGGAACTAAAAGTCACTCCAATTAAAATTTTAATAATGCAAAGCGATTCTACATTTAAAACTATAAAAAAAGTTCCCATACACAAATGATCACAAATGGATTTTAAGGGAGCTATGCCCACTTTGGAAGAGTTACTTTTTAAGACCCGGTAGTACTCTTAAAACTGAATTTCGAACTCAGGTGTATAGTAACTTTTTTTTATAGTTTTTAGTGTTAAATCGCCTTGAAATGTTAAAATGTTTATTGGCGCAATTTTTAGTTCCTATTTTTGATGATCAGAACGTGAAAAAATCTCTTTAACTGCAATTTTGTCGAAAATGGTTGGTGTTACACTAGGAGTACATTTTTTATGTATTTTAAACTAAAGAATTATATTTTATTGAGAAAATGTAAAAAATACAGATAATAAAGTTTAGGGCAAAAAAGTAACATACCTCCCCGTTTTGCACGTCCCTGGTTAAAATTACTAAATAAAAATTAAATAAAATGATAGCCTTTATCAATGCTAAGGCATGTGCAAACATTCGTTACTGTGTTAATAGGATAAAAGACATATTAAATAAAAACTCTTTTGTAGGGGCACTGTTGGAAGGACTGTAGCTCCCTTAGGGCTCGTTTTCGGACCAACCTGTATATGAACTTTTTTTCATACTTTTGTACGTAGAATCACCTCTAAAATTTCTCTGCTTGAGTTCTGGAACACCCTGTATGTGGCAATCAACAAAAAAACTTTTAGAATTTTGTAGATCTCAAAAAACTGTTTTTTTTAAACAAAAAACCAACACACTAAAAAAAATTCCACTCCAGCTAATCTCAAAAGTGATCAGCTGTTTAAATATTTACTGGCAATATTAGATACTGCCATCTATCAATGGATAGATCCAACTTGTAGACCAGTATTCCCAAGTGAAAACTAGGTACAGTTGCAATCTTTAAAAAGTACTACACCCAAAAATTTTACCATTTAAATCTAACTTGTCACTAAAGTCAATCAAGGACTTAACTAAGTCAGAGATATATAAAACTAAGTATAATAGTTATCTTGTTTGAAACATATTCATATCTTAAGGCCTATCCAGAAGCTTGCATAAGAACATAAAACATAAGAATACGGTGCCGTGATTGGCTTACAAGATACATGGCTGCACATCAAGCCAAGCACGGCATCGCATTGTTATGTGTTACGTTCTTATGCGAGTCTGTGGATATTTCTTTATCTATGAACATCCAAATATGTCAACATGCTTCACTTAATCCAGCAAGAAAAATCAAATTTAACAGTATATTTTGGGGCTAATGTAAGAAAAATGGCCGAGGAATTAGAGAATTCTACAGGCCAGAACTAAAATATATAGAAATGAATATTTGGGTCCTTTAAAACTTTTAACTGCTATTAAATAAGGTACCTTAATATATTTTCGTTATTTTATTAAATTATTTTTTTTTTATTTCTGTTATTTTTTTAGTTCTATCTAATTCTTTAATTTTTACAAATAGGAATATATTTTTTCGAGTAATGAATGTGTTTTTATACTGTTTTAAATCCACTGACAATGTACATAACCCTAAAAATTTCATTGTCAATAAAGCACTTAAAACAGCTAAAATTTTAAAAATTTGGTGTAACTACAAGGTTCAGTGCTGTAGTACTTTTTTTATTCCAAGCAATAAAGTTTTTATTTTGATCATTAAAAATTTAGGGGTCTTAATGCCCAGTGTTCCCAAATGGGAACAAGGTGCAATATAGGGCTAACTTTACCCCCAGTGACGGTATCTCTGGTCATTTGGCTTTCACAGTAAAATTTTATTGAATTAAAAATTTAAAACTTGGCAACCCATTAATGTTTTTGCATAAAACTGACTTAAAAAGTGACTTTTTATAAGCTTATTCGATATAGATTCCAATCTTAATAATAATACAGGCACACAAAAAAAATTAAGTGTGCGGTGCCAAAAAAGCTACTATACATAGATAGCATTTTAGTATAGTCAAAACCTGATTGGAATTTTCTGCTTACCAATTTTTAGTTTTTTCAGCCAAAACTGGCGAAATCTTTTTTAACATTTTAAAAAAATCATTATACCTACAGAAAAAAAAAACGACTTTCGATTTTTGGTGGTCTACTTAGATAACACTGGTCGACAAAAAAACATATCTTTCCATTTTCTATGTACTTTTTGATGCTGAACACGAATTTGACCTCCATTTTTTGAATTTGGTTCGGGATCCTGAGATAAATGCTACTGCTTTTTTGAAAAAAAAATTATATATAGTTGTTTTCAGCCCTAAAACATTTTTTTTGTTTCAACAACATTATATACAATGCAGTTTTTTACGCAGATTTTAAAAATATTTTGTTTTTTTAGATGTCTGTTTTCGAGAAAAGTTCAAAAAACTTAAAAGAAGTTAAACATTTTTTTAATGCCTATTTCTCAGCTGTTACTAAATCTCAATTTGTTCGTTTTGTGATACTCATTAATTCTGTGAAACTGGATTTAATTTTAAAAATGTTGTCCCGTGATATAAGTGAAAAAACACACCCTTGTTTTTAAAGTTCGAAAAACACGCTTTTTTGGTGATTTTTAATAAAGCAATTAGAAATTAAACTTTTATTTTAACATTTAATGTTAACATAACATAACTTATAAGGAAAACAAGATATTTAATAGAAATTACTACAATTTATTTTAATATAATTATAATTATATTATCCCTGTCTTATTGAAACGTATTAAAACACATTCAGAGAATTACAAAAACGTATTAAAAACTACTTTTTAATACGTATTTGGAATCGCCTCTATGTGTTTCAATACATTTCAATGTGAAATTTTTTATAGGGATAATATTGAATGCGCCTTCATCCCGTTTTTAAGATATTCAAATTTTTTATTTTACTTTTTTTAACAGAAATTACTTCAATTTATTTTGATATAATTTTTATTATAATTATAATACTTATAATTGGGCAGCGTTAAGCAGAAAGCTACCAACCCACGTGAGATGACAGTAGGTTACGGAACAATTTACCCAATATCTTTTACAGGAATTTAATTAAAGATTACATATTTTTTACATGTTCTGATACATTAACAAGTGCAACAAATGTTTAATATCAAGTGTTTTAGTCAAAAAGTTTAAAAGTCATTAGGGAAAAAGTTCAACAATTTACTGTCATCTCACAATATGGGTTGGTAGCTTACTGCTTAACGTGGCCCAATCATAATTATATTAAAATAAATTGTAGCGATTTCTGTTAAAAAAGTAAAATAGAAAATTGGAATATCTTAAAAACAAGATGAAGGCGCCTAGAATTATTTTTTTCTGTTCTTAAACTTGTTTTTGCACGATTGGGTAATTTGACGTGTTTACTAGACTAATTATGACATCAGTACGTTATGCTGATCGGTAAGTAAATTACTTACCGACCGGGAGGCGGTAAGTAAATAAAAATTTAATTTTTAATTTTTAAAGCTTTAAATTAGTTTTTATTAAAGTTAAATATAAAATTACAATTGGAACAATAACTGTTAAAGGCTATTTTACTATCATTAGGGTTTCTTCTTCTAACGAAATAATTATTTATTAATAAGCCAACAGTAAGTTTTCAATTTTTTCACATATTTTTTTCACTGCACCATGCTTTGAATTTTTTTGAACTATTTTCATACTGATCTTTCGATTTTTCGGCTATAATTGCAAAAATCTTATATTCCACGCACCTTAAAGCTCAAAATTGTCATCTACATGCATTTTTTAGAAAAAATATTTATTTTATCAAAGGTACTGACTTGATTTTTACAATAAAATAAATTTTACTTTTTAATTTCACTTTTATAAATCTTATTAATGTTTATTTTGTTGGATCGTGCAAAGACCGTAATAAGCATCACGGCCATTAAGTGCTTTACCGATTTCTGATAGTATTGGATATTTCGACATTTCGCATTTATCTCAGAGTCCTGAACCAAAGTCAAAAAACGGACCCCAAATTCGTGTTCAGCATCAAAAAGTACATCGAAAATGATATATCAGACAAAATGGAAAGATAAGTTTTTTTTGTCGACCAGTGTAATTTGACCTAAACTAAAAATTAATAAAAAAATTGGTAGGCGAAAAATTCAAATAAATTCAGATATTGACTATGACTATACCGCAGACTTAATTTTTTTTGTGTAATTTCTGTAATTATTATAATTATATTTTTCAGTGTATTATCCTGATTTTATCAAAGCAAGAGTTAAGTAAGTATACCATAATAGTTTTTGGAGAATTAGAATTATAATTTCTATTTTATATTCAATAAAAATTGTTATAGTATTGTCCACGTCAAATGGCATTTAATGTGATAATCCGTTTCTCTATAACATTTTCCTGGTATTACCATATATACACATAATAAATAAGCATTATTTTACCATAACCATTCAGTAATGCCTACGCCAAACCTTACTACACAATCGAAACATAATACAGATACATTTTATTTAAATATATAAAATGTTCTTATTTGTACATGGCGTAGTTCATTTACTATAAATTTTAGAGTGCTGGACAAAAGTCACCCCTTCCCTATTAACTTTTGAACGAGTTGAGATACTGACTTCAAATTTAAAACAAGTAAAAAAGTTAAATAAAACTATGTTTTGGCATAAACTTGATATTTCTATCTTTTAAACTGTGATCAGGGGAGCACAGGGGAATTTTTTTTTAACAAAAAGGGAATCATGTGACAAATCATTTTACAGTAAATAACATTATCTATTTTATTATATATTTTTATTTTTTATTTCTTTTTGCTTTTCCACTTTGAAAATTTTCAGAATTTCGAAAAGCCTTATATTGGTGCGAAAATTTTCAAAATTTTTTTTAGTGTATTTTTGCTTTTTATGACGTTTTATGTCGATATAAATCAATTTCGAGCAAAAAAAAATTGTCGCTCGGTCGATCGGTCGGTCGGTCGATCGGTCTGTCCGTCGTTCTGTCTGTCCGGGAAATCTTGTGCACGATAACTTAAGAACGCTTTAAGCTAGAGACTTTTTGGCATACAGGTATGTTACCAAAAGTTCTCGCTCGGAATCGTTTTTGGTGAACATTAGTGTGCGGCAAATGGGGAAAAATACATTTTTTACAAAAATTTGAAAATTGGGGTTTTCAAGGTTGCTGAATTTAATCTGATAATAATTTTTTTTAACTCCACCCCCACGGGGGTCGGGGGGTAAATATTTTTAAATATTTTCAATTTTTCGTGAACATTGGTATATAGGGGGTTTTTGTGGTCGACTAATATAAATCTGATAATATTTTTTTCCTAATTTCACCCCTGAGGGGTGGGGGGTAGTTTTCATGAAAACCGGTGTATTGGGGTTTTTGAGGTTGCTGAAAGTGAATCTGATAATAAACAATCCATTTTACGAGCGGAGGTGAAAAATGGGAAAGTTCTTTTACTGGACACTGTATTTTAATTTTGTTACGCTAGAAATTGAGATATTTTGAGATTTATTTTTTGAAATTTGTATAAATACAAATAAAAAAAATAATTAAATATAAATTCATGTCATTTAAAATTAGGTATAAATTACGTTTTTGCATAATAAAATACTGTGGCTTGGTTCTAAAAGGCCCAATGTCAAAATTTTTGAACGGATTCACTAAGTCAAACATTGCCCATTTTAGGAGTTTAACAGAATTGTTTATTAAAAATACACGTCGGCCCTTGTCGCTTGAAGTCTAAATTTATCTCACAAGCACCGACGTTGGCTTTTTTAGGTTATATAGATCTGAAAAAAAATATTTCGGGTGTATAACTCAAAATAAGGATAAGTGACATTGGTCAACCAAGCCACAAAATTAATCATTTATCAAACATTGTTTAAATTTTTAATCAACATTTTTTATTCCGAGGGTTTTTTACCTTAATATCACGCATCGAAATCCACTCAGTAGGCCAGACAAGTTTATATTATTGACTAATTTTTTCAACTATCAACCAATAAAAAACAAGACATTACCATAATGACGGGATATTTTCGTCTCGAATATATCGAAAATCGAATATATACCAGTTTTCTAGTTCTTTGATATAACAAGTAATATTATAACAAAATATCAGCTAAAATGCAAAATTAAGGCAATTTTTATGTCTTATTAGCTTATTTTTATTCAAAATTAATAAAATTTAAGGAATTTAGATATTTTTTATTCCAAAAATTAGAAATTTCAAACATGAATTTATTGTATCAAAATTAATTAACATCAAATTAATTATTATTAATTATTTATTCAAAATACTTTTGAAGATTTAAATTGTTAAAAAATTGTTTCAAAAAATAGTCCTGCAAATATACCTCTCTGTTGGTGTATTGCATATGACAATTATTCTTTATTTTCGTAACTTTTACACATGAAGAGTCTCGTCTTGTTTTTTTTTAATTACAATCTTTACTTGTTTTTTTTTTTAATTAAAAACGAGACAATTTATCTAGAAATTTGCTTTTCCTACGATCCTTTATGAATATGACATTTAGCACACTCTTTTGTTCTTTAGAAAACGCCTCATATCGCACTAGTTTGTTATTTTTATATCACACTCGTGTGATATTTATGTATGGAGGTTTGCCTCATTTTATTTAGATATTTACCTCGTAGATTCTATGAATTTTATTTACCTTGTTTTATAAACCATTTTCCACCTTTCACCATAGCCTTTTATATCTTTTAAATGTTTTAATCCAAATATTTTTGTTTTTCATGTCAAAAATAGAAACTATAGTTATAACGTTACTATTTTGACCATTACTGTCTAGTCTAGATCTTAAAATAACCACAGAAATCTAATTTAATAAGTAAACTCAATTTTGCATTTATTTAGGAATAGGCAACCCATTAAACAGCTATGTATTGTATCAAATATAAAACCAAGAAAACTAAAGCTATATTAAAATCATATTTCCTGTTTGACATACCTACATATATATAAATTTGTATGCTCTTTATAATTATTTTGTGCTTTGCTTTTCTTAAAAATTAATAAAAATTAGAAAATTTTAAAATAAGAAACTTCATATTTTTTCGGGATCGTAGGAAAAATAGTGTACATAATTCGTTGGAAAGTGTATTTCCTACACTCGTGGAGTTTCCTCACTCGCCTAGCGGCTCGTTTGTAAACCTTCCCACTCGCGTGAAATATGTCACTTTCCACACTAGTTATGTAATATATTATATATGGTTAGAAAATTGTTGTTACAGAATAATTATCAGCTTATTTTTATCAGTGTAAAATTTATTATAAATTACAAATTTGCAAATAAGGTCTATCGTAAAATAAGCAATGCAAATTGTGACCGGTTCTGTAACTTCCCACATTTAAATTGACCGTTTTTATCTTTTTTGTAAAAGTTGTCTATACCAAATAAAAATGGCTATAGAAATTATATTATTACCAACCGTGGGTAGATATCCATATTTGGTCTGTTTTGAATCGAATAAAAAATTATTTTAAATTATTAATTTTAATTATAAAACCTTAATAAAAATAAAAATCTCTAAGCCAAGTTTTTAACTATATCAACGTTGATAAAGGATTTAAAGACAAATTTCTTGGAAACAAGCACTTATTGAACTTAAAACAAATTAATATTACTAAAATTAGTCAAATAGCTATATGTATATTATAGTAAATTACATACCGAGGTGGAAACTGTTTCATTTCCTGATGGAAAGTCAGCAAACAAAGGATCATAGCTACAAGGTTTGCTAATTCTGGAAGGACAAATGAAATATTAAACCGAGGTTTGTACACTATTTTATTCACAACCATACCTGTTCCATTTACAACTATTTGCCTTCTTTCCGACTACACAAACTATTTGAATTTTGACGCCATATTGAAAAGTTTAATTGCAATGAAGTTTTTTACAAATGTTGCTTTTTTAATACATAATAAAAATTAAATATAAATCAATAAAATAAACTTTGTTTTTTGTGAACACTTTAGGTGTCTTTGTGGTACTATCTTCCCACCGACTTTATATTCCTTCCACAGCTATGCCCAGTGATGAAATCTATTCCCTTAATTATTTTAAATTATTAGTATACTGCTGATATCTATTAAAGACTCTGCGATATACCCATGCCACTCAATTGGTAACAGGTGGGAAGATATTATCCCAGTGGTCTACAAGAAACACTGGATTTACGTAGACGAGTCGTGAAATGAAAAAAAAGTTTTTTTTTTTTAATTTAATAAAAAAGGTAAATATAATTAAGTAAGTACTTATATGTATACTTACTTTACAAACTTAGCATGAGAAAGTCTAGTTCATTTCATATTTAACTTAGTAACAGGAAGAAATGCCAAAAAACTTATTGAACAACATATTTAATAAAATAAAAGCTGTTTTGTTCTAAAGATACCCATTTTAATAAAACGCAATTGTTAAAACTAGCCTAACATAACGCTCTATCTCTTGCCCCCTAAAGGGTTAATTAACAATCTTAAAACATTTATATTCATTCAACATAAATTTAGTAGCTACTACGTAGTTAAGCGATTGAGGGCAGCACCTATTTTTCGTTTTCTATTTGTGAGAGCTGACGTTTATTGAGACATAATTAAGTTAATAAATAAACTATTTATTTATAGTTTTTAGTGTAAAATATGAAGAAAAACAGTAAATGTAAATTTATACACTAGCTAAAGTTTAACCTCTTCAATACCAAGTTTGCCATATGTGCCAAACGAAAAGGATAAAAAAACTATGCACAGTGGAGTTTTTTTTATTATCAGATTTAGTTTCGACCCCAAAAACCCCTATATACCAATTTTCACGAAAACAATGTAAACAATTAAAATTAACCCGCCCTCGGGGGTGGAGTTAGAATTTTTTATTATCAGAAGCGACCTCAACAACATATATCAATTTTTATGAAAATATTGTAAAAACACTATTTCCTCCCAGCCCCCTCCCTTAGGGATGGAGTTAATTTTTTTTAGTATCAGATTCAGATATATATACCTATATACCAACTTTTAAGGAAATATTGAAAAGATTTTAAAATGATTTCAGTACGTTAAAATCTACAAAATTTCTACGCCACTGTTATTTTTTTAAATATTTATTTAAGTAAAATATAAGTTTGATAAAATTCGAAAATATGACGAAAAAAAAACTAAGTTATAAATACTTTTTTTGGCCAGACCTGGGACTGAAGTGGTTAATAGGTTTGTTTTGGTTTCTATTTAAGAACGGTTCTAGAACTATTACGCATGCGCAATAACTTTTGTGTGTTTTGGTTTAGTTATAACTAGTTCAGGATCTCCACTAGTGTGTTTTGGTTATCACGTAAAACCAGTTCGAAATCGTTCTGGAACTGTTATTGCGGTTCTACCTAGAAGGCAGGTACCGGTTCTGAACTCTCTAGTTCCATGCTTGCGCAAATTAAAAATGTCTGTATGATATCTACTTTACCGATACTTATTTTAACCTGCGAGCATTTTAGCCGTTCATAAAAATATAAGCTAAAATCAACAAAAGTTGATTTTAGCTTGCGAGAAAATGACGAAGATTCAGAAAATAAAGGTAAATTACATGCTATAATTTATACATTGTTATAATTACTTAGGTTAATGTTATGATTAATTAAGAAATTTAATTAAATACAGTCTCAACTTCACCAAAACTGTTTTAGTAAGACAATTATTGTTATTATAGCTTTATGTTTTAAAAGTGAAATTCTAGCATACCGAAATATTCCGCTAGATGAAAGTAGTGTAGATAACAAAACGTTTTGGTTCTGCAAATCCTTGACTAGTTCTCGACTGCTATTTTACTGCGCATGAGTTCTGCGCAGTTCTATAAAAATCCTAGAACTCTTTCCAAAACCGAAACCAAAACAAACCTAATGACAATTTTGATTATAGTAGACATACTCCAAAGAAATACACTGAAGTCAACAAATGAGCTACCAAGGTAAATAAAGTTAATGAATATATCTTGCTTTAAAACTATTTTTGGTTATTTGTTATATCAAGTTAGTAGTCCAGTCGAATAACGAAAAATTCCTGTGTTAAATTTCAATAAATGTACACGGGCTGATATTTTAAAGGGTAGTAGTGGATAGTAACAGAACCCTCCTGTTAGTTTTTCACCGGGTGATTTGCGTAAGGGATGTCCCCTATCTTAAATTTTATGGGTGAATGCGGTTATCTAGCTAAATATGCATCTTACTATAAAAATGTATATAACCAATTTTGTTAAGAAAAAAATTTCCAACAAGTTTTGTTTAGACCTTTTTTTATTTTATTAATAACAATCGAGTTATGGATTTTCAAATAAGGCCATGTTGGGGGTAAAATTGTTTTTTTTTTTCGATTTTACAGTCAAACTATTCATCGGAGGATAAAAGTTGTAATGGGCAAACTTGTAGCTCTTGAAATTCTCTATAAGTTTTATATATTATGAATTTTGAAGTATTTTGGTTACAGTGAGCGGTTAAAGTCGAGTTGCGCCCTCTGTAACCGTATCAGAGTACCTATGAAAATTTATAATATATGAAACTTATAGAAAATTTAAAGAGCTACAAATTTGCTTATAACTACTTTTATCTTCCGATAAATCATTTTGCGAAAAAATGGAAAAAAAAACAATTTCACCTCCAATATGGCTATTTTTAAATTAACGATTGTGAATATGTTAAAAATATCGTGCAAAAAAAAATCATTGGAAATTTCCTCCTTAACAAACTTGGTTATATGCATTTTTATCGTACAATGCATATTAAGCAACCCACCCCTAAAATTCAAGATAGCGGACACCCCTTAGGCAAATCACCGGGTGAAAAACTAACAGAAGTGTCCTGTAACCATCCACTACTACCCTTTAAAATATCAGCCTGTGTACATTTATTGAAATCGAGTGCTTATGGAGTGCGTTTTTTACTCGGCTGCGCCTTGTGAAAAAAGCACTTCGTGCACTAAAAACTAGGTTCACGTAATACACTATTTGTACTTACAACAAGCATCTAACACAAGTATCAATATGTTACATATATAACATTTTTTCTCTGTATGTAGAAAACTAAAATTCAGAAAATAAGAGAAATACAAGATAAATCTCACTAGTGATTTTTATCATAAATGTGTTAACCATTCCATACTTGGAGTACAAAATAGAGTTAGGCTTTAGGTACCTATATAAACAAGAATAATAATAATAATTTTCATTGTAATACTATGTATTTACATACAAGATTCATGAATAATTTACATAGTTTTATATGGTGATGGCTAACAGGTGTACTTACAGCATTTATAACATTCCTGCCAACACGTTAGTTATTTCATCTTAGACAAAGGATTTATGGTTAACAATATACTATTACCTATAGGTTTCAAAATATCAAAATAAATACACTTAAAAAAAACCACTGATTCTTTGAAGCCAAGGATTAACTTACATGAAAGATGCCTTATATTATATAGTCGGAGAGCTAGTGACCATTTTTAGTTCAATATTTTCTCCGGGCTGTATTTTATATATGTCTTAAAGTACATTCAAATTGAGCTATTGTCAAATTTCCAGGCTCCGGATCCGGTTCCTTTGGCTGCTTTAAGCTTCAAAATCTCTGGCAATGAGCTACCAAAAAATCCACATAACTAGCCTAGTCATATATATTACATTTATTACATTCAGATTAAGCTATTATACAAAATCATTCTGGGGCCAAGGGGTAAAAAAGTCTTTAAAAAGAGCCTTTGACATATGTGATACTTAATTTTTTAAAGAAATGAGAATTTATGAAATGACATTTTAATTAAATGAAAATTCTTTAGACTTTTTAGTGTTGACATATGTCAAATAAACTTTTAAAACCTTTTTTACCCCTTGGCCTACTAAATAATTGTGTAAAATTGTGAAAATAGACTAATCTAAATGTAATAAATATAATGTGTTTGATTCGGTCAAAAATATAATTTTTGGGGACCCCATTTCACCCCCTTTTAGGGGTTTCTAGCACCAAAGGGACCCGATCCAGGACCTGGAGATAAAACACAGCTGGAATACAATAATGAAATAAATGAAATAAAAATGGTCACCAGCTCTAAGGGAACGTTCAAGTATTACGTAACTCAAATTTTGATCATTTTGAACCCCCCCCCCTGTAACGCTATTTTCCTATACCATTAACTTGGGCGTAACACCTCGAAATGAAAAGTCGCCTAATTTCGTATACCATTCACAATTTATCCAATATTTAATAGGCGATATTACTTTTTGATATTTTTTTTTTATATAATAACATACAACTTATTATAACGAATCATGATTTATTATGAAAACATTTTTATTACAGTTTTTTTTTTCCAAAAAACATGGTTAAAAAAACTTTGCGTATTTTTTTGCATTTGAAAAAGGTTCCTAATTTCGGACATATACGATTTTTTTTTCAAGAGTAGATCTGGATCCCATTGCTTATGTTTCTTGTTATTTAATCATCGGGCAGTTTTTTACGAAATACTATACACGGTAAAAATAAATTACATTAAATTACATAGTCCGTAAATGGTAATATGTTGCCATAGACCGGAATGGTAAAAATTACATAGTCCGTAATGGTAATGTTTTGCATAGACCGGAACAGTAAAAATTACATAGTCCATAATGGTAATATTTTGCCTAGACCGGAACAGTAAAAATTACATAGTCCAGAATGTTAATATTTTGCAGACTTGAAATTTGAAAAAAAAATATTTACTACTTAGAAAATGTTTTTTCTCTGTGTCAAAGCTTTTTTGAAATATCGTAGCGTAGGTTTAATAAACCAAACGATTTGCACCCTTAATACGAGTATAAACTGCTTACATCTTTCTTTAAAGATCTATTGGTTGATAAAGATCGTAATTTATAATGAATGTAAATTTTAGGCCACAAATAAAGCATTTAAATATCGTACATAAATAATATTTACCTTTTTTTACACTTTTAACACTTTAACCTAGCAGCATGCGTCGCTATCTCTCTAACAATAACAATAGGTTTGGACTTTTTGGTCCAAACCAAAAAGTCCATCTCATGATGCGACGCCTTCTTAGTTATTGTCCAAAGCGCACGCGCGTCTTAAAATAACATAGCCCGACATTGTAAAATTATGTAAAAATATGTAAATCAATGTAAATCTATTATTTTACATTCTTTTACATTCTTTTAAATTCTTTTATGTTCTTTTACATTCTTTTACATTCTTTTACATTCTTTTACATTCTTTTACATTGTTTTACATTCTTTTACATAAATTCATGAATTATGCATAGTCCAGAATAATAAATTTACTATTCCGTACTATGTAAATTCATGTATTTTTACATTATTTTACATGCAGTTTTTACAGTGTAGGAGCTATAATTTTAGATTCCCAATTTTGGATATCTTAGTATCTTGAGTAGTTTTCCCTTTTCAGAATTGTGTATCTAGTTTGTTGTATCATTATAATAATAATAATAATAATTCATAGTTACTTATCCTGAATAAAAATTAGCTTTCGGATATCCCCAATTGGGAATCAAATGCCCAAAAATGCACTGTCCGAAATTAGGCAACTTTCTGCTTTTTAGATTAGAAATTTGTAAAATGTTTATGTTTTCAAATTGCTATAACTAGTGGATCAACTTAACCAGTATCTTAACTTACCCAAGGTATAAACACACACTTTTACAACGATAATTTATTAAATAAACAAGCATTCTAATGCAATTGAGCACAATAATGCTATTTGCAATTTAAACGATATTTGCTCATTTAACGGAGAAAAGCTCTACCGTTATCATATTACAGGACGAATTTAGTTTGACTTTTGGCTTCACATAAAAGTAGGTTTCTGTTTACCTCTGCAGATAGTGTATTAGATAGACTACTCTCCGAAATTGGGAAACCGTCCGAAATTAGGGGTCTTTCCTCTAATATGTACTATTCTAGTGCTTGCGCTGTGCATAGTATAATAATGCTGCTTTAATGTAAGAGAATTTAGCGTTGTGGTGGTGTTAAAATACTGAGTACGTTATTTCAAATATAACGATTCTTGTCTAAAAAAACAATAAGCAAGAGAATTACATTACATGTTTGTTTAATCTCGTACTATTCAGGTCTATTCACTTGCTTAAATGATATTGCTATTTTGGCAATGTTGGCAAAAATTGCATGCGATTTTGACCCATATTGCCATTTGTAATAGTGGCCAAAATCTTATGCGATTTTCGCTAGGTTTGGACTTTTGCCAAAATAGCAATATTGTTTAGGCACGTGAATAGACCTGTTTCTACTTAATTAAGAGTCTCCTAAGTTCAGGACTTCTGTGTGCTAGTAGTAGAGGGAACCACCGGCTTTTTAAATGACTTTCAAACTAGTTTTTAGAGGCTTGTCTCTCCCTTTTCCTCTTCTCAATTCTCTTCTTGACGAAGGTCGCAATTGCCACCGGCGCAACACTTAAGAGATACGCCAAAAATAAGAAAATTAAAGAATTTGAAAAAATTTACATTTAATTAAGAAAAGAAAAATCACCTGCTGCGCTTGATATTTCTTCGGTTTTAGTGAAGTTTTAAAATTAAAAGAGTCCACCAAATTTGTTAAATTTTTCGCCTGCAGTGCTAGAACTTTTTTATTTAGGAGTGTAAAACTTTAGCGTGACATTCGTAAAAATTTTCGCCTGCGGCGATAAGACTTTTTTGCATTTTGGCAAATTTGTAATTATGCTATTTTAAAATTAAAACAGATCATAAAACTTTAGCTTGAAATTCATAAAAAAAATCGCCTGCGGCGCTAGATCTTTCTTATGTTTTTGTGAAATGTTAAATTTTAAACAGTTTTAAAATTTTCCGCGGCGTTGAACCATACATAAAGATTTTATAACCTTAACAAAAAACGTAAGAAATTTAAATTTTAGCAAAATTCGTAAAAAAATTCGCCTGTGGCGCTTGCTTTTTGTTAGGAGGGACGTCAAATGAGACGGCGTTTTTATGTTTGTTACTTTTTTCCTCGTTTACTTTAAAAATTTTAGTTGTTTTTGTATAAGATAGAGGGGCGCAAATTGATAAAATTCCACAGGTGCAAACAGCTCTAGTTACGGCTCTGCTATCTGGCCATTTTATTAATAACATACCTATGTCAAATTAATAATTGTGTTATACGATCTTTTAGAACTTACACGGTGTTCTAGAAGAACTTTTAAATGACATGACAACTTCCATTTTTTTTTCTTTTTAGAATTTGTTATATCAGCTCTAATTAAAAAAATAAGACCAAAATTTAAAAACCGTTAGAGCCGTTTTTGAAAAAAATATGTTTTTTATAAAACTTAGTGGTACCACTATGGTACCTAAGCACTCCAACCAATTTTTTTTCAAAACGGTCCATTCGTTCACTATACGGGGTGTCCCACCAAGTTCTTGAAATAGCTTTTCTCCCTTATTTGAAAAGGTATTAAAATTTGCAAAAAATAGCATTCAATCAAAGCCAAAGAAGATTATACTGACTTATTCAAAACCGCCCCTTGCTTACCCACTCCCTTGAAACTACCCCCAACTTCTGTTTTTCAAATAGCACCCCCTAATTCTTATTAAAGACTATGAAAGTGCACTTTATTCTGAATTCAACCATTTATTATAAGTGGTATCTTAGATTTTAAGGGGCTTTAAATAATAATTATTATTTATTAATAGAAGGGTGGTATTTAAAACAAAGTTGCGGGTAGTTCCAGGAGAGTGGGTTGTTATGAGTTGGTTTTGGATAAATTAATCAATTTTCTTTTGGGTACAATTTAACGTAAGTTTTTGGAAAATTTTCTGGTTAAATTTAAAATGAAGTGTGCTTTCGTATTCTTTAGTAAAATAGGGGAGTGCTATTTAAAAAACTAGTTGGAAGTGGTTCCAAGAGGTGGGTTGATAAGGGGTAGTTTTGCATATGTCAGTAAATTCTACTTCGACTCCAATTTAATTTAATTTTTTTTTTAACTTTTTTATATTTTTAAATAACGGAGATATAGCCGGTTTAAAACCTGGTGGGACATTATTATTACTTTTTATAATTTATAATACATTAATTCAAAATGAAATTTAATTTCACATTCTTAAATAAAAATGAGGGTGGGAGGTGTTATTTGAAAATCAGAGGGTGGAGTGGTTACAAGGGAGTGAGTAAGCAATAGAGGGGGGGGGGGCGAATAAGTCAATAAAATCTTCTTTGGCTCCCATTTAACGCTATTTTTTACAAAAAAAAATACCTTTTCAAATAACGGAGATATAACTTGTCAAGAACTTGGTTGGTGGGTCACCCGGTATAGTGAACGGATGGAACGTTTTGAAAAAAATTTGGATAGAGATCTTAGTGGTACCACTATGCCAAGTTTGGTCAAAATTCGAGATATCGAGGGCAAACCGGGTATGTTAGAGTGAAATAGAGATATTTTCTAAAAAACACATTTTTTTCAAAACGGCTTTAACGATTTTTAAAATTTTGGACTTATTTTTTTAATTAGAGCTCATATAACAAATTCCAAAAAGAAAAAAAAATGGAAGTTGTCATGTCATTTAAAAGTTCTTCTAGAACACCGTGCTTAGTCATGTTCTCTGTTTGCATTTATTTCCACACAAAAATTCTTTTAAATTTGTCAATTTAAATAAAATGAAATATAACATATTCCATATATGGAATTGTAATAGAGATCCTGGGATAAGTGGACTTAGTTAATTAACGTGGTTGACACTCCTTTCATCAAAAAGTCAACGTTGGCGTTGCCTGGAGGTCAAAAATTTAACCAGGTGGTTCTATCCACTTGCTCTGGTTTACGATCTTTACAAACACATCTCTTTCCTTTTACGGAAATTTAAATGAATTGTTAAAACCAAATGAGACAATATACTTTTTATGAATTACCTATGTACAAATATTTTTTGTTGTTATTGTTAGTCGATGGACTGAATATGAAGAATTACTTAAGTACACGTTACGTAACTATAGTTAAATGTTTAGAATATAAATTAGTATTAAAAATAATAGAGGAAATATTTTGTCCTAATATAAGGCAAAATTAAATAATATTTATTAAATATTTCCCTTATGGAACGGTTATTTTATCTGAACTAAAAATTTAACCAGTAAAATGAAATATGTCAAAAAAATCTACAATTTCATTGGTCAAATTCTTTGATTTGTAGTGTACAATCAGAATGGTAGAGTAACAATAAATGAAAGAAAATATTAAACAAGAATAGTTTTTTCCTTGCCATAAGAAGAATTAAGAAAAATAAAAAAATAAATAATAATAAATTACATTCATCCTTTGCAATAAGCTGACCTTTAATTGTATCTGTTATATAAAATCTCATCTCGATAAATTGTGCATAAATTTATCCCTTTTTAGATAAAACTGTAGTAGGAAGAAGAAATAAGAATAATGAGAATAATATGTATACTAACGCCAATATGAACCTTGTTTGCGGCTACAATAATAGTATTTTATTAGGAGGAAAGTGACATAATCTTCGCGGAAATCGAGCCTTACAAGTTTTATTAATCAAAGGTTGTATTTCTGGGTTGGGAAAAATCCAAAGACTAGCTTGTCTTGGAATTACCGGAGTAATAAGGGCAACACCCCAAGCTGCTCTAGAGGTCCTACTGGCACTGCCGTCACTCTCTATCTGGATCCCGAAGGAGGCAATGGCTAGCTTTCTCAGACTTAGGGACTTTGGTAGTTGGATGGGCGGGAAGGCGAACTACGGTCATGGCAAAATCGCTGATATTTCCGAAAGGGATATCCCAATTAGTAGTATCAGAGTGATTGAAGCAGAGAACCGATTAAAGTTCTATAGAAGTTTCTCTCTCAGGATTTCGACAAAGGAGGAATGGGAAAAGAAAGAAATACAATTTACGCCAAACGCTTTGGTGTGCTATACAGACCGCTCGGGTATGGAAGGCATCCAAAGCTCTGGGGCACAATTCTTCGTGGAGGACCTGGACTTGCAAAAGAGTTTTCCACTTGTCCGCTTTTCCACTGTCTTCCAAGCTGAGGTCTATGCCATACAGGAAGCGGCAAATTGCAAGGAAATAAGGCAGCACCGGGGGCATGATATATACATCTGCTCGGAGAGTCAAGCCGCTCTAAAGGAATTGTGCAATCCCAGCACTAGGTCACTCCTAGTCAGGGAGTTTGCAGAAGCCTTGGAAGAGCTAGCAAGGACCAAAAACGTTCAACTGGTATGGGTACCGGATCATAGTGGAATTACCGGAAACGAGAAGGCAGATGAACTTGCAAGACTCGGATCAGGAATGGCCTGCATGGGGCCGGGGTGGGTGTTACAAGGAAGCAGGTAAAGACCGCTCTCGACGAGCGGGCTTATACCAAACTAAAGGAGCAATGGAGGGCGGTCGACGGTTGCCGGCAAGCTAGGGACTTTCTGGCTGGCCCAAGCAAATTAAAGACCGACTGGTTGCTGGAAAAAGGAAGAACTGCACTCAGACAACTTGTAGGGGTCCTCACGGGCCACTGCAAGCTAAGGAAGCACCTGGCAATAATGCGGATTCTAGATAGTCCGCTATGCCCAGAGTGCGGAGAGGATGAAACAGCCTCTCATTACTTAGCCGAGTGTGTCAGATACGACAGGATCAGATTGCAAGTCTTTGAAACTCAGAGACTCAACCAAGATGAACTAAGAGATCTCCCCTGGGCCAATATCCTGAAAGGACGGACAGGTTCAAGGAGGACTCAAATTAGTAAATGGCTGGGATTGCCTGGGGTGACAAAAAGGGCAGAAATGGCCTAGTTGTCCGGCTTTGGCCAACCCAAAAATTTACTACTACTACTACTACTACTACTACTTGTACTTCTGGATAGCAATTCACATTTAATGTGGATATTATGTGATATAATCGCATATGCAAACCAGAGCAGTTATTTTTGATGGTCTGATTGGTCCAGCTAAATCGCATTTATCGGTCACAATTAGTGTCGAATTTGGGGGGTAATACTGCCTTCCTAAGCTGAAAGGTCCTATCTGTGTATGTTAAACCTATACAGACAGCTTAGCACGGCAGAATAGAGGTAATATTTTTTTCATCAATTTTTTCTGTAAAGTTTTTGGGTAAAGAAACATCAATAAATAAAGAAAATGAGTACAATTGCTTGATAAGCAGATAGATAATATGAAAGGCACAAAAATTTATTAAGAATTAAAGAAAAAAGAAGAAAATTTGAAATTTACTGCCAGAAACATAAATATTTCAGATAATTTAGTATGCTTAAATTAATGGGGAGTCCCTAGCACAAGCTAAAGCTTATTTAGGACTCCCCATGACTCTTTAATATATTGCTCAATAAATAAATAAATAAATTTTCTCACATGACCATAATTTTAAGAAAAGTAGTAGTCGATGCAAGATTTTAAACAACTTTATAATAAAATAAAACGCACCTTGCCCAATCGGCAAACATAACCTAATTCATGTCACTGAAAATGCATATTTTTAATTTGTAACCTAATTTATTAATTGTGTAATGTCGTTAGTGTTATTTATGACCAGAATGTTAAAGATGTCCCATTATATGTATTTAAGTCCGTAGATGCTATATCTATTATAGCGAAACCGCGGTCACACTAATTGTTTTCAACAATAAAATTAACGTGAAGTCGATTATAAGCTTTTTTAAATTATTTTATAACTTTATAATTATTTTGTTTAATTTATAAAAAATCACCTGTGGCGTTTTTCTTGGTTTGGAGTTTCTTTTGTTGTGGAGTAAAACATGTTTAGAAATAATTTTCTCCATAAAATTGTTAAATTTTTGATAAATTGTCGTAAAGTAAAAACTTTTTAGAAATAAATGTCCCCGTAAAAATGTTTAATTTTTGGTGAATACGCCAAAAAAGTTGAATTATCGCCGATACTTTGACTCTAAACCCGTCCCTGGTAAAAATTTATATCCAAAGATATGAGTCATTCATTAAAATATCGAAAATGCAAATTATTAAATCGCTTACATTTTCTAAGCTTTCACCGAGGCTTTGACCAAGGCCCATTTCGGTATGAGTATTCATATCAAGTAAAGCTATTTGCACGCGCACCATTTTAATATATAACATAAATAGCAATTGTTACCCACACTGTTTGCAAAAACAAAATAAACAAACAAATGTTATTTTACCATATTTTGTTACTTTATTCAAGGATATGTTTAAAAAATTGTATCAAGGAATAAAGAAATAAAACACAGGTATTTTCACTTGGATTTAGTGATAGGTATAGTATTCATTTAAGGGATATAAAAAATAATTGAATCTGTCAGTTGAAAAACAGTACTAGTCCAAAAATAGCCATTTTAAGATAAGATGGCCAATGTTCGCAAAATTTGTAGCTTTATTAATTCTGCTTAAAAACATTATCATTTACGCGACAGTATAGTGCCGTATACGGCTGCGCAATCCATATATTTACATCAGTCACTTGTAAAACAGTACTTGTTCTTAAATTACATTAAAACCTTAAAAAATAATTAAAAAAATAAAAAATAGTGTAAAACCCCCAATTATTGGCACTTTAAGAAATTTTCCACGTATATTTCATTATAACTTATTAAATATTTCATGTTATCAAGAATAAAATATTTTACATCATTTAGTAGTTATTCTATTTTATATATTATATAAAATTTAAACTGAGATCTTTATAATATTAAAGAATTTTTTTAATTAATTACAAGAATACACAATTTCGTATTATTGGCACCTTTTTGCTAATAATTGGCATGCAGATTTTTCTATTATTAGCACCTAATTTTTGCTTTGAAGCAACGGAAAAAAATTACTGAGTACCTACTTTTTGTTGAATAATAAACATTTTAGTATCAAAATAAAATATTTAAATTGGAATATTGCAGTTTTATACATATTAACTAAAGGCTGTCAACAAAAACTCAAATTTATTTTAGAATTACAAAATTTTAAATATCTCTATATTAAAATTAAAATATTAGTTACCTAATACTAATTTGTATCCATAAAATAATGCCTAGTTACCTAGGTACACTTATCTAAAAGAATTATTAGGTTTCAAGACTAATTTTGATGCGCAAGTTTTGCATACAATAAACCTGTGCCAATAATAGGAATTTAATATAATTTGGACGCCTATTATGGGCACCGTGATAAAAAATAAAATTCTAAAGAAAAATTAAGTTTATAGACAAAATTAGGTGTAAAATGTATATACGCACATATTTATTGGGGAAAAACTGTAAGTTTTTCATTAAACGTTTAGAACTCATTTATTTGAAATAGGTTTTTGGCAAAAACTGTATATTTTGTATAATAGCCCACCCGCTTTAAAATATGGATTTGGTTTTATCTTATATAAGATGTGGCAATACGTATGTATATTTAACCGTACAAGTAATAAATCTATTCAATTTAATTTAATTTTTTCTATTAATTTAGAATTTTAACTGGTTGCCAATAATTGGAATAGGATTTTTACTAAAGAAGCTAATTATTGGCACCTGTGCCAATAATTAGAATTTAGTTTAATTTTGTATACCAATTGTTGGCACCGTCGAAATTAAATAAAAATGTAAAGAAAAATAAAGTTTTTAAGGCTAATTAATAAGTAGAATGCATATACTTACTAAAATTATAGAGAAAAAATAGTAAGTCCATCAATAAACGTCTTTTACTAACCTTCTATTTAAAGCACTTCCTTAGCACAAACCTTAAAAATTCACACTTACGTAGTTCACACGAAACTGCTAAGACTCTAGTGCCCAGGGGGGGAAAATATGTTAATCGCATTTAAAGTATAATATTTAGAAATATTGCCACTTCGTAAAAAATTTAGTTAGATTAAGGTAACAATCGAGATTTTTTTATATAAAAGAAAATATCACTCCAGTGACAATAATTAGCGGAGTGCCAACGATTGGGGGTTTTACCCTATATAGATAATTTTATAAGCTTTCAAATAATGTAGCGCAAGATCCCATTTCCATTAAAAACATGTCCCCCCATGACCCCTGTCCACATTTTAAGAGCTGAAAATATCAGATATATGCTAAAAGATAGTTTAAGTTGTCTTATTTAAGAGTTCTAAATTTGAAGTCGATATCTCAACTCGTTTAAAAGCTAAAAGGGGGGGGGGGTGACTTTTGGACCGCACTGTATATCGGTATAATTAAACACTAGATTACAGGAAAACTTTTTATTAAAAAAAACATCTGTTCACAAAGGCTAGAACTTTTGTTTTGTATTCGTTTTTAATAGTAGTGACATCAGTTTGCTGGAAGGTAAACTTTTAGCATTGAATTTTACCTAGAACAGCTTGGGGAAGTTTTCAATAATGGACTCGCCCCGGAAAGTATCCCATTTCACACAACAATAGTCGAGAATCACACAACTATGGTCCAGCTTCACATCTATAGTCCATAAGCAGCATACTTAAAAAAACATTTATAGGAACTTTTTTTCATATTTTTTAAGCTAGAATCACCTCTTAAATTTCTCGAATTTATTTCTGAATAATATATATAAGGGGCTGTCCATATATTACGTAACGCAATTTTTCAAAAAAATCGACTCCCCTGTGTCACTGTCACATTTACCAACAAAAAGTCACATATAACACGTATATTGTTTATGCACAGGTACACAAAATAGTACACACATTGGTGTTCTGTGAGTACACATTCCGAGAGAAAATGTATCATCGCCGATGATTCATTGGCAAGATCATGCAAGAACAGGGCCGTAATATTTTTTTTAATATCAATGTCAACAGTTTTTTGACTGATTACAATATTATTTAAATATGCATAGTTTCGTCAATTTTTGTGTGAAAAAGGGAATTATGGGCCACTAAATAGTTATTTATGTTGAAAGAAAAATACATATGCCAAGCTTAGAAATAAACATTAAATTTATTAAATTCCGTTACGTAACGTTTATCTAGTCCTACCTCCTCCCTGTCACAAACTGTAACAATTTCTCTGACCCTCCCTCTAGGCGCGTTACGTAATATATGGACAGCCCCTAACTCCCTGTAAAAGTTTTAAAGTAAAGCGGACTTTTAGTTTGGGTAGATGTTTTCGCGAAAGGAACCCGAAGGCGGTGTAATTGTAAACTGCGAAGGAGGTGGTGGTTTCCTTATATAGACAAAGGTTGGACGGTCTAATCCAGCATTGGAATGCAGACTGGTACATATTTACATACAAGATTAACAAAAAACAAGCGGTGAATATATGTAATGCTACGCATTCCATTATATATTGCATTTTCTCAAATAAAAAAAAACTTTAAAACATTTTTTAACATTTTTTTATTTCCTTTTTGCAAAAAAAATATTTTTTTTCAAAAAAAAAAAAACTAAAAAAAAATGATTTTTTTTAAATGAGACCTTCCTTCGAGAAACAACAAAAATAATTCAATACAGGTCAGGTCCAGGCGTGAAAACAGTGGGAGAAGAAACCACGTGCTTCCCAAAGTTTATTAATACATGTAATGTATGTATTACATTACATTACAAAATATTTTATTATATTTGGGTATTAGGTAGTACATAAGAAAAACATTATATTTACATAAGTAATAAATATATTTGATAATTAATAATAAAAATTAATAAAAAATTGGTAGCTTTATACCTTAATACACATTTCGACTTGTAAATTTCGAACATAGGAACTTGCCAGAGACTAGAAATTATTCTTTTTTTATGGAATTAGTAGGGTAGTAATTTAATAGTTGACTAATTTATACGAATAAGAACTTATTCTTGTTTATATGTAATTAATAGAGGAAAGTCGCCTAATTTCGGATACCATTTACAATGTATTCAGTATTTAATACTCGGTATTACTTTTTGATATTTTTTTTTATATAACCAGATACAACTTATTATAGCGAACCATGATTTATTATAAAAGCAATTTTATTACAGTTTATTTTTTCCAAAAAACACGGTTAAAAAAAATCAGCGCATTTTTGTGCATTTGAAAAAGGGCTCCTAATTTCGGACATATCCGAAAAATTTTTTTCAAGAGTAGATCTAGATCCCATTGCTTATGTTTCTTGTTATTCCTTCACATTTAAGACGTAAATTGATCATTAAGCGATTTTCTACGAAATACTATAGGAACTATAATTTTAGATTCCCAATTTCGAATATCTTAGTATCTTAGGTAATTTTCGTTTTTTCAAAATTGTTTATCTTAGTTTGTTGTATCATTATAAAAATAATAATTAATGGTTGGTTATCCTGAATAATAATTACCTTGCAGATATCCGAAATTGGGAATCAAATGCACAAAAATGGTCTATCCGAAATTAGGCAACTTTCTGCTTTTTAGATTAGAAATTTGTAGAATGTTTACGTTTTCAAATTGCTTAATTATGAATAGTGGATCAACTTAAATAACATCATAACTTACCCAAGACAGAATAACGAACTTTTATAACGATTATTTATAAAATAAACAAGCATAATAATGCAACTGAGCACAAAACTGCCATTTGCAATATAAACGATTTGTGCTGCCATTTAAAGGGGAGAAGCTCTACCGTTATCATATTACAGGACGGATTTAGTTTGACTTTTGGCTTCACATAAAAGTAGGTTTCTGTTTACCTTTGCAGACAGTATCTTAAATACACTACTATCCGAAATTTGGAAACCATCCGAAATTAGGCGCATTTCCTCTAAAGTTGTAAATAAATACCTTATTAAAAAAAGTGGTTATTTTTCAGATACGATATTTCGGAATTTACAAGGCGATTTGTTCCATTTTTGGCATCTCTATTCCTTTTTCTTTTTAATATTTTTTTCATTGCACCGCCTGCAAAAGATGCACCTCAGTATTTTTAAAATGAGTTTTATCAGTCCATATAGAATTAAACCAATAATTGAAAGAACAGCCAAAATAACGCCCATAATATCTAACATCAAATATATATACCATGGAACATCCATTGCTGGTGATCTAAAACATTAAAAAAAAATAAGCCTATTTAAAATATAGTAAGTCAACCTGGAGACATAGAGCTTTTAAAAAAACTTCAAAACATAGTTACCAAAATACCACCAGAAATAAGAGATCTTTGCTTTCCAGAACGCTTAAAAAGGATGAGCTTTTGTACCTTTGCAGAAAGAAGAACACGAGATCTTATTTAAGCCGATAAGATTTTCAACTTCTACAATGTTGAAATGCAAATCTACCAACTATGTAATAACAACTTTTAAAAGATTAAAGATGTATCATACAGTTACATCAGCTATGCCATTTATTACCAAATCAATAATAATAAATTTTATGAAAAAGTTAAGTGTTTAATACTTTTTTCGAATTGTACTAAAATGATAAGCATGGTTTATTAATCACGGTCAATAATATTTTATTTTATATGCTGTACAATAACAATTAATTGTTTGCAATAAATATAGAACAATAAAACTTGTAACGTTCCAATTTACCTCTAGTTACAATAATTAGTAAGTAAGTATTTTATTTTTTTTTATTGGGTTTTATATGAAAATAAATAAGCTTGGCAACCTTGCTTTCGTAACCTTGCTTTAAGAAAGTACGAAGAACATAGTTCTTTCTCTCTTGCTCTTTCTCTTCCGGTTTGGCCATTTTGATGGAGACAATTGGCAAAACCCAATTATGTTTAAAATATAAAATATAATTAGTAAATGTTTGTTTTTATGTTTGTTTTCAACCTCGTACTACTTAATTAAGCATGCCCTAAGTCCAGGACTTGTGTGGGCTAGTAGTAGAGGGAACCACCTGCTTTAATTGACTTTCGAACCAATATATCTAGGGAGTACGTCTTCGCTAAATTTCAATTATTAATTAACTGAAAAAGGCCATTGGTGCCAGTGAGATTCGAAATCACGCTAGTGTTAGTAGACTTGTCATGTACAGATGCGGTAGACCACTACACCAATCCTCCAGAGTTCCAGTGTGTTACAACTGTCGACAAACTGAACATTTTTACAGTGCTTGTCTGAAGAAGCACAATATTTTCGGCTATGGTTGTGGCCGTAGAAACGTGACTAAGAAATCCTGCCTTGCCTGTAATTCAAAAAACTGGGAACGGTCCTTTTTACCGCCTAAGAAGTACTAGGTAGACTAAATCTGCTTGCCTTAGGTAAATATACCATGTAAATTACCTCAATATGATAATTTATCTCAAAATTTATCTGAAGAAAAACCTTCACAATTTTCTCCAAGATTTTCTAAAAATCTGTTTTTTTTCCTTGTCTCAAAATTTACCTCCAAAAATACCTTGAAGTTTATCTCCAAAAGTATCTCGAAATTTATCTCATTTTCTGAAAATAAAATTTCATATGCTATGGATAAAAATTCTAAAGAATGCTCATGCTGGTTGCTAAAGGTTAAAACTTTCTTTTCTTTTATCAAAAATAAAGAAACACTTCCTCTTTTTTCTGAAGTTCCTAATGTTAATCGTCCCTATATCTCTATCTCATCTTTTTCCTATAAATACAATGCATTGGTTGATTCTGGATCAAATCCGAGCATTTTGGGAAAAAATGGCCTAAAAATTATTAACAAATTTAAACTAAAACTATACAAAGTTTCTAATAATATTGTTAAGACTGCTGCTCAAAGCAAAATATCTTAGAATATTCATATCTCCCTTTAAAAATAGATGGAATAATAAAAAAATTACAAATCAAATTAGATTAGAAAAATGCTGAGTGGTAAATGTCTAGTGATTTAATAAATGTTTGTTCTATTTCTCTTCCCTCTGACAATACAACAGACAATAATGCTGATTTAATTATTAAATTATCTCCTGAGGAAGGTAAAATTGCTCAGAAAGTTGTAGATTCCTTTTCCGTTTTAGCTGGTTCCAATGACAGCTTAGGTAGAACAAACAAATACATACATCGCATAGAAACCACTGACAAGCCTTTTTATAAGAAACAATATATAAAGAACTTTCACTTTCGGGTTTAGACCGTGTTAATGGATTTTCACTTTCCGACGTTTCGTCTCTTACTACTAGAGACAATTTCAGGGATTAATCTGAAACTAAGTTTCGAATCAACTTGTGTCACTATTTATGACGAGTTGTGGTTATTCACCCGTGACGAGGTTTTTCCTATCAAAGACTTCCATATTGCAGGTAAGTGGTAACCAGTGTCCCGATTGATATTGTTAGGATGCTTGATGATTTCTATCGATTCCCGTATCTTCCTTGGAATTTTTCTGTTTTCTGTTAATATTTGTTTTGTTTCAGACAAATTGATTTTATGACCTGTTTCATGTACATGTTCGGCTACTGCCGATAAGGAAATTTGTTTCTTTCTTATATTGCGCTCATGCTCTTGAAGTCTTGTAGAAATTTTTTCTCTTAGTTTCACCTATGTAAACCGTACCACAGGAGCAGGGTATTTTATATACGCCTTCTGAACTCAGGGGTATTTTGTCTTTTGTTGAAGTCAAACATTGACCTAATTTTTGGTTGGACCGAAATATAGGCTTAATATTTGACTTCTTCAAAAGTTTACCTATTTTATCCGTGATACCGCTTACAAGCTTGTCTGACATCTACATATTTTCTGATACAGGGAGAGTTCTATGAACAAGTGTCAGGCGCCGCAATGGGATCCCCATTATCACCCCCTGCGGCCAATGCTTTTATGGAATACTTCGAGAAAAAAGCTATTGAGTCATTTCCATTAAAACCTAAAATTTGGCGCAGATACGTAGACGATGTCTATGCTATTTGGCCCCATGGCATGGAAAGCCTTCAAGGTTTTCTAAATCACCTCAATTCCCAACATAAATCTATACGGTTTACGATGGAAATTGAGAACAACGGATCACTTCCCTTTTTGGACGTTTTGGTTTACAAAACGGAAAATGGCTCAATAGGACACTCGGTATACAGGAAGAAAACCCACACTGACAGATACCTAAACGCATTTTCACATCACCATCCCTCTCAAAAACGCTCGGTAGTTAATTCACTTGTTCATAGGGCTTTCATGATTTCAGACAAGAATTCCCTAGACACAGAACTCCTTAAACTAACCAAAGCCTTGACCATGAACGGTTATACCAAAAAAGACATTAATAAGACCATATACAAATACAGAAATCCCAGACCCAAACAACAGGACAATAGTGACAATGACAGACAGACACAAGTTATACTTCCCTATGTAAGCGGTATCACGGATAAAATAGGTAAACTTTTGAAGAAGTCAAATATTAAGCCTATATTTCGGTCCAACCAAAAATTAGGTCAATGTTTGACTTCAACAAAAGACAAAATACCCCTGAGTTCAGAAGGCGTATATAAAATACCCTGCTCCTGTGGTACGGTTTACATAGGTGAAACTAAGAGAAAAATTTCTACAAGACTTCACGAGCATGAGCGCAATATAAGAAAGAAACAAATTTCCTTATCGGCAGTAGCCGAACATGTACATGAAACAGGTCATAAAATCAATTTGTCTGAAACAAAACAAATATTAACAGAAAACAGAAAAATGCCAAGGAAGATACGGGAATCGATAGAAATCATCAAGCATCCTAACAATATCAATCGGGACACTGGTTACCACTTACCTGCAATATGGAAGTCTTTGATAGGAAAAACCTCGTCACGGGTGAATAACCACAACTCGTCATAAATAGTGACACAAGTTGATTCGAAACTTAGTTTCAGATTAATCCCTGAAGATGTCTCTAGTAGTAAGAGACGAAACGTCCGAAAGTGAAAATCCATTAACACGGTCTAAACCCGAAAGTGAAAGTTCTTTATATCTTAATGGCCGTGAAAGCTTAAAATCTAAAATAAGAAACAATATCCTACATGCTCGAACATTTAAATCGTGAACTGGACGAAATGTTAAAGCTGGGTGTAGTAGAGTCTTGTTTATCTTCCTTTAACTCCAGAGTATCTTATCAAAAAGAAAGACCGTTTTGTCTTTGATGGTCGTAACCTCAACAAGCAACCCAAGTTAAGGAGCTCTATAGATCAGAAATCCGCCTTTTGGCAGATTGGCCTTGATGACTCATCCAAGGACAAGGGTGCTTTCACAGTTCCCGGTAGAGGTCAGTTCAGATTTAAAGTCTTACCTTTTGGGCTTTTCTGCGCAATTCAAGCCATGCGAGCCTTAATGAACTCAATTTTTGGCAGTCAGTTTGAGCCTTATATCTTTGTCTATTGTGATGATATTAACATCCTTTCTAATTCCTTTGAAGAGCATGTCAAAATGCTTAATATAGTCCTTGAAAAATCGAAATCCGCTGGCATGACTGTAAATTTACAAAAAAGTAAACTGTTTCGTGACCGTTTAGAGTATCTTGGCTTTGTACTAAACTCTGATGGGTTGCATTGCGATCACAATAAAATTTCGGCAATGCTTAACTTTCCTATGCCTTCTACTTTTACCAAAATCTATTATCTATTATGCTTCACGTAGTCTTTCTGATAGGGAAAGAAGAGTATATACCGTGACTGAAAAAGAACTTTCTGCTGTTCTTTTTGGCTTTGACATTAAAATTACCAAATTCTGCATAGCATTAGTGAGCTATTTAAACCACACAGTTTTTAGTCAAATAGGCCTAAAAGAGGTGAGTCTTTCGTGGAGGAGATTTTTAATCTAATTGTGAGTGGTGACTTACTTACCTTAAATGTTTAGCACCTTTGTGTCTTATAACATATTCTATCCACCAGACTGCCTTTTGTAAACCATCTACTGGTTGATCTTGCAAAAGTTGGGACAGCTTGACTGCATTTTCTTTATAACTAAAATAAATATATTTATATACCGGGTGTTTTTTTTTAACCTTAAACTTTCAAATATCTCGAATACTATGCATTTTAGAAAAAAAAAAGTAAGAAAAAGTTGTTTATTTTAATGGGGGAAACAAAATGGCGTATTTATTTTTTAGGAATATTTACCTTTTCAAGGTCATTTTAAGGTCAACTTGTTTTTTTTTTTAAATAGAAACATATATATTTTTTACTGCTATTTAATTCTCCTCAAAAAAATAAAAATCTTTCGTAAAAAACTTTTTTTGATCTTGCTTTTAGTTGCAAAGATAACACAGCCACACAAAATTAAAAAAGTTGGATCTCAGACGAACCCAACTAGTCCTAGTCGGAATTTGGAAGTTAGCTCCTATTTTCAACATTTACTCAAAAAACATACTTTTTGCAATATGATATGTTTTTTGAGGTTATGTTGAAAATGGAAGCTAACTTTTAAATTCCTACTTCAGATTCGGATTCAGCGGCTTAAAATACATATGAATTAAATATTCTAGTCCTTTGTAGATCCAACTTTTTTAATTTTGTGTGGCTGTGTTATCTCTGCAACTAAAAGTCCCATCAAAAAAAGTTTTTTACAAGAGATTTTTATTTTTTTTTACGGAGAATTGAATAGCGGTAAAAATATAGGTTCCTATTAAAAAAAAAACAAAGTAGACCTTGAAATTACCTTGAAATCGTAAATATCCGTAAAAAATAAATACGCCATTTGGTTTCCCCTATTAAAATAAACAACTTTTTTTTTTAAATAGTATTCGAGATATTTGAAAGTTTCAGGTTAAAAAAACACCCGGTATATGTTTTAATTAAAACTAAAATATTCAATGAAAAAAGTGCTGGGAAGCCCACACTGTGGGTCTAACTTTAAAGTTGCGAACCATTTTTTTTGTGTCAAAAGCAGATTTGTTGAGAAAAATCGCTAGCAAAATCCTTCGTATATATTAAATCATTTACCTAGGATTAGTTATAACTTCTGTAATGTAACTGGTAAGTCTTTTTTCTGTGATATCCTCAAGAAGCAACATTTTTCCCATGCCAAATGTTTCCATAGAATCTACGTTAGCAGTTTGGTCAGAAAAAAATGGTATTCCTATAATGGGTACTTTTCTTAAAATAGCTTCTTCACTAGATTGTAATCCTCCTTGAGTTATGAAAAGTTTTACATTTTGATGACCTAAAATTAAAAAATATATAAGTATAGTTATTTTCCTAACAAGTGCGGAAAGTGGTACTTCTCCGCACGCAACTGCAGTTGAATGACACGCAGCGGAGTTAGGTCAAGCAGTAAAGTGCGAAAAATACACTTTAACCTAGAGAATTGCTGTTTCCACGAATAAAAAAAATCATATTTTTTCTATTAAATTGAGTTAACTTAATTTTGATAGTTTTTTGTTTTTTCAAGATGGAGGCAAAAAAATTTAAGGCCACTTTTTTTCCGCCATTTTAAAAACAAAAACATATCAACACTAAATTAAATCAATTTAATAGACAAAATAATAATTTTTTTATTGGTGGAAACCGCAATTTTCTAGGTTAAATAGTTTTTGAGTTAATGCACGCCATTGTCAAATTTTTGACAAATTTAAAAAATTTTAAGAAAACTTAAAAAAAAATATTTTCGAATATAATCCCTTGGAGGATATCATCACAATATAATATATTTTATATCTTACAAATCTATTATCATGAAAGTGGCATAAAATATATGATATGCAGAGTAATTTTAACCGGTAAAAGAGATTTTTTCCACGCCTACTGCGAATAAAGTTTGTAAAATCCGCGCTGATTCAGGCAGGGCTAAGGGCTTGGGTCAGGGATTTCGATGATTATTTTTTTATGTGTAGCCCACCGATGTTAGAGGAAAACCTGAACGGGATTTTTATTTAAAACGCCCCGTTTTGAAAATACGATTTTTTAAATTTTTTTCAAAAATTTTAAATTTTTCGAAAATGTGATATTGACGTGCAATAACTCAAAAACTGTTTAACCTAGAGAACTACGGTTTTCACTGTTAAAAAAGTCATATTTTTTTCTATCGAATTTTATCAAATTAGTTTTGACAGTTTTTTTTTTCAAGACGACTTCGATTTTCTTTTTATTTTCAACTACTAATTACATGAACTTCTAATTAACAAAATCAAAAATAGCAATTTTTTGTTATTTCTTTGTTAGAACCAATAATATGGCAAACAAAAACTGAATTTTACCAACTTTTTCGAACTTTATTCGCAGTAGGCGAGGAAAAATTCTCGTTTACCAGTTAAAACTGTTGTCTGCATTTCATATTTCATGTCCGTTTCATGATAATAGATTTTTAAGATATAAAATAATATTGTAAAAAAAATTATTATATTGTGATGATATCCGCGCTGATCCCAGTAGGGCTGACGGCATGGGTCACGGACTTGTCTGGTTATTTTTTTATGTGTAGTCCACCCATGTCTAAGAAAAACCTCCACGGGATTTTATTCAAAAATGTCCCGTTTCGAAAATATGATTTTTTAATTTCTTTATTTTTTTTTTAATTTGTCAAAAATTTGACATTGCCCTATTGAAAATGACGGGGCTGCGCGGGTATCAATGTTGCATATACCGGACTTGAGAGGGTGAATTTCATCCGCTCAAGTCCGGTTTATGCACCATTTATGGGTGGCTTGCAATAACTCAAAAACTATTTAACCTAGAGAATTGTTGTTTCCACGAATAAAAAAAATCATATTTTTTCTATTAAATTGAGTCAACTTAATTTCGATAGTTTTTTGTTTTTTCAAGATGGAGGCAAAAAAATTTAAGGCCACTTTTTTTCCGCCATTTTAAAAACAAAAACATATCAACACTAAATTAAAGCAATTTAATAGAAAAAATAATAATTTTTTTATTGGTGGAAACCGCAATTCTCTAGGTTAAATAGTTTTTGAGTTAATGCACGCCAATGTCAAACTTTTGACAAATTTAAAAAAAATCCCTTGGAGGATATCATTACAATATAATATATTGTATATCTTACAAATCTATTATCATGAAAGTGGCATAAAATATATGATATGCAGAGTAATTTTAACCGGTAAAAAAAATTTTTCCACGCCTACTGCGAATAAAATTCGAAAAAGTTACAAGGTACACAAAATTAGTAGTTGATCAGGAAAATAAAAAAAAATAAAAAATAGAGATTTTGAGAAAAATGGCCTCAAAATTTTTCGCCGCCATCTTGAAAAACAAAAAACTTTCAAAAGTAATTTAATAAAATTCGATGGAAAAAATATGATTTTTTTAATAGCGGAAACCGCACTTCTCTAGGTTAAATAGTATTTGAGTTATTACACGTCAATGTCACATTTTCAAGAAATTCAAAAAAATTGAAAAAAAAAATAAAAAATCATATTTTTAAAACGGGACGTTTTTGAAAAAATCCCGTGGAGGTTTTTCTTTAACACCAATGGGCTTAAAAAAATAATCAGCCAAATCCGTGACCCAAGCCCTCAGCCCTGAATGCGGTATCATCATCTACTAATTTAGATTTCTTCGCTATTAAGATACAGAAAATTCAAAAAAATATGAATTTTATTGTATGGAAACTCAAAATAGTATATTAAAGTACTAGTTTCATAACACCCGTTTTTAGAGCACGAGTACAGGTTTAGAAAATGAGCCGATTGAGGCGAGTTTTCTAAAGTACTAAATGTAAAATGAAACGAGTGCTTTATACTATTTTTTTTATTTTGCTCTAAAATTAAAAAAAAACTTAGATTTAAATTGTTTTAAAGTTGGGGATTTTTGTTTTGGGTTGGCGTTACAATTTTTGCAATGTTTAAAATTCAAAGAACAATGGATATTTTTATATATTTTGTGGTCAGATCTTCCCTTCTTTACTGCAAGTAACCAAGCCACAATTTTAACATGGTAAAAATTAACTTAGAAACACAATTTTGTAGAAAACTAAACTTAAAATCGATATTCACATTTGCACTGAAGACTTCCAGCGATATGCATTTGTCTCGTTGCCAACCCAAAAGAAAAAATACTAACCTCTTATGGGCGAATAAGAATACGCAAAACGCTTGGTTTGGACTTATTTTATGAGCTTATAATACCTTGTCCCAAAATAGAAAAAAAATATTTAATGTTCTCACTCACTTAAAACTGCTGACTGAGGAAACCATTTTTGAGCCAAAACATTCGAAGGCATTTTTGGGTCATCATCAGTTTCCCACTTCAGTAAAATATTATATGGAAGTTTTTTAAATGTATTCCTTAGGGAGTCTAATACTTTTTCTGATAACCAAGAAACTTTCATATTAGATCCTAAACTAAAATATACTACACCCTTGTTGGAGTTATCCAAAAACTTCTTTAATTTCTAAAATAATATTTTTGTATTACTACTAAAATTTCACAAGGCAAACATATCAAATCCTCACAAAAAAGCATAGTTTCAATACTCACATTATCTAAAGTTTGATTTAAACTAGGCTTTTTCATAAAACCTAACTCAATAATAGCCGGTACTACAGGATATACTCTGTGAAAAACTGGATTTCTGTTTAACAATAATAAACTTATATTTCTTTCTATATCTCCTAAATATGGCAATTCTTGTCCCAGATATTTTTTTACCAGTTTATCTTCTCTTGGTAAAACAACCGAATGATAAAATAGTCTGACGTATACCGCCCAGAGTCCAGACATAAGTCTTTCTTTAAATGGCATATCGCGTGTTACTGGAAGATTATGATCTGGAGCAAAAATTGGATGAGATGGATTGCCAACGGTATCCAAAGATGGAATAGGTGCACCTAAAAATACAGATTTTTATAAAGTATAGTCCAAAAGTCACCCCTCTCCACTTAACTTTTAAATGAATTGAGTTATCACTTCAAAATTGGAACACTTAAGTAAAACAAATTAGGCTATGTTTTGCCATATATTCATTTTAGCTTTTAAAATTCTCTATTCAATCGTGTATTAATAATTTTTCAAAAATTGTTTGATTTTTTTAAAGAAATTAAACACTCAAAAAATGGCTAAAAAAAATAAAAACATGGTCAAACAAAGCATTTTATAAGCTTTAAAATGATGTATTACACGGCCTTCCTTTTCATTAAAAAATACTCCGTATGTCCCTTGACCACATTTTAGAAGCTAAAATACCAATCTCTTTGCACTTTGTCGGTGAATAAGTTTTTACAAAAAAACTTAAATTGTTTTAATTTAATTTAATATAGCTTAAAAAATCTTAGTAGTTTCATTGTTAGAGATCTTTCTTCTTAAAAATAAATTTTAAATTTTTTATAATTATATGCCAACAAAGTTGTAAAATAATAATCATGGACTAAGAAATGAATAATATTAATTTTAAAAAGACTTTCCGACTAGTTTTGAAATCTTTGGTTTTCATGATAGCTTAGTTAGTAGAGTATTTGACTGGTATAAAGAACTTTCACTTTCGGGTTTAGACCGTGTTAATGGATTTTCACTTTCCGACGTTTCGTCTCTTACTACTAGAGACATCTTCAGGGATTAATCTGAAACTAAGTTTCGAATCAACTTGTGTCACTATTTATGACGAGTTGTGGTTATTCACCCGTGGCGAGGTTTTTCCTATCAAAGACTTCCATATTGCAGGTAAGTGGTAACCAGTGTGGTAACCCTGCTCCTGTGGTACGGTTTACATAGGTGAAACTAAGAGAAAAATTTCTACAAGACTTCAAGAGCATGAGCGCAATATAAGAAAGAAACAAATTTCCTTATCGGCAGTAGCCGAACATGTACATGAAACAGGTCATAAAATCAATTTGTCTGAAACAAAACAAATATTAACAGAAAACAGAAAAATGCCAAGGAAGATACGGGAATCGATAGAAATCATCAAGCATCCTAACAATATCAATCGGGACACTGGTTACCACTTACCTGCAATATGGAAGTCTTTGATAGGAAAAACCTCGTCACGGGTGAATAACCACAACTCGTCATAAATAGTGACACAAGTTGATTCGAAACTTAGTTTCAGATTAATCTCTGAAGATGTCTCTAGTAGTAAGAGACGAAACGTCGGAAAGTGAAAATCCATTAACACGGTCTAAACCCGAAAGTGAAAGTTCTTTATATCTTAATGGCCGTGAAAGCTTAAAATCTAAAATATTTGACTGGTGTTTGGAAGGTTTTAGGTTCAAATTCTAGTTGTCGGAAAAGGTTTTTTATTTAATAAGTACTCTTATCTTAAATATATAGATAAATATTATAAATATTGTATGTCCAAAATGCCAACAACCTTATTACTACATTATAATTAACTTATGGACAAAAAAAACCAAATTATTCTTATTTTCTTACCTAAAGATGTTATTCCTATGATCGGAGCATTAAATTTGGCACCAAACGCGGCCATTGTTGGGAACAACCATTCCACTATAACAACATCAAACTTGTGTTCTTGTTTTAAAAATGTTTGCATATTTGTATTACTAAATGCCATTTCATTTAATATATTAAAATAATATGTCATAATACTATCTTTTAAAAATACTGTTAAAAAATCAGGCCTTTTTAACAACATATCCCTAAGTTGTGTATCATTAATATTCTAAAATAAATTTTAATAAATTATGTATTTATATATACCATGCGATTATAAAGTGCCGAACACTTTTTAATGCAAAACTGTCAACTGGAGTAAAACGCAAGAAAGCTGTGTGCGTTTTACTGGCCACCGAGCTGTTGTACATAGCAATCACATGGGCTTGTGGCGCACAACTCTAACAGAGGCCTGGCTTCAAACGAAGGGTATTTTCTTTTCAAACTGTTCGGCACTTTATAATCGCACTGTATAGAGCATATTATGTACTCACGTCGAAACGCACAGTTAATTTTCAACGAGCTTTTAAAAAGCAAAATATACACTGTGTATATGAAATAGGGTCAATCATTTTTAGGAGTGATTCTACATCATAAAATTTTTAAAAGTGGTTAAAAAAATCAGTTTTTATTTAATATATAACTCTGGAACCCTTTGAGATGTTATTTTTATGCACTTATTTTTACCGGAGGCGTGTGATCAGCTTTTTATCCAAAACTTTTTTCTGTAGGTATAATTTTTTTGTATTTTTATTAAATAATAAAATTCCAATATCGGAACATGATTCCTCAGGTCAAAATACATAAAAAAATTACTCCTGTTGTAATACTGTAGGATTAACCATTTTCGAGAAAAGTTCATGTGAAGCTGAAATTTCACGTTTTGAGGAAGAAAAATTAAATACTAAAATGTTAAAAGCCAAAATTTTAATGCTGCAGGGTTATTTTATATCAAAAACTAAGAAAAACGTTTATTTCCTTGTCGCTTTTAAAGCTACTATGGCCCTTTAAAAATGTTAGGAGACCCAGGATTGATTTTTGGAAGTACCTGTATATGAGGTGCCAAAGGTTTCCTTTAGTTATTAAATAGAAACCCAATTTTTAGCTGCTTTCAAAGGGGCTTAGCTGATGTAGAATCACCCCTTAAAATAATTGACCCTATTAAAAACAAACCGTGTAAATATACACAAGACTCAACTTTTATACTAATTAAAGCTCACTTTTTAAAATAAAGAGAAAAACGATTTTTATTTGTTTCAATAAAAAATATTAAATTATAATTTAAAAGTCGGTTTGACAGCTAATTTTACATCAAAAAACTAGAATGAAATTTTTTATAAACCTTTGTGCTAAATCGCTTCCTAAATGAGCTTTTAAAGGGCATGAAATTTTTACTGTAATATTGAATAAAAAATGGAAGTAATTGGGTGCCCTGTTAATATGGCTGTTATAGTTAGAGGGCGGCCTGGTTAATTATATTATGTTATGTCTTAAATGGATATTCCTTATTAGTAGGTAGCGAGGTAGGTAGTAAATATGTATATTTAAAATTCCATCATTAATTCAAATATGATTTATGCGAGAAATGTTCTTAAAAATGGCCCTTAAAAGAACCCTAGATCTTTAAACCAGCGATTTAGCAAAGTAGTAGTAGTAGTAGTAGTAAATTTTTGGGTTGGACATTTTTGGCCCTTTTTGTCACCCCAGGCAATCCCAGCCATTTACTAATTTGAGTCTTGAACCTGCCCGTCCTTTCAATAAAGGTCAGGATTATGGCCCAGGGGAGATCTCTTAGTTCCTCTTGGTTGAGTCTTTGAGTTTCAAAGACTTTCAACCTGATCCTGTCGTATCTGACACACTTGGCTAAGTAATGAGAGGATGTTTCATCCTCTCCGCACTCTGGGCATAGCGGACTCTCTAGAATCCGCATTTTGCCAGGTGCTTCCTTAGCTTGCAGTGGCCCGCGAGGACCCCTACAAGTTGTCTGAGTGCAGTTCTTCCTTTTTCCAGCAACCAGTCGGTCTTTGATTTGCTTGGGCTAGCAAGAAAGTCCCTAGCTTGCCGGCAACCGTCGACCGCCCTCCATTGCTCCTTTAGCTTGGTTTAAGCCCACTCATCGAGAGCGGTCTTACTTGCTTCCTTGTAACACCTAATATAGGTTCCGGCCCCGTGCAGGCCATCCCTGATCCGAGTCTTGCAAGTTTATCTGCCTTCTCGTTTCCGGGAATTCCACTATGACCCGGTACTCATACCAGTTGAACGTTTTTGGTCCTTGCTAACTCTTCCAAGGCTTCTGCACACTCCCTAACTAGGAGTGACCTAGTGCTGGGATTGCACAATGCCTTTAGAGTCCAAACCTAGCGATTTAGCAAAACATTTATCTAAACTTTTATCTCACTTTTTGACATAAAATCAGCTGTCAAAATAATTTTTTTAATCTTGTATTTTTTTATTGAAACAGGTGAAAATCGTTTTTCTGGCTTACAGTAAAAAGATTTTGAATTTGGTTTTATTTAAAAATTGTACCTTAAGTAGTAAAAAAAAGTCGTAACATACTTTCAAATACAGGGTGTTTTTTTTAACCTGAAATTTTTAAATATCTCGAATACTATGCATTTTAGAAAAAAAGATGTCGGACAAAGTTGTTTATTTTAATGGGGAAACCAAAATGGCTTATTTATTTTTTAAGGATATTTACGTTTTCAAGGTAATTTCAAGGTCAACTTTGTTTTTTTTTAATCGAAACTATTATTTTTTACTGTTATTTAATTTCCCTCTTGAATGGGAGCTAGCTTTTAAATTCTGACCACAGATTCGGATTCAGCGGCTCAAAATACTTAGGAATTTTCTATTTTATTAAGTCGGATATCCAACTTTTTAATTTTGTGTGAATGTGTTATCTCTGCAACTAAAAGTCCGATCAAAAAAAGTTTTTTACAAAAGATTTTTATTTTTTTGAGGAGAATTAAATAACAGTAAAAAAATAGATGTTTTTATTAAAAACAAAAGTTGACCTTGAAATTACATTGAAAACTTAAATAACCGTAAAAAATAAATATGCCATTTTGTTTCCCCCATTATTTATTTTTATTTTATTTATTTATTCACAAATTTTAGATAAATGTTTTGCTAAATCGGTGGTTTAAAGAACTAGGGCTCTTTTAAAGGTTAAAAAACACTCGGTATATATTTTGCACTCTAAAAATGAACTTTAAACTAAATTGCTTGTTTTATTAAACATTTACCTACGCACTGCTTACCTTTTTTATGTCATATATTGTAGATATATCGATCTCGGTCAAATTGTTTAGTTTTGTATCATTTAATGGGTTTGGAGTAATTGCAACTACATTGTGACCTCTTAGTGATAATTCCTTCCAAACTGGCTGAAACATAACCTAAAAATACAAAATAATATAGAAAATAACATACAGGGTTATTCAGAAATAAGTTCGAGAAATTTATGGGGTGATTCTACTAACTAAGCAAAAAAGTATTCTTTATTAAAACAAATAAATTTAATATTAAAGGAGATATAGCCTTTTAAAAAGTATCATTCTTAGTGGCATAAAATGTTACTTCCTCTTAATTGTATTTTTTTTAAACGGTTGTTCCTACAGTGTTACACTATATAACATTTTTTATGTATTTTTACTGAAGGAATCTATAGTCCAAACCAACCTTTAAAGGAACTTTATTCATATTTTTTATGTAGAATCACCTATTAAATTTCTCGAACTTATTTCTGAATAACCCTGTATGCATAAATATATGGTAATTATTGTTTACGTTACCTTAACTTACCTGATGACTGTGACTCGGTGAAATAGCAACAAATAAAATATTTGCATTTTCTGCATATTTAAAGCAAATTGTTAAAAATATTAAAAACAAGCCTAAAATTTTAGTTTGAAACATTTTTTGAAAATGTTTAATTAAAATCATAGCTTTAATCGGTGATTTAATTATTATCTTTAAACTATAATTGATATTGATAACGCAATGTTTGCACAGGTTTGATAAACAGGTACTTTATATCAAAATGTAAAGTATATAAGTATACCGGGTGCCACAAATAGTGATTCAACCCTATAAATTTTTTGTTTATTAACTTATCAGAATGATCATTGGAGGATGTAAATAATTAAATATACTGCATTTTTTGACATTATAAAAATTATTCTGGTTTCGCCGGAAATTACCTCAACTTTTGATTTTTAAATAGAATACCCTCTATATTATTACATATCTTGATTCAAAATTCAATTCTGAGTACAACCATGCATAATTTGTAAATTTTTGACAAAACATGTAATTTTTGAATTAAGTTTTAATTTTAAATCTAGTTAGCTTTGAAATGTGCAAAATTATTCTTGGCATAGTCATTTTCTTAGGAAAAATATGAAACAATGTTTTATTTCTTTATTAAACAATTTGGAGCTCTTTAAAACTATAGGCAAATCATTTTTTTCAATAAAACTCGATTTTTTTTAATGAGAAGATACTGGTATAGTAGTACCATTAAATCGCATATTTTTTTCTTAAAAGATGATACCCATATCATTGTCATTCAATCAAAATTTATTGGCAAAAAATTACTATTAAAACTAAATATTGGCAACATACAGGATACACAGTGCTGATGATTCTCAAAAAGATAAAATGATACTATTCACTGTTTCCTGTCCATTTAATTTTAACGACAGATAGATAACTTTCTTATATATATTTTTCGGTTATTAACCGACAAACGGGCAGTATATATTTTTATAGACTGTCAATTCTTAACTTATTTAACTCTGTTTAACCGGCTAAAGGTTCATATAATGGTTTAGGTCCGTGGCATTTTAAATGTACGTTACTGTACACCCTAAATTGTGGCGATTTGCCTTTTGGGAACAAGTGAACAGATAACAGTGACCACATCAATAGATGGCACCATGCTTTTATATATATCTAACGTTTTATTTGAATATTAGCAACATACAAGATACACAGCGCTAATGATTCCCAAAAAGGATGAAATGGTACTATTCACTCTTTCCTGTTTATTTGATTTTAATGGCAGATAGATAACTTTCTTATATATATTTTTCGGTTATTAACCCACAAGCGTGCAGTATATATTGTCAATTCTTAACTTATTTTTTTTTTAGTCGGTTATTATTTATAACAATAAACAAAAACAATGCATTTTTAAAAGCAGCATTTTTTTGTATTTTAATAATATTTAATTTATTATCAAACATAAAACTTAGTTACCTTAAAATGAAAATAAAAAACATCCAAACGATCGTTGATAGCTATGTATGTTACATATGTTTTATCATTATTAAAATTAATAATTTATGATTATATTTAATAATTATAACAATTTAAAGTATTTTTAATTATGTAAAGTACTTAAGAACTACTCATATCAACTATCGTTTTTTGTTTTTTTTCACACGTGAGTCGAAAGGTTTACTAAAGAGCCGTAAGGCGAGTGAGGAAATCCCACGAGTGTTCGAGATACACTTTCCAACGAGTTATGTACACTATTTTTCCTACGATCCTGAAAAAATATAAAGTTTATTAATTTAATATTTTCTATTTTTTATTACTTATTCAAAGAATTTTTGAGAAAAGCAAATCATACAAAGCAAAAAATAGCATACACATTTATGTATGTTAAACAGGAAATATGATTTTCTTTTACTCTTAGTTTTATTGATTTTTAAATTTAATACAATATTATACAATACCATACCTAGCTGTTTTATTAGGTTGCCTAGAACGCAAGCCTCTTGTGTAAGTCAAGACAAGACAGTTTACTAATTAAATTAGATTTCTTTCTATATGTTCCCATTGTACTGTTTTACGATTTCATAAGAAAAAGACAGTGTATTTTGATGTTTTTCTAAGATGTAAGGTAAATGAAAAATTAAGTAATTTTTATAAAATCTAGACATAAATAAAACATCCCAAGTTATATCTTGGTCAATTTAGTAAGGTTATAATTATAAAACTATTTTTGACATAAAAAACAGAAATATTTGGATTGAAAAATATAAAAGATATCATAAAATTCTGTGATGAAAGGTGGAATATGGCATATAAATTTGTAGAATCTACAACGTAAATTAAGGCAAACCTACATCCGCGAAATTAGGCAAACCTACATACATAAATATCAAACGGGTGATATGAAAATATCAACCAAGTGTGATATAAGGCGTTTTCTAAAAAACAAAAAGAGTGTGCGAAATGTCATTTTTATAGGGGATCGTAGGAAAAATCTTTTATACTAAATCACAATTTTTATTTACCATTATACCTATTCTTTGATTTTCGTAAGAGGTTTATTTTTTTAGGTAGTTTTTTTTTAATTATCTCAAAATCAGATTCGTTTAAATTTTTTAGTAATTAATAAATATGTTACAGTAAATCACAATTTTTATTTATATTATATTATTTGATTTCCGTAAGCGATTTATTTTTTTAGATAGTTTTTATTAATTAGCTAAAAACCATATTAAATGCAAATATTAGGGTGTTTCCAAAAATCAAAAATTAAGCTAATCCAAATACCTTGTGTGCATATCGTGAGGCTTGGCTGAAAAAGTGTAAATACCAAATTTTAGGCAAATTGGTTAAAAATAGACCCCCGCCCACTTGATTTGTAATTGTTCATATTATTCTTTATAGAAGCGATCTTTCCGACAAGGCCAAAAAAAATAGGTTCTTTCTATCCCGCATAATACCAGCTTAATCGATGAGTTACAGTCTAGAGAGCAGGAATCCACCCCATTTCTTCAATTTATTTACTCTTGCCCACGGCGGTCTACTAAAAACTGGGCCCTATCAGGAAACCCCAAATTTGTCATTTGTCTTTTTTGTTTTTTTTTTGCCTATAACTCGGTGTGTATCTTAAAGAAAATGATGAGATAGGTATCGTTTTTTAGGTATTTTAAATCAAGGAATTAAAAAAAAAATGATGGAATTGGAGGTACCTGTTAAGGGGGCGGGCCTGGAGGGGTTCATTTCTTCTTAGTTGTCAATTTTCTTAATTTTTGACAAATTTTGGACGAAATTGGTCTGAAAATTAAAAGATGACCAAAATCCTTAATTTATATATCGTTAAGATGGTTTAAAAGAGCGTAAATACAAAATTTCAAGGCATTTGGTTAAAATTAGACATCCACCCAACACCATTTAAGGTTTAAAATAATTGCTAGTTTTTTCTATTTTGCTATTATGTGGTAAATCGATCGAAATCAAACAGATTTTACCTCAATGAAACCGATTTTGACCAAACTTTAAATAGTTTTTCATTCTTAAGGTATATATTTTTCAAATCGGACCATTATAAACCGGGTGTTAAATAATCGGTCACTATATATATATGCCATATATGGCAATATATATATATATATATATGCCATATATGGCAAAATCATGCTCCAAATTAAATTGAAATTTTTGAGATTATACCTATAATACTAATAATAAAATATAGGGATTTCATTAATTTTATTTTCAGAATTAAAATCCACATCCCCAAAAATATAAACATACCAAATTTCATAAAAATTTAGTGTTTTTTTCTAACAAAAATCCTGGCCAAATTTTTGAATGTCTATGCGGTGTTCTAATTCTAGCGGTTACGCTGAAATTTGGTATTTAAACTTTTTTGACCAAGCATTATATGTAAAATACATAAATCTGTTAATTATCAAGCAAAATTTATCGAAAAATATGAGAAATTTGGCAATTAAGAAGAAATTAACCCCTGTAGGTCCGCCCCCTTAATCACTACCTCAAAATTTACCATTTTTTTTTAATTCCTTGATTCAAATTGTCTAATAAACGCTACCAATCATTTTCTTTAAAATGCACAACGTGGTAAAGGCAAAACGCTAAAAAAGACAAATCATTTGGTATTTTCTGATAGGGTCCAGTTTTTAGTGAAGCGTCTTCTGCAGTAGCAGGCAAATAACAAAAATCAGGTAAACTCTTGTTCCCTGGACCCTAACGCATCGATTAAGCTCGTATTCTTCGGGATAGGAAGAAGTATATTTTTTTGGCCTAATCCAGACGATCGCTACTAATAGGATTAAATTTGACAAATTTTAAATCAAGATCAATCGGGGGATCTGAAATTCTTCAATTAAACTGAAATTTTGAACAGAATCATATTTTTACATTCCTCATAGGATATAAACAAGGTACGCGTGATTTTCTAAAAAAAAAAAAATTACAGGTATAAATTGGAAACACAAATATTTCATTTTAACATGGCACGATTCACTTATTCGTCAAACTATATACTTACATACATATGTACATCTCTTAAAAGAGCATTGTTTCTCTGCTATAGCAGATACGCAATTTTTTAATTCTAGAGTCACTTGATTAAAATAGAAAATAAAACAAAATTAAACTTCAAAAGTTTGCTCCTGAGGTATATACACTATTTTTTGCACGACCTACCCCTATATTTACATTAAATTAAAACATGTATTCAAAACCAACTAATTCATTTTCACGATTTCCTTTAAAATTAAATATTTTTCGGTTTTTAGTAGTAGTTAGTTTAAACAAACCAGATAATTAAGATATTCAAACTCGGTCATATGTGGCCCTAAAGCCGTAGGGCCTTATCATTAAATATTTTTCCGTATTTCTTAAGGAGTTTAAAATTTTCATATATAGTTAGATAAGAGATTAGGCTGAGAATTATGCGGGAAAAATTCACTGTTTTCATGAAAATTTTCTGGATAATTACGACCGGGGCGTCGCCCCTGCAGGAGCGATGCCTCTACAGTAATTATTTCCTTTGGCAGAAAATTTAATTAAAAACTGTGAATTTTTTCTAATAATTCGAAGAATCGTATGTAATTCAGAAGATTATTTTTTAACGATTTACAATATGTCAAATTTCAAATGATATAAATTGTTTTATTCCTTATCTTAATGTTTTTACAGTCATAATCTTTGATTTGGTTAATTTAATACCATTCTCAATTGCTAAACTAAAACCTTTTTGTCCATTTTTAAATTGCATGGTTCTGGCAATAGTTTAGTCACTTACTGCAGTACTGACGAGCACGGTACTGCTCTAGGCCTAGCGCAGTACCGTGCTAGTCAGCCTATAGGCTTGCAAGCATGCTCATAAAAGTCAACCTATAAAAACATTACATTTTATAAAAAGAATATTCTGAGGTATTTTTTGGTAAATAATAAAGTAATAACAATAATTATAAATAGAAATATATTGATATTTAATTTATTTTAGGTACGAAATCTTTTTGTAAAGGGAAATACTGAAAAACGAAATGTACAGTGATTCTCACTAGAATTTTCTACACTATAAAATTCTCAATATAGTAGTCAGAAATATTATTAAATAATTGGTTGATAAAAACGTTAAAAAATAATCAGTAAAATTTTACATACTTCAACTTTTTTTACGACTTGTTCCGCATTTTCCCAAACAAAATTTTTCAGCCCGGTCTATTATTTTATGTAACATATACATGCATTTAAACAAAATTGACTACATAGTTAAATGTTATTTTATTTCCAGTTAAACGTTTAGGCAAATGATAAATAATCTATAAAATAAATTAAGCAATTTATAAATAAAACACCATTTAAAAGTACATATGAATTATTATTAAAAAATTTGCTTTCATTTTTCGATATTTTAATTTAATCTGTAGGGGAATGTGGGGAATTTCGAACCACACTTTGATTTTGACTCATAACTCACCCGAAAATCAAAATTTTCTACATTTTAGACATGGAGGTTAAACTAGAAACGAAATGCCACGTTTTTGGAGTTGCGGAATTGAAAAATTCGAATTTTTTTCAAAGTTCTAAAGATTTTACAAAAATATTCGATTTTGTCATTTAGAAAAATCGTGGGGAATGTCGAACCACTTTGCAAATTGAGAAAATTTGAACAAATATTGATGTAAAACGTTTATTTATGACTTCGTGATGAGCAAACATAAGATTGTAATGAAAAATATAGAGAAAAAATCGATTTTGTTCATTCGGAGTCGCAGTTTTTGCATGTGAAATAGCCACCAGTCATGTGTACACATCGCAAGTGAGCAGCTCGATCGCACTCGTTGCAATGAATGGTGTTGTTTCGGTTCTGCTTCTTTGCCAATTTTTTGCCGCAAATGATGCAGGAATCATCATCCACGTCTTCATCAGTAGTTGGTGGCTCTTGCTGCTTCTTCTTTGGTGTTACTGAAGCACGAATTTTTTGTTGTTTTGCTGGATTTTCCAAAGTCAAATAATTATTATATAATTATTATATATATATATATATATATATATATTATATATTATAATTATTATAATAAATGTGATTTATAATCTATGGCCGTCTTTTATAAGTTGTTAACAAGATTTCTTAGAAGTTTTTCATACGCCACAATTGAAAAACTACCTATAACTAGTTTTTTGTCGATAATTTATTGCAATTTCGCATGAATATCCATTAAGGAGCATAAAAAATACATTATCTACTTAAAAAATGTCAAAAACTAAGTGGTTCGATATTCCCCACAAAAAGTGGTTCGACATTCCCCACAAGCTATGTTCTACAAAATAGCCGCCCATGAGTCACAGAACCAAATTTCACGCAAAAAAAATTTTTTGAGTTTAAATAATATTCACACATAATGATTTTAAAGATTTACCTGCTTGGTTTTACGCAAAAATGTTGAAAAACCAATGTAGTTTTTAAAACACAAAAACACTTTTGGAATCTCAAAAATCACTTGATTATCGCAGAAAGCACAAAATACGTCTCATCGGTTCTACTGCTAATGGAAAAATGAGATGAAGCTGAAACAATACGATGACAGAAGTTTCGTATATATCGAATGTCAGATAATGACAGATGAGTCAATGGTTCGGCATTTCCCATGGTTCGGAATTCCCCACATTCCCCTACTTTTAGTATTTTAGGGGCAACTTTGGCGGACTTTCGGCATGAGATTCTTTGATTATTTTAAAATTTATCACATAATTTTGTATGCTCAAAAAGAAAAGATAACATTTAAACCCTTTAAATTTTTTAGGCATATAAAAATAACAGGCTATTTTTAAAGACTTTTTACTATTATACAAATCTTAGGCCCTTAGATAAGTTTGATCATCTTTATTTTTTAACATTTTCTTGTACACCTACATATTAAATTTTAAGTCAATAATAAAATAAGGTCCACCCTAGTGCCGCACACGTAAAACTTTGGAAATATTTCGAAAATTAATTATAATTAAAAACAAGCCGTGAAGATATGTAAATCTACTCATTTTATCAAATACTATTCACAACGTACCATCCACTGCATTTTCCCAAATAACGCAGCTTCAAAAAAGAAAAAAAGAAAAAATATAAAAAATAACAATTAAAAAATTTTTTTGCAGCTATACAAAAGATTTTTTTTTACATTACATTTTTTTGAAAAAAAACTTTATTTTTTTTAAAGACATTTCGTTTTTCAAAAAGCGAAAAAAAAAATTAAAAAAATACAAAATTTTTTTTTTCAAAATACGAAAAATTTTAAAAAAATGAAAAAGATATTTTTTTCGATTTTATTTTAAACTTTAACCCCCCGTAACATTTTTGTTTTTGGTGGGATTTCTTTCAAAAATAATAGGGATCTTCCCCTCATAAAACTTGATTTTTACTAAAAATTTCGAGTCGGATCGGATCGGATTATTCGTTCTTGAGTTATTGTGTCCACAAAAAATGCGACATAGGAAGGACGGACGGACAGACAGACAGAGGGACAAATGGACAGACGAACGGAAGGACATTTTCATTTTTTTAATTTTTTTATGAAACACATTTGTATCCAAGATTTTTTTGTCTAGGACGTTTCTTGGCGATTTTGGGAAATTAGAAACTACCGTATAATACTATTCTATTCTAAGCGCTGTGAATAGTATAATAAAAAACTTTTTGCATAAAAAAATGAACGGACTTCTCTCTCTAAAAAGTAAAAAATAAAAAATAAGCCGGTGCCAATTTCACCAATCCCTAAATTAAAAACTAACAATTATTTTTGTTGTTAAATTGTTTGCTGTGAAATTGGCACCGACTTATTTTTTATTTTTTACTTCTTAGAGACACAGAACTTGTAGATTTGTAACTTCATCTAAGCTAAATTATAGTTGTCCTTCCATCTCGACAAGCTGCTGACGTCCCAACGCACTATTAGTGCGTTGTGACGTCATCATCTTAATGATAAATTTCTAAAAAATTAATTTAGTAGTATTTTTATTTCAGCGCCCAAGAGTCCAACCAACTTTATTTTAAACGAAATACTAAAGAAAATCTTTGTTAAACTTTAAGCGTTAAGTAATAATCAAATAACACCTTATGGTATAATCACAAATTTTATAATTTTCTCTTGGTATTTTAATATTACAAGTGCACAGAATCAAGTTTAGCGGCATTTAAAAGATTTTTAGCCTGGCGTAATATTTGAGTCACCCCTTAATCAAGTTATCCGGCTTATTCGAGTTATCCGATCATTTTCTAAAAATTTTGTTGGTATTAGGACCAAATTAAGCCGGTTTTAAGTAAAATTGCGTTAAAACGATTATATTTATCTTAATTACCCGGCTTACCCGGCATTATCCGAGCGTCAAATTAAAGCGGGATCACCTCATGAATGTCTTTTTTAAGTTGCAAAAGGTTTCATCAAATTCTGTTCATCCGTTCAAAAGTTATGCGGGAACAAACATAAAAAAATGTCACACGTCGAATTGATAACCTCCTCCTTTTTCCCGTTTGGCACGGTTTGGCGATAACATTATGATTACCAATATAGAAAGAGTATAAAATAAGCGCTTTTTTATTCTAGGGTACAATCAATATCTAATATTAGATTGGTGCGTAGAAATACAATATTAAGTTAAAATGAAATTACATTTGTTAGTTTTTTGTGTTTCCTATGTAATTTTAGGAAATATACAGACATCAGGTAAGTCAATTATCTCTTGAAAGCAAAGCCGGATTAACTATGGGCCGGGTGAGCCAATGGCCCATGGCCCACTAACCGGGAGGTGGGCACCTAAAACGCGTCCCATTGTACCTTAAATAGAATTGCTATTATTTTTCTGGTCGGGAATTGTACCTTTAAGAGTGACCATTAAAAATCTAAAACAAAGCATACATCTATAGGTCACCCTCCCTTTTTAAAATATTATGCATTTTTTAAACATCGCGTGGGCCGTCAACTACAGAGCCCCATACAATAAACGCCAACAAAATCTATAATGGAGCCCACAGGGAATCTATAAGAGAAGTGGGGCAGGATATAAGGGTGGTATTGGGGAGGTGTGACACTCCCAAAGTTTTTCCATTCGGCAACTCTCTGGAATCATACGAACATTCGGAAAATTTTTAATCGCTAATATCTTAGCCTAAAAGTCTTAGGGGCTATTAGTAAAGGCTTGCAAATATGTCTGGTCTTTTTAAACTCCAAGTGAAGCAAAATGTGTGCAAAAATTAAGGTGGCCAAGAAATTATTCTCCTGTGTCCAATCCATTTTTTCGGAAAATTAATATTTAAATGTTGAATGACGGAAATAATACAATGAGGGGGAGCGCCGTCTTGATGCTATCCTGTTTCTACCTCATGGTATTAATTCTTTCAAGTTTCCAGGGGAATAATTTCTTGGCCACCAAGCTCTCCTGACTTAACGCCACTAAATTCTTATCTCTTGAAAGCAAAGCTGGATTAACTATGGGCCGGGTGAGCCAGTGGCCCAGGGCCCACCAACCTGGAGGTGGGCATCTAAGACTGTAAAAATTTAAATATATAAAAAATATTAATAATGCATAAAATCTTCGATGCTCACATGCAATCATGGGGACTACGCGTACCAATGTACCTTTTCCAAATAGAATTAGTTATTTTTTTTTGTCGGGAATTGTACCTTTAAGAGTGACTCCTAACCATTAAAAATCTAAAACAAAGCATACATCTATTATAGATATAATAGGTCACCTTCCTTTTTTAAAATATTATGCATTTTTTAAACATCGCGTGGGCCCTCAACTACAGAAGAGCCCCATACAAGAAATGCCAACAAAATCTATAATGGAGCCCACAGGGAATCTATAAGAGAAGTAGGGTAGGATATAAGGGAGGTATTGGGTGGGTGTGACACCCCCAAAGTTTTTCCATTCTGCAAACCTTTGGAATCATATGAACATTCGGAAAATTTTTAATCTCTAATATCTTAGCCTAAAAGTCTTAGGGGCTATTAGTAAGGGCGTGCAAATATGTCTGGTCTTTTTAAAGTCCAAGTGAAGAAAAATGTATGTAAAAATTAAGGTGGCCAAGAAATTATTCTCCTGTTTCCAATCCATTTTTTCGTAAATAATACCATGAGGGGAAGCGCCGTCTTGCTGCCATCACGTTTCTACCTCATGGTATTAATTCTGTCAAGTTTCCAGGGGAATAATTTCTTGGCCACCAAGCTCTCCTGACTTAACGCCACTAAATTTTTTTATGAGGAAGGAATAGTTTACCAACTAAGATCCTCTAAGTGCACCTAGAGGACTTAAAGACACGCATTACTAATGCTAGTGAGACTATTAATCCGGATATGGTATATGCAGCTTGCAGACGAAATTTAATGTCACGATTTGAACAGTGCATAGTTGAAAATGGTGGCATTTCGAGTATTTTATGACACATAGATGTGGTGAATGGTAGAATTTGGCTAATAACAAAATTAAATTGCCCTTATTTTTCAAATATAAGATTTTTTTCAATATTACTTTTTTTAATTTTTTAAAATTATTTTAATGAATATCGCAGGAACGGTTTATCCGATTTTAAATAGTAGGAAAGTTAATGGCACACCCTGTATATACCTATATACATATTAGTGTATAAATATAGTTTAATCTAATCTCTTTTGCAAAGACAAATTATTTTTTAAAAGAACTTGATATCGTTAGACAAAATAATAGACTTCATTGGAAAAATTATTTTAGACTCCCAGCGTGTTTGGATGTGGACACAAAGTTTAATCTTTCAAAACATAAATAATAGAATTGGCGGTATCTTTAATTTTGAAACAAGGAACGACTTTTTAATCGACTTTGAAAATAAAAAATATTTTGTTATCGTGCAGAATGAAATCTCTGTATATCGATGCAAATTAAATAAAATATTTGACTTAAAGCGAGAAAATGATTATATCGAAAATGCCGAGTATATAAACAACGCATTTAATAAAAAATCAAAAGATTGTGAAAAAATTAACATAAGAGCCGACCAAACATCCTTCTCCGAAGATTTAAATAATTTATTGGAAGCTCTTGCTGTGACCAGAACTTTTAAGGAGTTTGGAGTTGGTTTGATCGGTTATTATAACTTGCTTAATAATATCTTCTGGACTAGGGAAGAACATAGAGCATTGTGGAAAGCTCCAGGTGAGTATCTTTTTTTATTAAGGGGTTGTTCTGATTTTTGGTTTCAAAAAATAGATTTTTTTTTTGCTTTTTTATACTCAATATGTGTAGAATACGCTTCTAAAATATTTTGACGAAATTTGTCTTGTTTAAAAAGTTCATCATAAAATATGACAAGACGTTCCTATAAACATATGTCTAAAAATACGTGTAAGGGAGATACGCCCCTTTGAAAGTGGAACCCTTTGAGATACAGCAAGGAGGTTTTGCATGTGCACTAATCTTAATAAGGCCCATCTTCGTATGTTATTTGTATGTACTTATTTTAACCAGGGGAGTGCGAAACGGAGGGGCCTTATCAGTTTTTTGCCCCAAACTTTTTTATGTGCTTTTTTTTGATTTTTTGTAAAAAATAAAGATTCCTTGAGTAAAAATACATAAAAAATTCATGTAGTGTACACTGTAGGAGCAACCCTTTTCAAAAAAAAAATGCAATTTAGGGTATGTTACATTCTGTGCCACCAAAAATGTTACTTTTTAAAAGGCTATTACTCCTTTAATGTTAAATTTAGTTGTTTCTGTAAAGTATACTTTTTTTGCTCAGTTTTTATTGTAGAATCGCCCTGCAGAATTAAAATTTTATTGTAGCTTTTTTTGTATATATTTTATATAAAAAAAAAACTTTAAACGCGTTCTTCACAAAATGCCATTTTTCAAATCGGTTCCAGCGATAAAAAAAACTATTTAACATATTGACTTAAATCTTTCGGAATTTTGTCGAGAATCATGTTGGTCTAGTTCGTAGGTGTTATTTTTTTTCAAAGGCTAGTAATTTATTTTTTATTCCCCCTTTTTTTACCCGTTTTTGGTAGGAAAAATGGCATTTTTTTGGGTTTTAACTAAAATACGCGTGGAGTTTTGTTTCTTGGAATTTTGACTTATGTCTACACTAGCTAACTAAAGGACGTAATTTTTAACAAGACTGTTTTTGATTTTTATGTTTCGGACCATTGGGGGCGGAGCTATCGCTGGAACCATTTGCCATGTTATTTTTGAGGTGTCTAACTTCAGCGGGTGCTACACATTTATTTATGACGGCAAAAAAAAACTGTGAACTTTAAGAGTTACCTAATACTTTATAAAAGTTTTGTAAATAAAAATAATACAATTCGTCTGTTTCAAAAATCAGAACAACCCTTTAAAATATTTAACCAAAAATATAATTATAATAAATATTATTAATGCATTATACAGGTACACAAAAAAAACTTTTTACTTACTGTATTTTTCTTAAGATTTTTTTGTGTGCTGAAAACGAATTTTGACTGTGAAAAAACTTGCTGACCCCATAACATTTTCAAAAAACTACAAAAAAAAGGATACTGGATGAGCTAGCTCGAAATTTTAAAAGTTCTCTGGCAACTAAACTATTGAATTTTGGTAGTTGTGCCCGATGACATTTTTTATCAGAAAGCCCAGAGCTATAATATAACCGAAATTCATCAATATCTGACTGAAACGACTTTTCCACAGGACCGGCTCTAGCACCTAAACTATTGATTTTTGGGGATTTGGACCTTAGAGACTTTTGATCAGAATGTCAAGAACTATAAAATATTCAATTACTCCAAATCTCACTGAAACCCCTTTTACACAAGAAGGGAGCGAGGTTCTTTGGGGTCAGCGATCATTTTCATTATCAAATTAGTTTTCAGCCCAGAAAAATATAGTCTGATTAAAAGTAATTCACATTGTTTTTTTTGTGTAGGCCGGTGTTATTATTGATATTGATATTATTTTATTATGTTATTAGATTTCTACTATCCATCTGATTCTCGAAGAGGAATTACAGTATTTTCTGGACTGTCGCAATTTACAAAACTTATTGGAGCAAAATCTTTGAAAGGAAACAAGCTAGATTTGAGTGAAATTTTGGTGCAAAAAGATTCCGCCAATATGTTTTACAACATACTCAAGCAAATTAAAAACGTAAGACATACTGGTACCAGTTTGACCTAGTTTAAAAATAAGTTTCAAATATAATTTTTACGGTTTTAGTATTCCTTGGTCTATAATTTTCGGTCTGTCTGTCGTTGAGTTAAACTCAGTGAGTTCTTCTGTCTGTTTAAATGTAAACTTTATAACTTTTAAATAGAATCTTCGATTTGAAAAAATCTTACACCAAACAATTCAGAAGAGAAACAGGACTGTTGGTTTTCTCGTGAATATGAAAATATTCGTGCTCTTACGAATTTAAAATCCTTAGAATCTAGACAACCATATTTGATTGCACGGTTTATTTTTAATTTAATTAAAGGTTATTTTCTGGACTGTCGCAATTTACAAAACATATTTGAGTAAAATCTTTGAAAGGAAACAAGCTAGATTTGAGTGAAATTTTGGTGCAAAAAGATTTGGCCAATATGTTTTACAACATACTCAAGCAAATTAAAAATGTAAGACATACTGGTACCAGTTTGACCTAGTTTAAAAATTAGTTTCAAATATAATTTTTACGGTTTTAGTATTCCTTGGTCTATAATTTTCGGTCTGTCTGTCGTTGAGTTAAACTCAGTGAGTTCTTCTGTATGTTTAAATGTAAACTTTATAACTTTTAAATAGAATCTTCGATTTAAAAAATCTTACACCAAACAATTCAGAAGAGAAACAGGACTGTTGGTTTTCTCATGAATATGAAAATATTCGTGCTCTTACGAATTTAAAATCTTTAGAATCTAGACGACCATATTTGATTGCACTGTTTATTTTTTATTTAATTAAAGGTTATTTTCTGGACTGTCGTAATTTACAAAACTTATTGGAGTAAAATCTTTAAAAGGAAACAAGCTAGATTTGAGTGAAATTTTGGTTCAAAAAGATTTGGCCAATATGTTTTACAACATACTCAAGCAAATTAAAAATGTAAGACATACTGGTACCAGTTTGACCTAGTTTAAAAATTAGTTTCAAATATAATTTTTACGGTTTTAGTATTCCTTGGTCTATAATTTTCGGTCTGTCTGTCGTTGAGTTAAACTCAGTGAGTTCTTCTGTCTGTTTAAATGTAAACTTTATAACTTTTAAATAGAATCTTCGATTTGAAAAAATCTTACACCAAACAATTCAGAAGAGAAACAGGACTGTTGGTTATCTCGTGAATATGAAAATATTCGTGCTCTTACGAATTTAAAATCCTTAGAATCTAGACAACCATATTTGATTGCACGGTTTATTTTTAATTTAATTAAAGGTTATTTTCTGGACTGTCGCAATTTACAAAACATATTGGAGTAAAATCTTTGAAAGGAAACAAGCTAGATTTGAGTGAAATTTTGGAGCAAAAAGATTCGGCTAATTTGTTTTACAACATACTCAAGCAAATTAAAAACGTAAGACAAACCTTGTACCAGTTTGACCTAGTTTAAAAATTAGTTTCAAATATAATATTTACGGTTTTAGTATTGCTTGTCTATAATTTTCTGTCGCAATTTTCAAAACTTATTGGAGTAAAATCTTTGAAAGGAAACAAGCTAGATTTGAGTGAAATTTTGGTGCAAAAAGATTCCGCCAATATGTTTTACAACATACTCAAGCAAATTAAAAACGTAAAACATACTGGTACCAGTTTGACCTAGTTTAAAAATTAGTTTCAAATATAATTTTTACGGTTTTAGTATTTCTTGGTCTATAATTTTCTGTCTGTCTGTCCCTGAGTTAAACTCAGTGAGTGTCTTCTGTATGTTTAAATGTTAACTTTATAACTTTTAAATAGAATCTTCGATTTGAAAAATCTTACACCAAACAATTCAGAAGAGAAACAGGACTGTTGGTTTTCTCATGAATATGAAAATATTCGTGCTCTTACGAATTTAAAATCCTTAGAATCTAGACGTCCATATTTGATTGCAGGGTTTATTTTTAATTTAATTAAAATTAAAAGCGTTTGTACCGAATTATTAATTAAATTAAATTTATTTGTAACAACCATACATATAGTTCTCGCATAAAAAAAAGTCTCCGATGAAAGGGGGAAGAATCATTCGCGCTCTCTTCTTTCCGTCAAGAGCGTTATAAGGCGTGCGTGCATACAACGGGCCTCCCACTTGCACACACATTCCAAACATATTTCCCGTAGCCACAGATCCGTGCGTCAAACTATACTAGGGAATTTTCGAGGACTTTCTTTGTGGATTTTTATTATTCTAATTATTTAATTTTTACTCCTTGGAATCAAGCATTAAATTTTATAAATGACAATCCAAATTTGGTTTTTGCCGTATCTTTCTGGCAAATTGATTTAATTAAAATTGCTCCATCTACCGGCAGTTTTCGGTGGCTTGGACCGTGTAGAGATAGATATTTGATCGGATCTATACGGATGGACATGGTTCTGGGTTTTTCGTTGTGATGCTTTTTCTCTCTGTTCTAAATAGTGGTGTCACCATGAGAAGTTCTGGTGCGGTGTTTGTCTGTCCGGATCCTGTCTGTATCTTTGAACGACCCCGGCTACCGGAGATTCGGTGGAGGGAGCAATCTTATATTTAAAATTTAAATAATTTTTTAAAATCTTTTAATTTTATTATTTTGTTTTTATTAATTAACTACTTTTTTATAATTTATATTTATGTATATATATATATATATATGTGTGTATATATTTTTATGTATACATTTAATTAATTTTTAATATTATTTAATGTATGTATTATTGGATAGATCTATATAGAATGAAAATTCTCCAGATCCTTAAATAAATTTATCTTATCTTATCTTATCTTAAGTTTTTGAAAACTAAATGAGTAGAATAACATAATGTAAATTTAATTCAACTTGGATGTATGCAAGTGTATTTGTTAACCTAATAGTTAAGGCCTATTCAGAAGTTTGCATAAGAACATAAAACATAAGAATGCGATGCCGTGATTGGCTTACAACATACATGGCGGCACATCAAGCCAATCACGGCATCGCATTCTTATGTACTATGTTGTTAAGGGGTAATTCTACATAGGAAAATAGAAAAAAAGTTCCTATAAACATATGTCGTCGTAAGGAAGTTAAGCCCCTTTGAAAGTGGCTAAAAACTTCGGTTTTTATTTAACGACTCAGGAACGCTTTGAGGTACAGCGACGAGGTTTTGAATGTAAACTAAACTTAATAAGGCCCATCTTCTTATGCTATTTTCATGTAGTTATTTTAAACAGGGGTGTGCAAAAATGGGGCTCTATTAGTTTTTTGTCCCAAACTTTTTGCTGTGTAACTTTTTTGTCATTTTATTTTTGGAATTTGATTCCTCAGGTCAAAATACATAAAAATGGTACTTTTGTTCTAATACTGTAGGATTAACCGTTTTCGAGAAAAATTCATTTGAAGGTAAAAATTCACGGATCGGGGATGAAAAATTCAGTACTAATGGAGCTTTCTTCGTCAGATCAACAAGCTCCGGACCTTTATCTCTCCGATTTTGCTCAAATTTGGCATATCCTCATCAAATAGGGTTAAGATTACTAGACCAAAAATATTTTTCTAGAAAACGACGAGTTTTGGAGATATTAGGGTGGTCATTTTTGACGTTTTTTAAAATTCCATAACTTTATTTACATAAATCTAAATATCAGGACTTGAGTAAAACATAGAAAGATATTTTTGCCAGATATCAAAAGAAAATTAAATTTCACTCTTAACCAAGAAAAAAATTAACCACCAATTTTATTTCAATATGGCGGCCTACTAGATGCAACTTGTCAAATTTAAAAATGCTATCCCCAAAATACACCCCTTCGATGTTTTTTATTTTTTGTCAGTGAACTCATAAATAGTGGTGGAGTATGCCTATAAAATATTAGAAAAAGTATTTGACATTTGTAGAAGTTAGAGCAAAAAATGTGCGGTAGATGTCCAATAGTCAACACCGAAAATTTGTTTTGGCTTCAGAAACTATTTTTTTTATCAAAGTGAGCCTTGAATTTAACACTTTTACACGTAATATGTATGTGCCAAAATGTTGTAACAATTTAACAAATCTCTCTCCAACCCCCACCCCATAAAATAACCCCCCAAATGAATTAAATTGTGTCCCAGAATATTTCCAAAATCTCTTTGGGGTAATCATATTTCGTCAAAATAATGCCACAAGTTCATATAAAATTTTTGGCTACGGCCTCCCCACTCTGAGATATTTACCCCAAATGCTTTTTCTAATATTTCATAGGCATACTCCACCACTATTTATGAGTTCACTGACAAAAAATAAAAAACATCGAAGGTGATGTATTTTGGGGATAGCATTATTAAATTTGACAAGTTGCATCTAGTAGGCCGCCATATTGAAATAAAATTTGTGATTAAATTTTTTCTTGGTTAAGAGTGAAATTTAATGTTCTTTTGATATCTGCCAAAAATATCTTTCTATGTTTTACACAAGTCCTGATATTTAGATTTACGTAAATCAAGTGTTTGGAATTTTAAAAAACGTTAAAAATGAGCCACCCCAATATCTTAAAAACTGGTCGTTTTCTAACAAAATCCTTTCGGTCTAGTAATCAAGACCCTATTTGATGAGGATGTGCCAAATTTTAGCAAAATCGGAGAGATGAAGGTCTGGCGCCGGGTTGATCTGACGAATAAAGCTCCTAATATGTTTAAAATCCAAACTAAAATTTTAATGATGCAGGGTTATTCTATGTCAAACACTAAGAAAAAAAGTTTTTTTTATACATATAGGTCGAAAAATAGCTTTTAAAGCTACTATGGTCCTTTAAAAATGGTGCATTTTTAGGAGCCCATAGCTCCCTTAGGACTCATTTTTGGAGGTACCAGGAAATGAGGTTTTTCTTGGTACATTCACCTTGCGTCACTGAAATTCAGATTTTCAAGATTTTAGTATTTAATTTTTCGTCCTCGAACCGTGAAATTTCAACTTTAAATAAATTTTTCTCGAAAACGGTTAATCGTACAGCATAAGAACAAGAGTACCTTTTTTATGTATTTTGACCTAAGGAATCATATTCCAAAAATAAAATAACAAAGAAGTTACACAGAAAAAATTTTGGGACAAAAAACTAATAAGGCCCCCCAGTTTCGAACATCCCTGTTTAAAATAAGTACATAAAGATAGCATATGAAGATGGGTCTTATTAAGGTTAGTTTACATTCAAAACCTCGTTGCTGTATCTCGAAGCGTTCCTGAGTTATTAAATAAAAACCGAATTTTTTAGCCACATTCAAAGGGGCTTAGCTCCCTTACGACGCATTTTTAGACATATGTTTATAGGAACTTTTTTTCATATTTTTCCATGTAGAATTACCCCTTAAAATTAATGACCTCATTTACTAGACATCCTGTATACCTATTCTAAGAATATTAATAACTTTTCTTAATGAGGTATTATCTGTATAATAATGGGGGTTATCACATTTAATAAATAAATAATAAATAAATAGCTATAGCTATATACAGGGTGTCCCAGAATGTTTCCAAAACCTCTTAGGGGTGATCAGATCTCGTCAAAATAATGCCATAAGTTCATATAAATTTTTTGGCTACGGTCCCCCTACTTTGAGATATTTGCCCCCAAGATGAAAGTTTAAGAAAACGAATGCGCATCGAATGATTTTAACAGAAGTGTCGAGAGTTATCAGAAAAGTCAGGGGCGGACTTTCGTTATGGTTCCAAACACCTAAGTCTTTTAGGCTTGCATATTTATGACTTTTGATAACTTTTTTACGTTTGCTGGGAAATTTTTATTAAAAAAAAGTACTCTAGGCAAAATTCGATAATGAAGCGTGTCCGAGAAAAAACCATTTTTTAAATCCAAAGCCAGGAAGACCGCAAAAAAATATTTTTATATTGTTTCAAAAATGCTATAAATTATTTTAAAATTTTTTGTTGAAATTGAATTAAAAAGTTCACATGAAACTTTCGGCTTGGGGCCTCCTCCTTTAAGATATTCGGCTCTTAGATGAAAAATAAAAATCAAATTTTTGCACCACTTTTTTAATATTTTTTAACGATACTTTTAAGGTTATTTTTCTATTTTGCGACACTTATAAGGTCATAATCACACGCATTTTGGGTGTTCTTATAGGCCCATAAGAGGTCTCTACTTTTTTTTCTGTTGGGTTGGCAACATACCAAAGCCTATCTCTTGACGTTTTGCGTGCAAATGTCAATGTCTATTTAAAGTTTAATTTTTTAAAAAATTTTGTATTTAGGTTATTTTTTACCATGTTAAAATTGAGGACTGGTTAATTGCAGTGAAAAAAGAAGAGATGACTGTAAAATATATCAAAATATCATTTGTTCTTAGAATTTTAAACATAGTGTAAACTGTAATGCCAACCCAAAACAAAAATCCCTAAATCAGTCATCAATTTAAATGTAAGTTTTTTAAATTTTAGAGCAAAATAGAAAAAATTGTATAAAGCACTCGTTTCATAACACGTTTTTATAGCACTAGTACTTTAGAAAACTCGCCGCAAGCGGTTCGTTTTCTAAACTTGTACTCGTGCGCTATAAAACGTATGTTATGAAATAGGTACTTTAATGTACTATTTAGCAACTTAATATGCATGGAATTATTTTAACAGATTTTTGAAAAGATATCAGGAAAGTCAGGGGCGGACTTCCGTTATGTTTCCAAACCCCTAAGTTTTTTAGGATTACATATTTCTTATTTTCGATAAAAAATTTTATATTCGCTGAGTAATTTTGATCAAAAAAGTACGCAAAAGTCGATAAAATGAAACGTGTTCAAGGAAAAGGCACCTTTTAAATCCAAAGGCAGGCGGAGCGTAAAAAATATTTTTATATTGTATCAAGAATGCTATAAATGATTTTAAAAATGTTTGTTTCTTATACAAATCTTTTTAAAATCATTTATATCATTTTTGAAACAATATAAAAATATTTTTTTTACGGTTTTCCTGGCTTTGGATTTAAAAAATGCATTTTTCTCGAACACGCTTCATTTTATCGAATTTTGCCGAGAGTACTTTTCAAATCAAAATTGCACAGCCAACGTAAAAAAGTTATCGAAAGTCTGAAATTTGTAACCCTAAAAAACTCAGGGATTTGGAACCATAATGGAAGTCCGCCCCTGACTTTTCTGATCACTTGTGAAACTTCTGTTAAAATCATTTGATGCGCATTAATTTTCTTAAACAACTCTAAAAAAAATGTCAAAAAATATTAAAAAGTAAAAAAGTTATACAAAAAAATTTTATTTTCTTTTTCATCTTGGGGGGCAAATATCTCAGAGTAGGGGGCCGTAGCCAAAAATTTTATATGAACTTGTGGCATTATTTTGACGAGATCTGATTACCCTTAAAATTTTGGAAATATTCTGAGACACCATGTATACATAGGATTTAAAAATAAAACAAAGCGAGTTGTAAACCGCTCAAGGTATACAAATTGGAGGATCTACGAGGTAATATCTCGAGAAAATCCGATAAAATTCGAACTTTACGAAACTTGGATATTTTTCAAGATATTTCGATGTAATTTTAACGGAAATCAAAATAATTCTTAAGGGATTACCTCCTAGAAGGAATTCAGGTGTAAAGTTTCTTCAGCGGTTTACACATAAAAGCGAGGGGCTGACCGCGTTTGAAATTTGTACAAAAGAGTTCCTCAGAGTTCCTTCGGCGTTCCTCGGAGTTCCTCCAGAATTCCTTGGGAGTTCCTCCTATGTTCCTTAAGGGTTCCTCTCTGGAAGGGGTAATTTTTGGCAAGTAAGCCGTAGAAATTACCGCGCTATGCAAGCACTACTGCCAATAAGGCACCCTCAAAAAAAAAACTTTGTCCCTGGTGGTTTCAACCAAACTGGGCGCCCCTACAAAAGAAGAAGTGGGTGCCCAAAAAATACCTTCATGAAAAAAAGCTTTGTCCCTGTGTCCCTGACGGTTTCTACCGAACTTGGCGCCCCTTCAAATAAAAAATGGCGCCCCAAAATTACCTTCAATTCAACAGAAAAAAGCTTTGTCCTTTGTCCCTGGCATTTCTACCAAACTAGCGCCCCTTCGAAACAAAATTTGGTGCCCCAAAATTACCTTCAGGAAAAACAGCTTTGTCCCTGATCTACCAAACTTGGCGCCCTCAAATAAAAAACGGCGCCCCAAAATTACCTTCAACTCAACAGAAAAAAGCTTTGTCCTTTGTCCCTGGCAGTTTCTACCAAACTTAGCGCCCCTTCGAAACAAAATTTGGTGCGCCAAAATTACCTTTAAGAAAAAATGCTTTGTCCCTGCCGGTTTATACCAAACTTGGTGCCCTTCAGAACAAAATTACCTTCAGGAAAAAGAGGTTTGTCCCTGACGATTTCTACCAAACTTGGCGCCCCTTCAAAAAAAAGTTGGCTCCCAAAGGTAGGATGTTTTGATAAAATAGTTTGAAAATAAAAACGTTAATCCGCATGGGTAATAAATAATAATTGTTTCTGACCGCATCTAAAATTTGTACAAAAGAGTTCCTCAGAGTTCCTCTGGGTTTGCAATGCAAAGAGTTCCTCGGAGTTCCTCGAGAGTTTCCTCGAGAGTTCCTTAGAGTTTCTCGGAGTTCCTCCAGAGTTCTTCAGAGTTCCTCCCCTCGCATAAAAGGAAAGGCTATAATGTTCAGCTTTTAAGCTCTTTTTAAATTTTTAGAGTAAACTTGATTTAGTGGAAATATTGAAGAAGCCATTGCAAAATACCAAAACTATGCTGCAGATTTTAAATAACTTAGGTGGCAAAGACATGACGGGCGTTAGTGGTGCAATTTCTATTTGGTACCAGCTGAGCCAGATAGGAAATGGAAATGTTACTGAAGATTCTGTTCGGAAAGCTGTACAAGAATTTAAATAATTATTAATTTTTCACAATAAATACATTGTAATTTACTAATAAGTTATTTTATTTCAAGAAAATAAATGTAGTTGATTAATAGTATATTAGGGTGGGTCAAAAAAAAGACTATTTTTTTTTTACTTTATACCCTGAAAAATCGGTTGCTAGTCACATCTAGAAAATTCTCACCAAATATGAGCTCTTAATTTTGATAAAAAGGTCCTCCGCTTTACAATTTTCCATTTTTTCCTCAGTATTAGAAACAAAAATTCATATCTCTTTGAGAACTGTTCGTTAAAAAGTATCTCTCATCATATTCTTGTAGGAAATCAAACGCTCCACAAAAAAGGTCTCTTACAATTTTTTCGTAAACCTCACCGTTTAAAAGATATCAAAGGTTAAAGTTTGATTATTTTAAGAGACATTTCTGTTTTGCTTATAAATTTTATAACTCGTTTACAAAAAATTGTTATGAATTGCGCAATATATAGTTTTGTAGGAAATTAACTGCTCTACAAAAATGGTCTCTTACGATTTGTCGATTAAATTAAGCCTTTAAAAGATATTCATCGTCACACTTCAATGCTTACTAATTTTAATAGTTTTTGATGAATAATTCGAAAAATTTCAAGGATCTTGGAGGTAATATCTCGAGAAAATCCGGTAAAATTCCAACTTTACCAAACTTTGGTATTTTTCAAGATATTTCGATTTAATTTTAAAGGAAATTCAAAATAATTCTCAAGGGATTACCTCCTACAAGGAGCTCACATGTACAATTTCTTCAGCGGTTTACACCTAAAAAGAAAGGCTATAATGTTTAGCTTTTAAACTCTTTTTAAATTTTTAGAGTAAACTTGATTTAGTGGAAATATTGAAGAAGCCATTGCAAAATACCAAAACTATGCTGCAGATCTTCAATAACTTCGGTGGCAAAGACATGACGGGCGTTAGTGGTGCAATTTCTATTTGGTACCAGATGAGCCAGATAGGAAATGGAAATGTTACTGAAGATTCTGTTCGGAAAGCTGTACAAGAATTTAAATAATTATTAATTTTTCAAAATAAATACATTGTAATTTACTAATAAGTGATTTTATTTCAAGAAAATAAAGGTAGGGTAAAACCCCCAATTATTGGCACTTTAAGAAATTTTCCACATATATTTTATTATAACTTATTAAATATTTCATGTTATCAAGAATAAAATATTTTACATCATTTAGTAGTTATTCTATTTTATATATTATATAAAATTTAAACTGAGATCTTTATAATATTAAAGAATTTTTTTAATTAATTACAAGAATACACAATTTCGTATTATTGGCACCTTTTTTCTAATAATTGTCATCCAGATTTTCCTATTATTGGCACCTAATTTTTGCTTTGAAGCAACGGAAAAAAATTACTGAGTACCTACTTTTTGTTGAATAATAAACATTTTAGTATCAAAATAAAATATTTAAATTGGAATATTGCAGTTTTATACATATTAACTAAAGGCTGTAAACAAAAACTCAAATTTATTTTAGAATTACAAAATTTTAAATATCTCTATATTAAAATTAAAATATTAGTTACCTAATACTAATTTGTATCCATAAAATAATGCCTAGTTACCTAGGTACACTTATCTAAAAGAATTATTAGGTTTCAAGACTAATTTTGATGCGCAAGTTTTGCATACAATAAACCTGTGCCAATAATAGGAATTTAATATAATTTGGACGCCTATTATGGGCACCGTGATAAAAAATAAAATTCTAAAGAAAAATTAAGTTTATAGACAAAATTAAGTGTAAAATGTATATACGCACATATTTATTGAGGAAAAACTGTAAGTTTTTCATTAAACGCTGTTTAGAACTCATTTATTTGATATAAGTTTTTGGCAAAAACTGTATCTTTTGTACCCGCTTTAAAATATGGATTTGGTTTTATCTTATATAAGATGTGGCAATACGTATGTATATTTAACCGTACAAGTAATAAATCTATTCAATTTAATTTAATTTATTCTATTAATTTAGCATTTTAACTGGTTGCCAATAATTGGAATAGGATTTTTACTAAAGAAGCTAATTATTGGCACCTGTGCCAATAATTAGAATTTAGTTTAATTTTGTATACCAATTGTTTGCACAGTCGAAATTAAATAAAAATGTAAAGAAAAATAAAGTTTTTAAGGCTAATTAATAAGTAGAATGCATATACTTACTAAAATTATCGAGAAAAAATAGTAAGTCCATCAATAAACGTCTTTTACTAACCTTCTATTTAAAGCACTTCCTTAGCACAAACCTTAAAAATTCACACTTACGTAGTTCACACGAAACTGCTAAGACTCTAGTGCAAAAGGGGGAAAAATATGTTAATCGCATTTAAAGTATAATATTTAGAAATATTGCCACTTCGTAAAAAATATAGTTAGATTAAGGTACCAATAGAGATTTTTTTTATATAAAAGAAAATATCACTCCAGTGGCAATAATTAGCGGAGTGCCAACGATTGGGGGTTTTACCCTAGTTGATTAATAGTATAAACTCGGCGCATTATCTATCTGAGTAACAAATTGGATCAAGGCAGCTAAGATTAGTGTTTTAAAAATGACTGTTAGTGATATTTTTATTGTCTATTGTGCTTTTGACAATTTTTGACATTTAGATTAAATTATCTGTCATGTTACATCTTTTAAATAATTATGATGACAAAATGTCTTTAAAACGAGAAAGTCCGTTTAAAATTATAACAAAAACAAGATGATCATGAATTAAAGTAAGCTTTTTTATTCATAATATGATATTAAAATAAACATTTACATTTTAGGAAATTACTACATAAAAATATAATATAAATCCAAACCTGCTAATCTATTTATAAACTTAAAATGGGATAGCTTTCAAATTTTAAATGCTACTAAAAACTGAAAATTTGTTTAAAATAATAGTCCAAGTAAGTGATTTTATTTATATTATGTATAATATATTATAATAAAGTAAAATTTTACGTTCTAGAAAACTTTTTAATACTCTGAAGTTACCGGCAGTAAATAAACTGTTTGCCCCACCGCCCTCTACTTGTTTCACAATCCCGAAGACCTGAGCTGGTGTATTATTATACGAACTTACCAAAAAAATCTTTGCTAATAACAAAAATACATCGTTTACTATAAAACTTTTATTGAGCACTGCATTATATTGCTTTATTTTAGTAATACATTTGTAAATTGATCCTTTAGTTTCTTTTTTCAGAACCTATCTTGTTCTTTTTACCATCATTATCTTTCTGCTTTTCAAAAATTATTATGTTTTTTTATTTCAATGTCAAAATAATGTTTTGATTGACAAAGAATTTAAAATACAAGTTAGCAACCTTACATAGGGGATTAAATGTATTCTACCAACAATAAAACAAAAAACAGATGAGAATCAACTCAGATAGATAATGCGCGGAGTATATGTTTTGTTTGTTTGTTTGTGTGTTTGTTCATTTGTTTGGGAACGGGAGCTTTCGTCGAAAAATTTACCGCGAAAACAAATATCGCGAAAATATTTCGTAGAAAAAATTACCGCGAAATTTTTTTTTCCGCGCAAAGGATTAACAGCGAAAAAATTTAACGCAAAAAAATATTAAAGTAAAATAAAAATAGCGAAAACTATTACCACGAAAACTTTTAATAGCGAAATGCAATTACCGCGAAAAATATATAGCGAAAGTAATAGCCGCGAAAATATTTAACGCTCAAAGCAAATTTGACGTCTAATTTTAAATTATAAAAATACGTTTTTTTATAATACTTTTTCGTTAGCTACGCCAAGTTTAATATATTACCAATTTGTTTAATTCAGTTTTATAATTCCAAATTAACAAAATTTTAATATAACTAAATTGTTTGGTTTGGTTTTTAAAAATATATGTAAGTAAAATTATGATTATATTACTAATAAATATTATATAATATATGAGTAATTTCTTTATATTGGTGTTATAAGTTTAGTATTTAAAAAAACATAAATAGGATTAAATTTTTTGGTTTGGTTTGTTTGGTTTTGTTTTTGATAAAAAATAAAATTAAAACTATGATTATAAAGTAAGCGTTTTATTCAAAAAGTATGTGCGATTATATTATTACGACGTAAAAGTATGCGCCATTTTTATTCTCGCGATAATAGTTTCCGCGGTAAATGTTTTCGCGGTAATAATTTTTCACGGTAATTACTTTATCGCGGTGAAACCTTTCGCGGTTAAATCATTGCGCGGTAAATGTTTTCGCGGTAAATGTTTTCGCGGTAAAATTTTCGCGGTAAATTTTTCGGCATCTCCTAGATTCATTTGTTTGTTTAACCTCGTACTATTCTAGTTTAGTTTTGAGCACGCGTCCATGTATGGAAAACGAGCCCCAGAGCCGGGAGTTTTCCAATGGACGAGTGCGCCAAATATCTTATGGAAATAGTTCTTTATACTATTTTATCTATTTGCGCTTTTTATTTTGCTTACAAAGTACTTTAGTTTTGATTAATTTCAATATGACTGATTTGGGGAATTTAATATATTTGTATTAATTACAGTGACAGTTAAATTAAAATTTTTCATTTCTTTTTTTTTAATTGCAAATTCATATTAATTAAAAACTTTTCAAGTTTTAAGTGTATTTTTTATAGTTATTTTGAATAATAATAAGAACTTAAAAACTATAATTTAAAGATATACCAGTTTTTTCTACTATATTGGTTTAAAGGGTAATTTTTAATCTTTTTAGCCACAAGAAATTGCCATATTTTTGTGTGAGGGCAAAAACACATGAATATTCAAAAAAGTCCTAAATTACTTTCTTATTCAAAAAATGTTCAAGATTAATGGTTTTGTATACTAAAATTTAATTGGAAAATAAAACAATAAATATTTAAAAGACAAATGGGTTTATTTTTTTTAAGTCAATTTTTGCAGGTGAGTTAATTCAAACATACAACAACTTTCTTTACGAGATGTCCTGGATTTTCACAAAGAAAAAAAAACAATTTCACTACCAACATGGCCTTTTTGAATATTTATAACTCGATTCTTTTTAATATATCGTCGGCTTACAAGTAAAGAGCACTAAGTCCAAAAACATGGTTTTGAGATATTGACAAATTTAACTTTCACTGTTGTTTTTTAATTTTTGTAATAATTGTTACAAAAATACACGTTTCGCCAAACAAACACTCAGTCGCTTAGTGCAGAAACATTTGAAATAATCTACAAGTAAAACGCACTAAGTGACTTTTTGCCTATTGCCTATTGCCAGATAAAATTTTATTCAAAATCAAACTGGTGCGTTTTGTATAGTGGGTAACTCTCTTGGCAGTTCACCTAGAAGTTAGTTCGGTTTACCTGTACATATATCAACAAAAATTAATTACAGTACCCTAAAAATCCCATTTTTCCAAAAAAGTGACTTAGTGCCTTTTACTTGTAAGCCGACGATATTAAAAAAATTATTTAAACAAAAATTGTTTGAAATTTTCTGCTGAACAAAATAGGTTACTTGCATTTTTATCGTAAGATGCATATTTAGCTAGATAACCGCACTCACCCCTAAAATTGAAGATTTTTTTCTATATCTTATTCATTGTACTTATTTTATTTTGTACTTATTCTTAAGCATTTAAGTTTTTTTTCTTTATTTATTTTTATAGTCAAGGTCAAACCTTGTAATAAGAACATTGTTTCTTCAAATGCAATAAATTTATTATTATTATTATAACCACTTTTATTGTCCGATGAATAATTTGGCTAAAAAATGAAAAAAAAAAGCAACTTCACCTCCAACATGGTTAACTCGATTGTTATTAATATATTAAAAAAATTATCAAAACAAAAATTGTTGGAAATTTCCTCCTGAACAAAATTGGTTATATACATTTTTATCGTAAGATGCATATTAAGCAACTCAACCCTAAAATTCAAGATAGCGGACACCCCTTACGCAAATCGCCCAGTGAAAAACTAACAGGAGTGTTCTGTTACCATCCACTACTACCCTTTAAAATATCAACCAGTGTACATTTATTGCAATTTACATTGCAATTTACATTTATTATTTGACTGGACTATAAACATACAGCCTGTTCCAAACTCGCCTACATAAATTTGAGGGTATATTAAAAACCCTCTGGGAAATATTAAAATTATGTCAAAAAGAGCCATCTTCATTCAATTCAAAAATAAGAACGCTTTAAGTGGACCAATACTGTTGCTGATGTTAAATTACCTTTTTAAGTTGAATTTGTAGCTATGGAATCAAATTTAATTATTGCAGGTACATTCTCTAGGTGACATGGTGATTAATGTGACATAAATATTTATTAATGTCAAAAAATCACCGCCGGATGGAGTGACCCTATAAAAATAGAATATTTGATAGCCTCTGACGGTTTTGCCAAAATATAATAGTTGAAAATCTCAAACAATGCACGGGTCAACAATTAAAATGCAACCATAGTTACTAATAAGTAAAAACTAATTTGTAGCTAATTTAACATCAGCAACAGAATTGGTCAAATTAAATAGCTTCCTTTTTAATTAGTATTGAAGATGGATTTTTTTTTTAATTTTTTTCATATTTTGCAAAGGGTTTTTAATATACCCTCAAATTTCTGTACGCGAGTTCTGGAACAAGCTGTATAAGTGCATTTAAATAAAATTGACTTTATAGTTAAATTTTATTAATATTTATTATGAAGTTTTAGGTAATTTATAATAATCTACGAAACAAATTTATAATTATAACACAATTTAAAAGTACAATATAAATTATTATTATTTTTTTTTCTCATTTTTCAATATTTTGATTTAATTTTTACTTTTAAATGGTGTTATATTTATAAATTGCCTAATTTATAAATTTATTTCATACATTATTTATACTCCTATCCAGTCATATTAAATTTAAAAAATAAACAGTAGTTACCGTTATTAAGTAAATTACCTAGTCATTTTTGACATCACAAATAACGTATGTGTCAGTAAGGGGCTGTCCATATATTACGTAACGCAAATTGTACCAAAATTCATACACTTCATACCCCGTTTCTGGCGTTATTAAAGGATGTAGAGATTTCATATTTTGGCTACCCCCCCCCCAAATAGGGGGGTGTTAGGGGGGGTAGCCAAAATATAAAATCTCTACTGCCTTTAATAACGCAAGAACCGGGGTATGAAGTGTATGAATTTTGGTACAATTTGCGTTACGTAATATATAATAATAATAATAATAATAATAATAATAATAATAATAATAATAATATTTATTGCTGAAAAATCATAATTACAAATCATATAAGTACAACAGTTTGCAATAAATATGCTAATTATACACTAAAATGTAAACATTTGTGCGTGTAAGAAAAAATTACAAAAAATAATGCTAAATCTAATTCTAAAAATACTTATACATATATACACATCCACACAGACACACATGCACACACCTATATATACATATACATATACACAATAATTAAGTAATAAAAATGATTAATACAATAAGAAACAGTGTAATGTGTAATTTGAGGCTTTGAAAATAAATAAATAAATAAATGTAATTTGAGGCTTTGAAAATAAATAGTTGCTAAAATCTTAGCAAGTATTATTTATGAGTTTTTTGGAGTTTTTTTTTTTATGAAATATTTTTAAGATCAATTTGATCATTTACGAATTTCCTTGGTTTTTGTAGTATATAGTTTTTGCACATTCTTTTAAATGAATTAATTATCGACGTATTTTTAATGTTTTCAGGCAAGTCGTTATAAACCTTAGGACCAAGATATGCTACACTTCGCTGACCGATAGTTTTAAAAACTTTTGGAACAGGTAGGTATTTATTTTTATTTTTTCTGGTATTAACTAATTTATATGTCTTTTTTTCAGAATGTGAATATGTGAGGGGGTTCAAGTAAAATAATTGTCTGCAATCCATTTTATTAGCAAGACGGAATAGATCATCAGTGGGGTAAGTTATATCAACATTATGAATTATTTTAAGAAGTCTTTTTTGCGCAGTTTCCAGATCATCTAATTGGTTTTTATAAACACCACCCCATCCTAGGATACCGTATCTTAGGCGAGACTCTACAAGTGCGTTGTAAACGGTGTTTAGTTGAGGGATGCTTAAAATGGGTTTGAGTATTTTAAAATACGGAATAAGACATCTAATCTTTTTTGTTATTTGTTGTACTTGTAAATCCCACCTAAGATGTGGATCTATAGTAATGCCCAAAAATTTTGTTGAAGGTTTCTACGTTGCTTTTAAAGGTGAGCGTATTAAAATCCGGTAAACTAATAGTATATGAACCAAATGCCATAAAATTAGTTTTTTCTATATTTAACGTTAGGACGTTGTAGTCGAGCCATTCTTTGAATATAATAAAATCTTCCTCAATTGTTTTCTGTCTTTCAGATAGTCAGTCAAGAGTTTCAAAAGGGTACCTCTTACACCTATATTCTCTAAAATCACAAGCAGTTTTTCATGGCTGACTGTGTCGAATGCTTTAGCAAGGTCGAGAAATATGCTTATAGCAGGCATTCCTTTATCAATAGCATCGTAAATTTCTTTTATCAATGTAATTATAGCATTTTGTGTAGATTTACCCTTTTGAAATCCAAACTGCCTATCCGAAATTATTTTATATTTTTTAATATAGCTATCTAGGCGAACTTTTAAAAGTGATTCAAAGATTTTTGTGAACCCAGTTATAAGCGAAATTGGTCTATAGTTTACCGGATCCTTTTTATCACCTTTTTTATATATGGAAATGACTATCGACGTTTTAGAAGAAGTTGGACATATACCTGTTTCGAATATTTTATTAATGAGTTGAGTTAAAGGGTAGGCAATTGATTCCGAAATATGTTTTATAGTATTGCTGTCAATGCAATCTATCCCCACTGATTTTTAATTTTTTAATCTTTTTATAGTTAATTTTACTTCCTCTGGGTTTGTAGGTAATAAAAACATAGAATTTTGTAGCTTTAATTGTTTTTCTTTATAATTTTTTACTTTTTTTATCTTTTTAGCTAATTTATCCCCTAAATTTATATAGTGGTTGTTAAAAGCGTCACACATTTTTTGTTTATCAGTTATTATTTCTGTTCCCTTGCGTATTTCTTTAATTTCTATATTTTTTGTTTGTGTATTTTTTAAGTTATTTATAGTTTGCCACATATCTTTGTTATTTGCGCTGGAACCAATTTTATTTTTATAAAAATCATTTTTGTTTTGGTTATTAATTTATTTAAGTTATTTCTGTATGTGTTATATTGTATTTTTATGTTAATATTTTGCGTCCTATTGTAAGTGTCTAGAAGTTTATCCCTAACCTTAATAGAATTTATAAGGCCCTGGGTTATCCAGGGTTTCCGTTTTCTATTTTCTTTTTTAATTTTTTTGTAAATTGTGTTTTTATCTATTTTTTGTTTTATTATACTAATGAATTTTTCTGTTGCAGATTCAATTCCGCCATGAAGTATTTCATCCCAGTACGTTTCTAATAAGTCCTTATTTAAATCTTTATAATTAATTTGTTTAATAAAATTCGTGTTATTAATTTTTTGTTTTATTTTATCATTAAATACAATTTGTGTAGCGATAGGGAATGATCTGTGATATTGGTACTAATTATAGCAGGTATAGTATATTCTTCTATGTGATTTTTAGATTTTATAAATATATGGTCTATACATGATTCTTCATTATCTTTTTTCCTAGTTATACCATTTATTAAACATTTAAAATTAAATTCTGACATTATGTCCAAATATTCGCCCGTTGTTCCTACAGGTTTCAAAAGATTTATGTTTAAATCACCGGTAAAAATGCACGTATCTGAATTTTTTAAGTTTTTGTCAAAATACTGATCCAGGTCGATTAAGAATGTTTCCATATTTATAGCATGAAGTCTGTATATTCCTATTATATTTATGTATGTATTATAGAATTTTATTTTTGCATTTATAATACTGCATTCATTTATTTTATCAATTGTATAGGTGTAGTCTATATCATTTTTGAGGAACATTATAACGCCATCGTTTTGATTAAATGTGCCTTCACTATATAATACTGAGTATCCATCTAACTTGATGTACTCTAAGTTTGTTTGTCGAGTTTCAGTTAGAACAATACAATTAAATTTATAGGTAAATTGCTCCAAAAAGATTTCTAACTAAATTTTTTCTTACACTTCTTATATTCACCTGTAAAATTTTAAAATTAATGTTACTTGAATTTATTTTGAAAACCTCATTACACTCATAAGCACTTTCTAGTATATTAGTTTGTATAGTATTTGCGTTAGCGTTAAAATCTCTCAGGAAGTTGTCCATATTTAATTTAAAATTTAAAATATAGTTTATATAAATAATAACAAAATAAACTAGAAAAATATCACTTCGTGCTTAATGCAGATCCTAAAATTAAAACAAACATACATATGAATTAAAATACAACTATCTACCTAACTAAATCTAAAAATACAATCTAATAAAAAAAATACTTAAAACGATACAAAATAAAATATAGAGAACAAGAAAATATAGTTTATATAAATAAAAATAAAAAAGAATATCAATTAAAAATAAATATGGACAGCCCCTTACCGTTATTAAGTAAATTACCTAGTCATTTTTAACATCACAAATAACTTATGTGTCAGTAAGGGAACGTTCAAGTAATACGTAACGCAAAATGTACCAAAATTCATACACTTCATACCTCGGTTCTCGCGTTATTTAAGGATGTAGAGATTTCATATTTTGGCTACCCCCCCTAACACACCCCCTATTAGGGGAGGTAGCCAAAATATGAAATCTCTATAATCTATAATAACGCGAGAACCGGGGTATAAAGGGTATGAATTTTGGTACAATATGCGTTACGTAATACGTTCCCAAAATTGTTAAAATAAAATAATTTTATCCAATACATACAGATAATGAGACAATTACCAGCTTTATTTTAAATAGATACTCAATAATAACCCCCGCGTGGCTTTTACTTTGTTGAGTGGATAATTATTTATTTTACCAAATCAACTGTCACTTTCTAAGCTATTTATTGGATAAAACCTTGTATGGCACTAATGGGTAAACCGATATTACCCTCTCGAAAATTAACCTGCTTGGCTGACGCCTCGCAGGTTAATTTTCTCATGAGTAATATCTTACTTTACCCAATAGTACCATAAATAACTATTATAGACATATAAACTGATTTAAATAATTTATTATGTATTATACTACATATGTACAGTATACAAAATAAAACAGTTATTTAATTTAACAAAGACATAAGATTTTGCTCACACACGGGTCTTTAAAAAAATTTTAACTCCCAAACCATTCCGAAACACCTTCAAAATGGCTCCCAAATAGGTGAATTTTTGGTGACATTTGATGACTTTTTCCAAAAGAAAAAACAATCTGACGACAGGGTTTACATTATTAAGTAAATTACCTAGTCATTTTTGACATCACAAATAACTTATGTGTCAGTAAATTGTTAAAATAAAATAATTTTATAGGAATATAAACTGATTTAAATAATTTATTATGTAATATACTACATGTGTACAGTATACAAGATAAAACAGTTATTTAATAAGGAAGAAATTCACCGACCGAATAAAATAGATCAAAATAGATCACAGATTACAAACAAAGTGCATGAAATGATTGTATATAAAACTGATATATTCTTTTTCGTAGGACCTAGTATACACAAAATAAAGAAAAATGCATGTTCACTATATATCCTCGTTAGGATATTTTTCTATCGCACGAGTACATAGTGCATATTTGAATGAAATGACAACTATGCACACTCATTTATCCAAACGATTACACATATCATTCATTTTGACAAAAGTCATTTGACGTTTATAAAATGTTGAAATATCAAAATTAAACACAGGTAATTCTTTAAAATATACATTTTTAAAGAGTCTAGACTGTAGATCGAACGAGAAATGTTGTTCGCAACTCATTTGCTATAAGTCCTTAGTGCACTGAAGACTAAAGTCGCTTACTCTTTACGAAAACTACTAATTTCGTACGACCTAGTGTACATGAAATAAAGAAAAATGCATGTTCACTATATATCCTCGTTAGGATATATTTCTATCCCACGAGTCCATAGTGCATATTTGAATGAAATGACAACTATGCACACTCATTTATCCAAACGAGTACACATAGCTTTGATTTTGACAAAAGTGGTTTGACGTTTAAAAAAGTTTGAAATGTCAAAATTAAACACAGGTTTGGACTTTTTATATAATATACATTTTTAAAGAGTCTAGACTGTAGATCGAACGAAAAATGTTGTTTGCAACTCGTTTAAAAAAGTCCACTTAAATAATTTTTGACTTGGCTTCGCGTCATCAAAAAAACTTTATTCTCGTGCACTAAGGACTAAAGTCGCTTACTCGTTTCGAAAACTACTATTTCTGAGAGAACAATTATAATGGAATGGTTTGGAATAGATTTGTTGCACTAAAATTTATTTGTAATATTATCAGTACTGCAGTGTAGTATTTATATCATACATTGTATAAAACATCTCTGTAGGTCCTGAACAACTTTAAATAAATAATTAAAATATTCTCCGTCCATAAACTTTAAGGTTAGTGACGTGGCGTATAGCATCTAATTATTGATGTTGTTGGTGTTTATTTAGTTTTAATATGGGTTTAAAAGTTAAACTTGATTTAAATTCTAGTTTTTTTTTTTATGAAGAAATTGGAAACAAAATTCATGAATATGAGAAGCAAAATTATGCAGTGTATAGGCGCGATTCGATGCTCTTAGTTTTTTTAGAGAAAACGTTTTCTCTCAGATTGGGCGAAGCAAATTAAAATCTAGTATTATCAATTAGTATATAGTTGCTCTAATATATTATGCAGTCTGGAAATGTGTGAAAAGAAGAACAAGAAGAAACTGTACCTTAACATTTTATAATCACCATCCGCGGTACCACAAATCTCCCTTAAATTAAGATTTTGTATTCTCTTTAAATTACTTTCTAGCTTCAAGTTTGTATAGGTTATATTACTGTGGTTCATAAAGTTCCAGATATATTACATAAAAACTCTTTTTATTAATGTACCTATTGCATCCAAAACACTTTATTGGTGCCATTTTATCAAAAAGGTACTTTACAATTAGTTTTCATTCAAGTCATGTCAGAAAAGCCTGACTAGTTGATTTTATCTCGTAATAAAAAGCAATATTGCCAAGATGTACATTTTAAGTTAGTTTTATTAAAATATTTTTTTTTTAACAATTACTACCAACTAAAAAGTTTAAATTGATTAATTCTCCATTTCTTATCATTTTAAACCTACAAACAAATACTTTTAATGTGGTCCAAAATACCCCCCTAAAACGATATCCTCCTTTGTTCCTCGAATGCAGCCAAAACATTGAATTTCAGGAATTTAAGGGTAGAAAAAAATTGTGACATATTGGAGCAATGCTGAGGTCAGATTCGGTTTTAGCAACCTCGAAAATATAACAATGCGTCCAAAAAGTCCAAACGAAAATATAACAATGCGTTGGTCGAGCCTCTGGAACATGATTTTTTTTTTCAACAATATTGACTTTATAAAGACTGTAGAGAATTAAATTCTCTACAAGTTTGTTACTTAAATTTTTTAACTAGAAATGCAAAATAGGCGTTCAAATCGACAAAAACAAAAAATCCAATATGGCGGACACTTCCCATATCAAATTTATGGGCAAGAATGTGATTTGTTCATTTACTCCAAGGGGACACTTTACCGAGTCAAAAGTTCTAAATTGTAAATTTTTTCTTTCTTATATCGAATTTAATCTAAAGTCATTGGGCTATGGCAGGAGCGGTTGCCTTTACCTGTGCGCATCTTTGCAGTTACAGTTAACATATATAGTTTGACGCACGGATCTGTGGCTACGGGAAATATAAAAAAGTGCAAGTGGGAGGCCCGTTGTAGGTACGCACGCTTAATAACGCTCTTGACGGAAAGAAGAGAGCGCGAATGATTCCTCCCTTTCGTCGGAGACTTTCTTTTATGCGGAGAACTATGTTTAAAGTTCGCGAAAGAAGAAATTAGTAGTTTATAAAAACTTTGTGTATTACAAAGGTCGTGTGTACAAAGACAAATTTTTTGGAAATCTGTAAAATATAATGATATTGCTTTTAAAGAAAAAAATCATTTTATGGAAGATGGTGTTTTGGATTAAATGTCCGTTTTTGTTTATTATTTTTAAAAAATGTATTTTAGCGGAAATTTTTAATTTTATTTGTTCATGTATTATCATTTATTATTTTTTTTTTACAAAATTAATACGGGAAATTATTTGCTTGTAGATTAGTACATATTTCAAAATAAATCATTTAACATAATCAGTGATTATGTTAATGTACAGTTGGACAAAAAATGTATAGTGGAAAATTTGGATTAGTGCAGTATAAAATAAACACATTTATTAAAAATATTATAAAAATTTTTAAAAATATTATTTTTTGCCTAAGATAAATTGTCATATGTTTTGATCTTTTTTTAAAGATTTTAATTTTTTTTTGGATCTTAAAAAATCGCTAAAATTTTTTTATGTTAGGCATTATTGTAGGTTTCTTAAATGCCTTCTTGAACAAAAACCAACAAAAATTTATATTTTTTATTTTAAAGCATTTGACCGGCGCATTTTAATTTATTTCTGTTAAAAAAGGCTCAAAAAAATATCCAAAAATTTAAATCTCTGTTCGTTAAATGATCAAAACATCAAGAAATTTTTTATTTGAACTCAAAATTTTTGCCTGCGGTGGATTTTATTTGTATCATTTGAAATTTCGCAATAAGTAAAGATATAGGATTGTTTTGGACTATTACAATTTTGGTAAATTCGCCACATCCTTAGTTAAATTGTGCAGTGGGAAAAAAGCTTAAAATAACCCCTGAACATAATATATTATAAACTAAATTAAATTGTTTGATATTTACAAATTTAAAAAATCTATATAAAACATTTTACTATTCCTTAAAACGACTTTTGTTTGATTAACGCAGTCGTCCCTCCATATAGAGATATATGGAAAGGATTTGATTTTCGTAGTTGTCCCTACTTCCCATATGTGGCTCTGAAGAGTGCTAAAAAGCACGAAATCTATCAGTCACTTCGGAGGGACGACTGCGTTAATCAAACAAAAGTCGTTTTAAGGAATAGTAAAATGTTTTATATAGATTTTTTAAATTTGTAAATATCAAACAATTTAATTTAGTTTATTAATTCAGATACCACTGTAAAAGGTGCCCTCCTAGCGTTTAGGATTCAATTGGCGGCAATGATTAATCTGCCCCCTATCGACAGCGTGCAATAGGTTCTTGAAACCAATAACTGCTTCCTTTTTTGGACTGTCGATAGGTTTATCCAGTCTCTGCTTTTAGCAATAGATGTCGCTAGCTGTTTTTGCTTTTCCTTACAACGATTTTTAAACTCCATATAGAGATATATGGAAAGGATTTGATTTTCGTAGTTGTCCCTACTTCCCATATGTGGCTCTGAAGAGTGCTAAAAAGCAAGAAATCGATCAGTCACTTCGGAGGGACGACTGCGTTAATCAAACAAAAGTCGTTTTAAGGAATAGTAAAATGTTTTATATAATATATTATATTAAAAGTTGGCGAAAGAAAAAAATTTTCAGTTTATAAAAACTTTGTGTGGGTATTACTAAGAGCGTGTGTGTATACAAAACAATTTTTTTTGGAAATCTGTAAAATATAATGACTGCTTTTAAAGGAAAAATTCATTCCGTGGTGCTGTTTTGGATTGAATGGCAGTTTTTGTTTACTATTTTTAAAAAATGTCTTTTAGAAAATTTTTTTTATGCGAGGTAATGTCCGTGCGAGGTATTTTATTGAGAGGTAATTTTCGTGCGTGGTGGTGGGCTTTCGAGGTAAAATTTTTCGAGCTAAAGTTGTTCGAGGTAATTTTTTTCGAGGTAAAAATTTTCGAGGTTTTTTTTATCTCTATCCAATTATATTTACTGGAAAAATCATTTTGAGCAAAATCCTCCAAGAAATCTTCCAATTGACACTTTTAAGTTCCTTAAAAGGAACGAGTATCCCGTCAGCCAACTCCGTCAGTATAGTATTATAAATACATTTTCTTTAAAACAAGGCAAATTATAATTATAATTATAATTATATCTCAGCAAAATCCTCCAAGAAATCTTCCAATGGACACTTTTAAGTTCCTTAAAAGGAACAAGTATCCCGTTAGCCAACTCTGTCAGTATAGTATTATAAATGCATTTTCTTTAAAACAAGGCAAATTATAATTATAATTATAATTATAATTATAATTATAATTATAATTATAATTATATTTATAATTATAATTATAATTATAATTATAATTATATTTATAATTATAATTATAATTATAATTATAATTATAATTATAATTATAATTATAATTATAATTATAATTATAATTATAATTATAATTATAATTATAATTATAATTATAATTATAATTATAATTATAATTATAATTATAATTATAATTATAATTATAATTATAATTATAATTATATATAATTATATATAATTATAATTATAATTGAGCAAAATCCTCCAAGAAATCTTCCAATGGACACTTTTTAGTTCCTTAAAAGGAACAAGTATCTCGAATTTCAGCCAACTCCGTCAGTATAGTATTATAAATACATTTTCTTTAAAACAAGGCAAATTATAATTATAATTATAATTATATATAATTATATATAATTATAATTGAGCAAAATCCTCCAAGAAATAAGACTTTTTAGTTCCTTAAAAGGAACAAGTATCTCGAATTTCAGCCAACTCCGTCAGTATAGTATTATAAATGCATTTTCTTTAAAACAAGGCAAATTATAATTATAATTATAATTATATATAATTATATATAATTATAATTATAATTGAGCAAAATCCTCCAATTATAATTATAATTATATATAATTATATATAATTATAATTATAATTGAGCAAAATCCTCCAAGAAATCTTCCAATGGACACTTTTTAGTTCCTTAAAAGGAACAAGTATCTCGAATTTCAGCCAACTCCGTCAGTATAGTATTATAAATACATTTTCTTTAAAACAAGGCAAATTATAATTATAATTATAATTATATATAATTATATATAATTATAATTGAGCAAAATCCTCCAAGAAATAAGACTTTTTAGTTCCTTAAAAGGAACAAGTATCTCGAATTTCAGCCAACTCCGTCAGTATAGTATTATAAATGCATTTTCTTTAAAACAAGGCAAATTATAATTATAATTATAATTATATATAATTATATATAATTATAATTATAATTGAGCAAAATCCTCCAAGAAATAACACTTTGTAGTTCCTTAAAAGGAACAAGTATCTCGAATTTCAGCCAACTCCGTCAGTATAGTATTAAAATGCATTTTCTTTAAAACAAGGCAAATTATTATTATAATTATAATTATATATAATTATATATAATTATATATAATTATATATAATTATAATTATAATTGAGCAAAATCCTCCAAGAAATCTTCTAATGGACACTTTTTAGTTCCTTAAAAGGAACAAGTATCCCGAATTTCAGCCAACTCCGTCAGTATAGTATTATAAATGCATTTTCTTTAAAACAAGGCAAATTATAATTATAATTATAATTATAATTATATATAATTATAATTATAATTGAGCAAAATCCTCCAAGAAATAACACTTTTTAGTTCCTTAAAAGGAACAAGTATCTCGAATTTCAGCCAACTCCGTCAGTATAGTATTATAAATGCATTTTTTTTAAAACAAGGCAAATTATAATTATAATTATAATTATATATAATTATAATTATAATTGAGCAAAATCCTGCAAGAAATCTTCTAATGGACACTTTTTAGTTCCTTAAAAGGAACAAGTATCCCGAATTTCAGCCAACTCCGTCAGTATAGTATTATAAATGCATTTTCTTTAAAACAAGGCAATTATAATTATCTTAAAGTAAGGATTTTTTTAAATCGTTAAATACATTTATTATAGAGAACTGTTTTTTCGTGTTAACACATTTTTTATATGTACTAGGTTCGGACTTTTCGCTTCGCTCGCCAACCCGGAGACAATAAAAAGTTGACAGAGAAAAATAGTTATTTATGGTACTAATGGGTAAAGTAAGGCGTCAACCAAGCAGGTTAATTTTCGAGAGGGCAATATCGGTTTACCCATGAGTGCCATACAAGGTTTTATACAATAAATAGCTTAGGAATTCATATTTTTATTAAAAATTTTAATGACATTTACAAGAAAATAATTTGACAAGTGACAGTTGAGTGGGTAAAATAAATAATTATCCACTCAATAAAGTAAAAGCCACGCGTGGGTTATTATTGAGTTTATCTATTTAAAATAAAGCTGGTAATTGTCTTATTATCTGTATGTATTGGATAAAACTATTTTTTATTATAAGGGGGTAATTAATGTTGACAGAGAAATGTTGGCAGAGGAAAAAACTATTTTATATAATAAAAATTATATGTGGAATTAAAATCACGTTTACCAAACACTGCATTTATTTATTGGATTCATCTTGGAGCCCCTGGGACAGTTAAAGTCTTTTGCAAAATCATCGGAGTTGGACATGGACCCTAGTACCCTAAATTGTTCAGGCGAATGGGAATTGGTCAAAATTCTCTCTTTAAGATCTTCTGGACTGCGCTTGCCACACCACATGTTTGCTGATGAAATCCAAAACATTTGATTTGGAGTATATTTCAGACCTGGTAACAATGCTTCTTGGCCGTTTCTTTGAGTCCATTTATTGTAAGCTGCGTATGCCTCTTTTATACCTCCGTTGTCAGCTATATTTTCACCTTCTGTGTTAATTCCATTTAGCTAAAATACGTAATAATTTATTTAGTCAAAATAACTAACAAAAATATTCAAAATCTATTCATATATGCATAAAGAAATGCGGTTAGTGTGTTAAACAAAAAAAATATTCTTTCGGATTCCTATGTAGAAAAGTTTTTTATACAAGAATCCGAAAGAAAAAAAAATTAAATTTGACACTAACCGGGTTTCTTTATGCAGGGTCACATAATATGGAAAAATATCTATCCTCCATTTGGTTCTTTTTTTGTAACATAATGAAAAATTTCGATAAATTTTACTTAAAACGGTGTCTCGCACTTTAAATTTTATGCCCTTTCACCCCAATTATTAAATTCAAAAATTTATTTATGAAATAAATACCTCGGGAGTTGAAAAAATCCCACTAGGAAAATACATCAGAACGTACCTCTTTCTATTTCTGAAATCTAATTATGTGGATTAATTTTTGAGTTTAACTATCTAGGCTAAAAAGCTTTCAAATTTAAAGTGCAAGACACTAATTTAAAGAATTTTTTACTATGGACCTCAAAAAATTCTTAATATTCCCACTATCCTAAGTAAATCATTTTAAATGATTATAACGAATTTTTATAAATTTTAGTAAAAACTAAAAAACATACAGGGTGTCCCAAAAGTAAGATCCCAAACGAAATGGGGTGGTGGAGGAGGTAATTTCCAATCGAAATAACCGTATATGTTGTTATCCAATTGTTGATGGTATAAAAGTTATTTCAGGTTTTGTATTTTTCCTTAAAATCGCCAAGTTGCTCACTGAAATAAAAATAATAAAAAAATACGACTTCTTTGTAATTATTTTTTTATATATGATACTCACAAGTAAACCCTTCCAACAAAATAATTTTCTTGAAATGTGTTACCTCCTGTGTCAATTAAAAAAAAATATTCCGAGCAATATTTGTTCCTAAATTTTGGGATCTGGAAACGATTTACACTTTAAGTTTGCAAACTATGTGTACGGAAGTTAAAATAATAAAAAATTATTTAAAGAGGTGGAAAATGGAAAATTTATAACCTAGTAGTTGTAGTTCACTGGTTTTAGCAAAAAGAAACTATTAATGGTAAAATTTTTGACAAATTTTCAATTTTACTCGGCAAATGGACACCACATTAATTTTCCTCACACGACTTAGTTGACAAAAAAATGGATATTAAAAAAAATGTTTAAAAATAATCTTGTGTATTATACCTTGTTAGAAAATACTTTAGATGAACAACTTTTTCTGATAGTTGATCAACTTTCTGTAGCTCTCTTTTTCTGTCAGCACATTTGAGTATCATATATAAAAAAAATAATTACCAAAGAACTCATATATTTTTATTTTAGTGGACGAACTTGGCGATTTTAAGGAAAATTACATGACCTGAAATAACTTTTTAATCGTCAACAATTCGATAACAAGATATGGTTATTTTGATTCGAAATGACCTCCTTCACCACCCCCTTACGTTTGATCGTATACTTTTGGGACACCCTGTATTTTCACAAAAAGGCACCGAAGCTTAGAAAAAAATATATATATATATATATATATATATATATATATATATATATATATATATATATATTATGAATAAGAATTATAAACTACTAACTGGCTGGCTTGGTAAAATAACCATTTAATGGTACTGAGTAAATTAAATGGTAATATGGTAATTAAATAGTTAGTTTGAAGAGATATTTGAAGATATGATCAGAAATCTTGATAGAAAATTTGTTGTGGTCCATTCTAATATATGTTTTTTTAGATTATATTTTGTCAAAATTAATGGAGAGCCCCTAGCACAAGCATAAAGCTTATTTGGGGCTCTCCATGACTATGTGTAACTTTCTCAAACAAATAAATTAAATAATAAAATAAAATATAGAATATATAGAAGGGTAAACAGCTGAAAAGAATTAGTACACTCTCTTAGGAGGTAATCCCTTAACATTTCCTCTAAGTTTTCTTCAAGATTACTTTGAAAAATCTTGAAAATCACCCTAAAAAAAGGTCTCAGTTTCGGTAAAGATGAGATTATTCCGTAGTTCCTAGATAGACTACGATTGCCTCCAATTTGTACAATTTCTCAGCGGTTTACCCCTCATATTATATCCAATTAAAATATTTTTTTATTTGTATAATATTATATTGATTCTAATCTTGCTTTTAAGAACACAGTGAAAAATCAAAATTATAAAGCCACCGTTTAATATAACGTTTATATACAAATATAAGTATTATCTAGTATTAATAAGAAACATATTTTCGACGTTTCTTTAAAATAAAACAAGCCGTGAAGAAATGTAATGTTATGCATTCCATTATACAGAGTGGTCCAAAAGTCACCTCCTCCCTCTTAACTTTTTAACCAGTTGAGATATCGACTTCAAATTTGGAACTTTTAAATAAGATAACTTAAACTATCTTTTAGCATATATTTAATACTTTCAGCTCTTAAAATGTGGGCAGGGGGCATGGGGCACATTTTTCTAAATGGAAAGAGGGGTCGTGTAATACATCATTTTAAAGCTTATAAAATTCTCCATTTAACTCCATATTTTTAAATTAAAAAAAAAAATGGGTTTAAAATGGGGTTGAAAATGGGTATTAATGTCAAAATTCCTCTAAAAAAAACAAATAATTTTTTAAAAATGCCTAATTTCATCATAAAAAAATGTTAATTATACTTTTAAACCAACTTTAGTTGACATAAATAAGAATTTATAAAAAAAAACTTAAAAAATCGAATGTTTTAGCACAAAAAATTGAAAAATCAAAACCTTAAAAAACATTTTTAAAAAAATTAAAAATGTTATTTTAAATAGAGAATTTTATAAGCTTTAAAATGATGTATCACACGACTCCCCTTTCCATTAAAAAAAATATCCCCCCATGCTCCCTGCCCACACTTTAAGAGCTGAAAATATCAAATATATGCTAAAAGATAGTTTAAGTTGTCTTATTTAAGAGTTCTAAATTTGAAGTCGATATCTCAACTCGTTCAAAAGTTAAAAGGGGGGGGGGTGACTTTTGGACCGCACAGTATAGTATTCATAGTAAATGGTATATTGCAAAAATTCTAACATTTTTTTAAAATAATCACTTTTTGAAAAAAATTTTTAAAAAAATATACAAATTTTTTTCCAAATCTTTAGTAGCTCCCATAAAACCCATTTTTTGACATATATTTATAGAAACAATTTTTTATATTTTCTGATGTAGAATCATCCCTTAAAATTATTGACGCTCTTTCAAATACACCGTATAAGGATCGATGCAAGCAATAGGTACCAAAATATATACAAAAGTTATACTTTTTTTAGGTTAATTATAATTATAATAATCAATAAGATGATAATTAGTAAATTACCCAAGTAACACAGCAGCTGTAAAGTATCTATTACCGCTCTTTCGCATTAAAGTAGCAACCATATGGCTGCAATTTTGCTATGAAAGAGCGGTAAGAGATACTTTATAGCTACTTGGGTACTTACGTTTAGTTTGAGCTCAGGTACACTGTAGTTTCCATACTGATGATACATTGGGCTCTTTCCAAGAAAGCTGTTTTGGTCTCAGGAGCCCACCAGTCCACTAAATCACCATCTTTGTTATATTGTCTACCACTGTCGTCGAATCCATGGGTTATTTCGTGGCCAATCACATGACCTATAGCACCATAATTAATGTATTTCGGTCTTTCTGCGTTGAAAAATATCCCTTGGAGTATACCGGCTGGAATTTCTGAAAAAAAAAATATATTTTGGGTTAAAATTAAATTTTATTTTAAAATTTATTGTTTAAAGAGCACATTTTATAAAATTATAGATTTTATTTTATAACAGATGTACCTCGTCAAACGTACCGAAACCGCTCGTCGTACAAATTGCAAAAACTTTTAAATTTTAATATAAATTATTGTGATTAAAATAAAAATAACAGCTGATTTAAGATCGCAGAAAAACTATTACAATGAGCCAATAATAAACTTAGTGAAAATTTTAAAGAAATTTTTAATGAAATACCTATTTAAAGTGCAAACTAAAAAATATATAAATTTTATTCCGCCTAGCCTAATAAGTTATACAACACAAATCAATAAAAACAGCATTTTAATTCTTTAAAAAAATATATGCAATTATATGAGTGCCGATGTATTGAAATCTTCGCTAAAAAGTCAAAATCTTTGAGCATGTTTTTTTCATATTACTCGACGTTTTAGACCTTCCTGAGTCGAAATTTTTCGTCTGTCTGTCTGTAAACTCGATAACTTCTTTCCTAAAAAATATATCGACAAGCGGTTTTTTCCTTATTGTTTCTTATCATATTTCGAAGAGCTGATTATATTTTGGGGATAAACGATTTGGGGTAAGGGGGCAAGAATGGGGAAAAACTAATATTTTTAGTGTTTTTGGTTATAATTAAGTTATTTAGTATTGTATTTTAATAATTTTGCACTTATGAAAAAAAATTGTCCCGACCAACCTCATTACCTGCACGAGTATGCCACCCTCTGTGTTATATTATCTACGAACACGGTGTTCTAGAAGAACTTTTAAATGACATGACAACTTCCATTTTTTTTTCTTTTTGGAATTGGTTATATGAGCTGTAATTAAAAAAATAAGACCAAAATTTTAAAAATCGTTAGAGCCGTTTTTGAAAAAAATGTGTTTTTTGAAAATATCTCTGATATTTCAGGCTAACATACTAGGTTTGCCCTCGATGTCTCCGATTTTGACCAAACTTGGCATAGTGGTACCACTGTGGTATCTAAGCACTCCATCAAATTTTTTTTCAAAACGGTCCATCCGTTCACTATACTGGGTGTCCCACCAAATTCTTGAAATAGCTTATCTCGGTTATTTGAAAAGGTATTAAAATTTGCAAAAAATAGCATTAAATCAAAGCCAAAGAAGATTTTACTGACTTATTCAAAACCGCCCCTTGCTTACCCACTCCCTTGAAACTACCCCAACTTCTTTTTTTCAAATAACACCCCCTAATTCTTATTAAAGACTATGAAAGTGCACTTTATTCTGTATTCAACCATTTATTATAAGTGGTATCTTAGATTTTAAGGGGTTCTAAATAACAATTATTATTTATTAATAGAAGGGTGGTATTTAAAACAAATTTGCGGGTAGTTCTAGGAGACTGGGTTGTTATGAGTTGGTTTTGAATATATTAAACAATTTTCTTTTGGGTACAATTTAAAGTAAGTTTTTGGAAAATTTTCTGGATAAATTTAAAATTAAATGTGCTTTTATATTCTTTAGTAAAATAGGGAAGTGCTATTTAAAAAACTAGTTGGAGGTGGTTCCAAGAGGGTTGGTTAATAAGGGGTAGTTTTGTATATGTCAGTAAATTCTACTTCGACTCCAATTTAATTTTATTTTTTTTTAACTTTTTTATATTTTTAAATAACGGAGATATAAAACCTGTTGGGACATTATTATTACTAAATAATACTTGTTAATGAAAGCCCCTTAAAAGAATAAGATACTATTTATAATACATGGTTTAATTCAAAATGAAATGTAATTTCATATTCTTAGATAAAAATGAGGGTGGAAGGTGTTATTTGAAAATCAGAGGGTGGGGTGGTTACAAGGAGTGAGTAAGCAATGAAGGAGGGGGTTGAATAAGTCAATAAAATCTTTTTTGGCTCCCATTTAAGGCTATTTTTTACAAAAAAATTAACTTTTCAAATAACGGAGATATAACTTGTCAAGAACCGGTTGGTGGGACACCCGGTATCGTGAATGGATGGACTGTTTTGAAAAAAATTTGGATGAGTGCTTAGGTACCATAGTGGTACCACTATGCCAAGTTTGGGCAAAATCCGAGATATCGAGGGCAAACCGAGTATGTTAGCGTGAAATATCAGATATATTTTCTAAAAAACACCTTTTTTTCAAAAACGGCTCTAACGATTTTTAAAATTTTGGTCTTATTTTTTTAATTAGAGCTCATATAACAAATTCCAAAAAGAAAAAAAAATGGAAGTTGTCATGTAATTTAAAAGTTCTTCTAGAACAGCGTGTAAACCTTGCCTAGTGCCGATGTTTTGACAAAGTGCTTGCAACGTTTCATCTAGTTCTTATTGAAATATGCCATGGCACGACTCATGCATGGATCTCTTAATAGGTATAACCCATATTTTATTTTATTTACTAATTTTTATCTACTTAAAAAATTTTACTTACGTATACTATTTTCAACATTAGAGTAAAAAGCATTTACAATAGCTGCTTTGCCATGGTTGATCCAGTCTGTTTTGTTGAAAGGTTGTCTCAAGCGTTTGAATGAAGAGTTCGTTTCAAAAAGTTTAAGATTCAAGATTGAGCCAAAGTAATCATTCTCATCTACTTCCAACTACAAAAAGATAAAGAAATACATAAAAAAATGTTTAAGTATTTTGTTAATACAAAAGATTGGTAAATTTTAAGTTTAAGAAAAGTTCTTATCACATTTTTCGCATACCCCTTTATATAACTCATCAAGTTTCTTATCATCCAATAACTCATCTGGATAAGCAATATATGCAGACATAGAATTGGCCTTGTCCAAAGCATTTTTCTTGGTAACTGGATCCATCCAGTTTACGTTCTTTAGGATATCTACGAATGCTGACCGGATATCTTTAACCATTTCCAAGGCGTTTTGTTTGGCTTCTTTGTTGAAGTATTTACGAACGTATAGAGCTCCATATGCAATATAGAAACTAAAAAATAATTATATTTCTTTTTTATATAGTTAAATATGTTTAGACATAACACCGCACAACACTCAAAAATTTTCAGGCACCATTTTAGTTGCATCTGGCTATATTTGATGAGCTAATTTCGGAACCTTTTTTCATTTTTCTCGTCAGCTTGTTTTTTTGAGATATAAGGCACAGTTTTTTTTTGCTTATAGTTGTAGTAAAAAAAAAAGGTACAATTAATTATTTTGCTTGGGTTGGTTCTCTATTAATAGGGCTCTAAGGCAATAAAAGCGGATTTGAAATATAATTTTTTCGGTATATTTTCATGAAAATTTTATATAAATACTAAAGATATGGCTCTAATTTTTATAGGCAACACTAGCACACATGTGAAATTTGTAAAAATAAAAAAAAAAGTTTTAGATTAAATCCAGAAACATAGATTTCAAGGGTAGTTATTGAAAGCAGAAAAACAATATTTAATGTTTATTTAATGTTATTTTAATGTTTTAAATCAAGGAGATAAAGTTTTTTTTTTTAATTTTCGATTTGTTTTTTCCTTAATAAATTTAATTTATTGTGTTCCTCTTCAAAAAATAAATAAAATATTTCAAAATTTTTGTCTTTCGTTTTTGATAACTCCCGGTAAAATCTCCGTCACTGGATTAAATCTAAAACTTTTTTTATTTTTATAAACCCTACATTAGTGTTAGTATTGCGTAGTAAAATTAGAGCCGTATCTTTAGTATTTATATAAAAATTTGATCAAGATATTTCAAAAAAATGCGAAAAAACTAATTTTTTGAATTTAGAAGCCTATTTAAAACAAACGAATAAAGATATTTTAAATCCGCTTTTTTGGCTTAGAGCTCCACTAATAGAGAATCAATCCAGGGAAAAAAATAGACTTAAATTATTTTTTTTACTACAACTATAAGCAATAAAAACGAGCTGATTGAGAAAAACGAAAAGAGGTTCTGAAATCATGGCATCAAATATAGCCAAACGCAACTAAAAGCTCCCCGGCAGTGTAATCAATGCTGGATGTTGCTTTGACGCTAAGATGTATCAAAAGCAAATAAATGCTTTGATGTTAAAAATTTAATCCATTGGATATGTAAAGTTCAATTATATAGAATTATGAAACAAAAGACGTCTACCCTATCTCTATCTCATTTGTGCTACACTTTCCAGCCAACCAAATAAATACTGTATTTGTTTTTCATACAACAAATACAGTATTTATTTGGTTGGCCGGAAAGTGTAGCACTGAGCGGCACGAACGAACATAGCTAATGTGAATCTGTAGAATAAGATAATTCTACTAAAATTTAGATGGGACCAGTAATTACTTTAATAAAAATAATATTGTTACACTTTTCGCCCGGCCGAGTAAATATTGTATTTGTTTAACAAAGAACAAATACAGAATTTGTTTGGTTGGGTGGAAGTGGGAGTGTATGTATGTCTTCTATCCTTTTTGGGTAGAACTTTTGTCCCTGTCTAATCTAACGGGAGAAATCGCCATTGAACTGCGTTTCATAGATATTTTCATTTATTTACTGTCAAAGTCAAACAATTTTGGATTTTTTTTAATTTTTACTAAATTTATGGTAAATTAACGATTTATATTTGGATTTTTATCACACCTGGTAAAAAAAGTGCAGGAAGCGAGGTATAAAACATGGAACGATGGGAAAATTATTTCTTTAAGAATAGAATTGGAATGGTACGTGGAATTGAAGCACTTCAAAATTATTTGTAATTTGTAAAAAGTCTAATAAGGTATAAAACACCTTTGTATGTAAGGTCCCAGAATGACTAAAACTAATAAATAAAGTTGTATATTTTGATAATTATCAAAACGCAGTAGTAGAAGGCAAATAACATAAGCTCATTTTCTATCGATAATATTATTGATAATGAAATTCTATTAAGAAGAATATATGAAGGAAAAAAGTGGGTGAAGTTTGTACGAGAAGAGCTAACGAGGAATTAATATTCCATATGGGCAGCCATCTATCTATTAGTAATGTAATAACCCTGGTAGAAAAGTACATAAATCTAACTTAACATAACATTAGGTTAGTGACATTTTTATGTTTAGTCTCTAACGTTATACAAAAACGTTATAAAATATATAAATCTAACGTTAAAAACTAACGTATGACAAAAACTTCATAAAATACATAAATCTAACGCTAGTTACATGACTTATTTCTAACCTTTTTCTAACCTTATTCTAACTTTCAATATTTTTTGACTTTCCATTAATAATACATAAGATATAGTAGAAAACATTCATTACAGACAGCTATGTGATAGTTATGATAGTTATCCATGAAAACCTTGCAAATTAAAAAAAAATAAGATATAAATACTTAAGATTCTTTTTCTCCTTAATACGCGTATTAACGTATACGATAGGGGATGGTTCAACTAATTAATAATCGATTCTAGAATATCGTAACTAACTTCACTCAATACAGACGCCATTTTGTCACCTTATTCTGTATATTCAATACAAACAATAATATTATACAGCCTGTTCCAGAACTCGCATACAGGAATTTCTGGGTATATTAAAAACCCTCTGGAAAATATGAAAAAAATTCAAAAAAAATCCTTCTTCAATACTAATAAAAAAGGAAGCTATTTAATCTGACCAATCCTGTTGCTGATGTTAAATTACCTACAAATTAGTTTTTCCCTACTTATTAGTAACTATGATTGAATTTTAATTTTAGACGCGTGCATTGTTTGAGACTTCAACTTTAGAATCTATTTAGGTTATTATATTTTGACAAAACCGACAGTGGCTAATAAATATTCAATTTTTATAGGGTCACTCTATCCGGCGGTGGTTTTTTGACATTAATAAATATTTATGTCACATTAATCACCATGTCAACCTACAGAATATGTACCTGCAATAATTAAATTTGCTTCCATAGCTACAAATTCAACTTTTAAAGGTAATTTAACATCAGCAACAGTATTGGTTCACTTAAAGCGTTCTTATTTTTGAATTGAATGAAGATGGATTTTTTTTGACATTTTTTTCATATTTTCCAGAGTGTTTTTAATATACCCTCAAATTTCTGTACGCGAGTTCTGGAACAGGCTGTATATACGTACGTGAATATAAAGTTTTTCTGCGAGGTAAATGTATTTATCGAACTATAACAGCATATTGCACAAAAAATATTTAGGGCCACCTATTTTATATATAAATGCAACGAAATTATGTTTAAAAATATTATGATTGCTAAAATATATAAAGATGTATTTATATGAATAACTTTTTCTCCGGATGCCATTTTATTAAAATTCAGTTCTACCAATACAACAGGTAGAAATTTCCACGCCTCCTCCGAAGGTTAGAATTAAACGTACTTGTAACGTATTCCTAACTTAAAAATCTAACGTTAGATTTACGTTTGTAACTAACGTTAGATTCTAACGTTAAAAAGCGGGACATTTGCACATATTTTATAACTTAATTTATACAGTTTTCTAACATTAGAAAAATGTTATTCTAACGTTAAATTTCTACCTGGGAAGGGTGCAGAGAATGAGAAGGTTAGGGTATGTATACCTTTCAGCTGAAATATCAATGCATTCTTTCCATCTGGCTACTTCTTCAGTGGTTCCAGTAACTGTTGTATCATAATTTAGTTTTCTTTTTCTTAAAGCTTCATTTAGGTATGATACTGAAAATGCTACACTTCTCCACATTACATAGTTAGCTTGTACTCTAAAACAATAAAAAATTTATTCAACACCTTACTGTTTCTTTTTGATTTGGCTTGTAACTAAAAATAAATTTTGTAAATTATTTGTACAAAGGGCATGGCATAATATATTTTATCCACGGGTCTGTAAAAATAAACTGTTTAAACTTCAAAATAGCCGTGGATAATATATTTTATCCACGGCCGTGATTAATGGGTCTATTAATCACGGGTCTGTAGAAATAAACCGTTTAAAGTTTAAAACGACAGTGGATAAAGTATAGAATTCTACTCGCGTATAATAGCTATTAATCATTCGGGTGATTAAGTCACTCGCCTTTCTGCTCGTGTCCCACAATTCACCCTCATTGATTAATAGCACCTATTATATGCTCATTGGATAATATACTATTATCCACGGCCGTGATTAATGGGTCTATTAATCACGGGTCTGTAGAAATAAACCGTTTAAAATTTAAAACGACAGTGGATAAAGTATAGAATTCTACTCGCGTATAATAGCTATTAATCATTCGGGTGATTAGGTCACTCGCCTTTCTGCTCGTGTCCCACAATTCAGCCTCATTGATTAATAGCACCTATTATATGCTCATTGGATAATATACTATTATCCACGGCCGTGATTAATGGGTCTATTAATCACGGGTCTGTAGAAATAAACCGTTTAAAATTTAAAACGACAGTGGATAAAGTATAGAATTCTACTCGCGTATAATAGCTATTAATCATTCGGGTGATTAGGTCACTCGCCTTTCTGCTCGTGTCCCACAATTCAGCCTCATTGATTAATAGCCCCTATTATATGCTCATTGGATAATATACTATTATCCACGGCCGTGATTAATGGGTCTATTAATTACGGGTCTGTAGAAATAAACCGTTTAAAATTTAAAACGACAGTGGATAAAGTATAGAATTCTACTCGTGTATAATAGCTATTAATCATTCGGGTGATTAGGTCACTCGCCTTTCTGCTCGTGTCCCCTCAATCAATTCACCCTTATTATAGGCTCATTGAATAACATACTATTTACAGATAATGGCACATTTAACAAATAATTGGTTATAACATTTTAGAATTATATGATCATTTATTTTTTAATTAACAAAAATTTTTGGTTTTCGATCTAAATTTAAATAAATAACAAAAAATATAGATTTGGTAAAAATAATATTTTATCTAAATTCTGGTTTAGATTGTTTTAAAATTCTATGAATATTCATCTGCAGGATTAGGGTATAAAATATTGAACGCTGCATAAAATATGGATTGGTAAAATATGTGAAGTACTGTATATGTTGTAACACCAGGGGGGGGTAGAATTTTTATTGAATTTGGCACCCCTATCAAAAGAAAAAAAACACCCTCCGAAAACCAAAACACCTTCCAAAAAAAAAAGGTCTATCCCTGAGCGTTTCTACAAAAATTGGCGCCCCTCTATCAAAACAAAAAAAAAACACCCCTCTATCAAAACAAAACAAAAAAAAACACCCACCAAAGCATTTCTACAAAATTTATCATTTAACGCCCCTACCAAAAAAGCTTTGTCCCTGAACATTTCAACAAAAATTGGCGTCCCTACCCAAACAAAAAAACACCCACTGTTATTTAAATTTTTTATTTTTTATTTAAAATAACAAAAAAAAAGAAACATAACAAATAAAGATTCTCTAACCTCATATCTACGCTCCTGGAACTACTATTGTAACACCCGTTGACATTATTTGTAAAACCCCGAAGTCACATAAAGACCTCACCTTATGGGTCGAACCCTCGATGATTGAGAAATAGATAGTTGCCACCACCCTGGATAAGGGATGAAGATCTAGTTGACATCGGAGGAGGTTAGTAGCCCTGAAATATTTATATTTGTTTTTCTAACTAGGTTAAAATATATAAAAAGAATAAAATTTTGATTATTTAATAAATAGAATCATAAATAAACAATGTAAAATTACTAATACTAATACTAATATTAAATAAATAATCAATACTTAATTCAGAATATTTAACAATTAATAATTATTATAATTCAGCGTATTCTCGTAAAAGGTTAGTTTACATCAATAACTTATCTTTCTCAAACATGGGTAATAATCCAATTTACATAGAACACTTTTTATTAATATATTTATTTTCTTCTGATGCGATCACGATTTAAAATTATTATTTTAAAACAAAAACAATTTTTAATTTTGAACGGTACTTGCCAGCCGACTAATACACCTACTGGCAAGTTTTCCTAAGCTTTTGGAAAACTCTTTTACAATTTTCAGAAGGCAAGCCCTAAACTCACAAAGCGCGTCTCGGAAAATCTCTCTATGAGTCTCACTCGATTATTTATAATAGACTAACCTAAATTGGTCCCCAACAAAGATATTATTGCGTTTGATGAGTAACTTCTAAATAAATAAAAATATTTTATTTTGGTCAAAATTAAACGTAAAAAGCTGGGAGAAAATCGTATAAACAAGTTAAACGAAAAGTATGGAAATTTGCAAGATGAAGATAGCTGCAACGAATAGCATCCAGCTTCAAGAATTTCCAATTTTAAGTACTGTCAACTGAACTTTTTGGATATTTTTTTGTCAAAATAAATAGAGCCCCTAGCACAAGCAATGAACCTTGTTTGGGGCACTCCATAACTTTGTAGTATATTACAAATTAATAAATAAATAAATAAATTTGATATTCAAATATAGCCCGGAGGGTTACAATGTTAACAATGTTTTATAAATAAATAAATTGCCTTACCTTTTAGGAGTGCGATTAATAAGTCTTTCAAACTCAGAAAAATATTTTGGACTTTGCAACGAATAACATCCAGCTTGAAGAATTCAAAATTTTTAGTACTGTCAACTGAACTTTTTGGATATTTTTTGTCAAAATTAATAGAGAGCCCCTATCAGAAGCAATGAAGCTTATTTGGGGCACTCCATGACTTTGTAGTATATTACAAATAAATAAATAAATAAATAAATTTTATATTCAAATATAGCCCGGAGGGATACAATGTTAACAATTTGTTATAAAACATTGGGCCCCTTAATAAGTATACATAAATAAATTAATTGCCTTACCTTTTAGGAGTGCGATTAATAAGTCTTTCAAACTCAGAAAAATATTTTGGATCTTCAACTATGACGATTTCATCTTTGGTGACTGAATTGTCTGGTGCCAAAAGCGTATTTATATATTCAAGCCATGGGATACTAGGGATTTTTTTTTGCAACTCGGCTACTGTCATTGGGTTATATAATGCTGTTGAATTACGACGTTCTTCATTTGGCATAGAAATCTATAAAAATATTTAATTTATTTAATAAAATAGGCACTTTGAAATAGGCGAGGTAAAAACAGGTATTGTTGCATTTTTTATATTTCAGTGAGACAATAATAGTTATTTATGGTACTAGTGGGTAAAGTAAGATATTGCCCATTAGAAAATTAACCTGTGAGGCGTCAGCCAAGCAGGTTAATTTTCGAGAGGGCAATATCGGTTTATGCATGAGTGCCATACAGGGTTTTATCCAATAAATAGCTTAGGAATTCATATTTTTATTAAAAATTTTAATGACATTTACAAGAAAATAATTTAACAAGTGACAGTTGAGTGGGAAAATAAATAATTATCCACTCAATAAAGTAAAAGCCAAGCGGGGGTTATTATTGAGTTTATCTATTTAAAATAAAGCTGATAACTGTCTTAATATCTGTATGTATTGGATAAAATCTTATATCCCGATATCAGTAAGACAAATATAAGAATAACAGATTTTCTTACAGAGGCGCCCGAAGAATTTTTGATGGGGGGGGGGGCAAGCCTATTCGGCTTAACAACATTACAATAAAAAGTTTTTGATAAATTGCAAAAAGGATCAATCTTTTTTCCTGGGGGAGGGGAAGTGAGGGGCTAATATATAACAGGCTGAATGTTATCACGATTTTTTTTGAATGCTCAAACACCATATTTTTAGAAATCTTAAGGTATCGTATTTTCCAAAATTTCATATGCAAGTATTTTATAAAATCTATTAACAAATATTGTGATATTAGACTGTTGGAAATCAAGTGAAGAGCAGCAGGCGATTTTTTTTTTAATTTTTAAGTTCACCTATTTTCCTAATAACAATAATTTTAAAAGAAAATAATTTTTAAAATTTTTAGGAGTATTTAGGTTTCTCATTTCTCAGATAAAGGTATGCAAATTATTGAATAGAATATATTAATTGAAATTTTTGTATCACCTTATTGATAAACAGTTTAGCGCCGCAGGTGAAATTTTTTAGGATTTTTAATGACACACCTTAGACTTGAAAAAACAAATTATTTTATAATTCTATGGTTCCGCAGGCAAAAACTATTATAAATTAACTTCAGAATTTTCAAATCAAATTTTAATTATTACAAACATTTTAAATACAAGTTTCTCATGTGTTTGCGTTTTCTAACCATTTTCAGGGCCGCAGGCAATTTTTTTTAGAAATCTGAATAGCCAAGCACTTTAGAATTGTTAAAAACAAAACAAAATAATATATTATCTGAAAAGCCAGGAGGGGCCACGGCCCCCCTGTCCCCCTCGGGTGCCCATGTTTTCTTATGTGAAAAAAAAAGCGCACTTTTAAAGGTTTTTTAAAAATATTTTGAAACTTACCTCGGCCAATTTGATTTCAAAATCCAATGATTCTTTGAGTTCTTGGGTGGCTCTTTGCTTATCAGCTCCAAATTTTACTGCGATGTCAATCATGTAGTCATAGTAAGTTTGGACTTCTTCTTCTTCCAAACCTCTGATTAAAAATTCTCGATCTAATTCTAAATAACCTTGATCAAGCTAAAATAAATTAAATTAGATATTTATAAGAAACTAAAAGGAGTATATCGAACAGTGGGACAAATTGAATTTATAAATAGACAAAAATCCAAAATTCTCATTATTAACTTAAAATAATCTGCAGATTATCAACAGATCTGTTGATAACGACAAAAATATTTTAAAAGATTTAAAGCTTAAGGAGGTCAATTTTTAAGGGATGAAATTGTAAATTTTAATTAAAAAATCTAAAAAAAATTAAAACCTGCTGAAAACGGAAAAAATAATTTTAAAAATGTAAGGTTTAAGGAGCTATTTTAGGGGGGTTAAGGAGGTCAATTTTTAAGGGATGAAATTGTAAATTTTAATTAAAAAATCTAAAAAAAATTAAAACCTGCTGAAAACGGAAAAAATAATTTTAAAAATGTAAGGTTTAAGGAGCTATTTTTGGGGGGCTTAAGGAGGTCAATTTTTAAGGGATGAAATTGTAAATTTTAATTAAAAAATCTAAAAAAAATTAAAACCTGCTGAAAACGGAAAAAATAATTTTAAAAATGTAAATATTGTATATTTTAATAAATAATCTAAAAAACACTGGCCAGTAAAAAAGCTTTCCCATTTTTTACCTTTGCGTGTGAAAAAGATTTTTTAGTTATCAGATTCACTTTCAGCAACCTCAAAAACTCTAATATACTAATTTTCACAAAACTACACCCACCCCTCAAAGGGTGAATTTTATTTAAAGATTTAAAGTTTAGCGACCTCAAAAACATCAATATACCAATTTTCAAGAAAACTATCCCCTGTCCCTTAGGGGGTAAATTTAGAAAAAATTTACTATTAAATTCAGTTTCGTGACCCCCAAAAAGCCCTATATACCAATTTTGACGAAAATACTGACAACATTTAAAAATATTTACCCTCTCACTCCAGTGGGGGTGGAGAATTTTTTTTATTATCAGATACAATTTCGGCAACCTCAAAAACCTCTTTATAGCAACTTTTACGAAAATATTTTAAATATTTAAAATTAAATACCCCTCCGAGGGTATAGATAAAATTTTTTATTATCAGATTTAGTTTAAGCTACCTCAAAACTCCCTATACACCAATTTTTACTAAATTATTGTAAACATTTAAAAAAAGAATCACCCCCCACCCCCGGAGGTTAGTGTGGAAATAAATTTATTATCAGATTCCATTTCAGCATCATCAAAAATCCCTACCTAGGGGTATTTAGCAATTTTCAATTATTTTTTTTTAAATATCGTATTTTTCCCACTTTCCCCCCTTGCCCCGCCCCCAATTTTTACCAAAAGCTATCCCGAGTGAGAACTTTTGGTAAAATACCTGTATGCAAAATTTTCCAGTCCAAAAGTCTCCAGCTTAAAGCGTTCTTAAGTTATCGTGACCCCAAGATTTCCCGAACAGACACAAATTTTTAAAAAATATTTCCTGAAGTTAAATTTATGCTGTGTTGCACTTTTAGATTGGTTTGGATTTTGTCAAATATTAAATTTGGTTTTACCAAAAACCTCTAAAATCCAATTTTCATGAAAATTGTTATTTAAAATTTAATATGGGGTGACCAAGGGGAATAGGCTTTTGGGGAAATTATTTTCATAATTTTGTTTTGTCACCAGAGTTAAGCATCTGTGCCAAATTTCAGTCTTCTAGTATTTACCTGAGTGGGTGATAAATTAATTACAAGATGTAACCCATAAATATATAAACTACGTATAATAGAAGCGTGTAAAAAAAATTGCAACTTCTTGAGGCCAAATTTAGTATAGTTTTAAAGAGTTGTATATAAGCTATCCGAGAGTTAAAAATTTATTAGCGAAATCAACAGAAATCAAATTGTAGATCAAGCAAAATTAAAGTTTTCTCGTTAAATAAAAAATAAAGCCAGCGATTTAAAGTACATTCGTTGAGCTTAATAATGTGTAGAACACAAAACTTAATATTACTTTTAAACATCTGTACTGTACCAATCAATGCAGCTAACAAAAACAGATTTTATTTTTACTTGCTTGTATACCGACTGGAAGCTCTATAAAAATATAAATATGTAATATCCAAGGACTTTGCTCAGTCATTAAACTTTAAACAGTTTATTTTCAGGGACTAATACTTTAATCTGTTTATTTAAAAGTTGGTTTTGCTATTTTTGTCCTGCTAGATCTGAAAAATTCCCCTATTGTAGGGAATTTTGGGCTAGATGACAAAAATATATTTTTGTTTGGAAAAATGCAAAATGATGAAAAGAAATTATGAAAAACTTATTTCTAGGTTTTATTCATCAACTAAATAAATAAATAAATAAAAAGTCTTTAAAACCCATTATATTATTTAAATATTCCATGAATCTATTTTAAACAAAATTATAAAAATATTATTATATTATTCACAGCGCCTGGGCTAGAATATTATTATAGGGTAGTTTCGAAATTACCAAAATAGCCAAAAAAACGCCCTAGACAAAAAACTCTTGGATACAAATGTGTTTAATGAAAAATAAGAAACTTTGAAAATATCCGTCTGTCCGTCTGTCCGTCAATAAATCTCATTGGTCGCAGTGATTTAAAAGGCAGTACCTTGCCTCACAACCCCACTTATATTGTATTGTATTGTATTGTAAGTTTAATTTTTGTTACATTCAGGTTTGCATCATCATCAGATACTTACGTAAATGGTTCTTTTTGGTGAATTCTTAACATCAATATCAACATAAAAATTAATAAAATAATCGAAAGGGGAGCCAATTTTCCTCAAACTATAAATAGATTTAATCCAGCTGAAGTCACCTTCATTCCATTTCTCTCCTTCAAGTACTGGCCAGCCTCCCAGTTCCTTAAGAATTTTGCGCATTGGTCTAAAACCTGCTGCCTCTATTAGAGTTTGGTTCATACAGGATTTGTATAGTTTTTTCGTCAACTGGAAGGATTTGGGTTCATTTGGCTGAATTGGCTCCTCGATCATAGACCTGAAAAAAATATTTAACATTAAACAATATCAGGCACTAGTAAAAATATTACACTGTTCTACAAAAAAGATTTTTTTTTTAGTTGCGTCTGGCTATATTTGATGCCCTGATTTCGGAACCTTTTTCCTTTTTTCTCGATCAGCTCGTTCTTTTGCGATATGCACAGTAGTTTTTTTGAATATAATTGTAGTAAAAAAAAAAATTTAGGTCTAATTATTTTTTTTTGCTGTGAATTAATTCTCTATTAGTGTGGCTCTAAGCCAAAAAAAAAACGGATTTAAAATATATGCATTCTTTTGTTTTTCTAAATTCAAAAAAATATTTTTTTCGCATCTTTTTCGATATATACAGGGTTATTTAGAAATAAGTTAGAAAATTTTAAGAGGTGATTCTACGTTAATTAATATGAAAACAAGTTCATATCTTTAAAATTGCAATAAAAATAATGTTTTTAATTAATAACTTTTGTACCCTTTAAGCTAGAGCGACGAGCTTTTGCATGTATACTAATTAATAAGGACAATAAGTTATTATTTTATCCAGAGGCTTGCCTAGACGGACAAAATATGTGAGGCTTAACACATTTTTGTCTCAAACTTTTTTATGTATATTTTTTTTGGACATTTGGTAAAACTATAGATTCCTTGAGTAAAAATACATAAAAAATGTCATACAGTGTAACACTGTAGGAGCAACCGTTTTCAATAAAATTCTAATTGAGAGGAAGTAACATTTTGTTCCACTAAAAATGTTACTTTTTAAAAGGCTATATCTCCTTTAATACTTTAATAATAAAAAGTTTTAGATTTAATCCAGTGACGGATATTTTACCGGCGGTTATCAAAAATAAAAAAGAAAAATTTTGGAATATTTTATTTATTTTTTGGAGAGCAATATAATAAATTAAATTTATTATGAAAAAAACAAATAGAAAAATTAGCTCCCGGCTTTAAAACATTAAAATAAGATTAAATAAACATTAAATAATTTAAAATATTTTTGTTCTGCTTTCAATAACTCCCCGTAAAATCTTTTACTGGATTCAATCTAAAACTTTTTTAATTATTACAAATCTCACATGTGTGTTAGTGTTGCCTATAAAAATCAGAGCCATATCTTTAGTATTTATATAATTTTATGAAAATATAGCGAAAAACACGAAAAAATATAATTTTTTGAATTTAGAAGCATATAAAAAACAAACGAATAAAGAATTTTTTTTTGACTTAGAGCCCTATTAATAGAGAACCAATCCACAGCAAAAAAAATAATTGTTAATTATTTTTTTACTACTATAGGCAAAAAAGCACTGTGCGTTATATCTCAAAAAAAGAGCTGATCGAGAAAAACTATAAAAGGTTCCGAAATCAGCGCATCAAATATAGCCAGATGCAACTAAAATGGTGCCGGCAAATTTTTGATTGTTGAGCAGTGTTATTTTTCGATGCTTTTCAGCTAGATATTATTTTGTTTTATTTTTAACTATTTTAAAGTGTTTGGTCTTTCAGATTTCTAAAACAAGTTGCCTGCGGTGCTGGAAATGGTTACGAAACTCAAATCCATAAGAAACTATTTAGAATATAAATATTTATAATTTGCTGAATATTCTGATGTATTTGGAAAGTGATTTATAAAAGTATTCACCTTGAGAACTATAACATGATTACTGAGCCGAATCCGAGGGTTGGTCATAAATTTTAATTAAAATATTTTTTAAAACGATTTTTTTTATTAAGCTTAGGTGTAATAAGGTGTTTAGAAAATAGGTGTCGTTAAAAATTCTAAAAATTCCCGCCTAAATTTTGTAATTTTGTAGCCCTTGTTAAGAAATATAAGTCACAAAAAATTTGCTTTCATCGGACTGAAAACAATCCCATTTTAGTGGATGTCCATGGATTGAAACTCACGCGGTATAGTATAGGTAATAAAATAGTATTTATTTTTTAAATAAACCTAAAGAAAAACATAATATGTAAGATACTTATGTGTCATTATAAAATTATTGCGAAATCCGTCAACACCTACGCGCACCTGTATTAAATTTTAACATTACTAATTGTGCAATCTGTCACAATTATGCTCATAACTTTTAAACCCTAAGAGATCGCAGACTGGGATTTTTAGGGGAGCTTTGGAAAACTATAGGCTAAGTCATGTATTAATTTCACAATGTCCGCTTTCACCGGACGATACGAAAATTTGCACCCAAGTAAAATTTTTGGTTATTTTTCTTGAATTCTTTTGATCCGAATAGCTAAAAAGTCCAAACATATTTTTTAACAATTCCTATTTTAAATGATTCTCTAAATAATATTCTTTAATACTCATATAAATTTATCATCACTAATTAGAGTTCAATATTTATTAAGGAAAAAGTCAGAAAAAATTAAAAGGACCAAAGTCAAAAAGAAAAAAAATATCAAATTTTTTATTAATGCTTATATTAATTTTTTTTAGGTGCAACATATTATATTCGATTAGTTTTAGGAAATTTTACCCAATAAAAGAATATAACCTTAAAATTGACTAAAATTCTTACCACTTCCGGGACAACCGGAAGTCCTGAAAGAGTTAGACTATACCAAAATAAGCCTTTTATAAAACTAAAGAAACTACCCAAATTTCATTTAAAACCATCAACAGTTGTAGAAGATATTGAATTTTGTACGCTAATGCCTACTGTACTGCTGCGCTAAACTGGTTAACAAAAAGGCGATACAACAATTTTAATTAATATATTATATTCAATAATTTACTTAAATTATCTTGGAAATCCTGTACCTATACTGGGTGTTTCAGGAAGGTGGTATATTAGCTAGAAATTTTTTGGCACTTCCTGTTTCACCGAAAATGAATCGAAATTTCGATTTTTAAATGGAGCATAGAACAAGCATGTACTTATCAATTTTGGCAGGTCATGACATTTTTATTTACATTTTTATTTACATTTTTATTTACATTTTTATTTTAAATCTAGAGTGCCTTAAATTAGCTTATTCGCTTAATTATTGGTCAAGTATCTTCAGAAAAATACTATTTTGATTTTTTCCCAAAACTTTAAATGGGGTGGGCTCTTAAAGATTAGAAAATCATACATAAGTCAATTTTTTAAATTTAAAGAGGGTGGCTCATACTTAAAAAAAAGAAACCAAATTTACAAGAAAAAATTTTCTTGTAAACATTTTGATACCACACATGAATAGTTTATTTGGAAAAACACAAAAGATTTAAAATGAAGATTTACCTAAAAAAATACATAACCTGTCAAAATTTGACAAGTGACACGTGCTTGTTCTCAGAACTGATTTTTGAATCAAAATATGTAAGAATATACAGAGTGTTCTATTTAAAAATCGAAAATTTGTGTCAAAAATTTTCTACCTGTCAAAAAATTCTAAATTATATGATATATAATATAGCTCCTGCAAATTACACGATCCTACATAAAAAAGTAAAAAAGTTAAGGGGAGTAAACCACCTTCCAGGAAAAAAACTGGCCCTTTTGTCAATTTAACAAAAAAATTTTGTTGATGAAGTTGTAAAGCCGAATAGGCCCTTTTCAAAAATCCTGCGGGGGCCCCTGAATCGAAATTTAAACCTAAAATCAAGCGTCTACGAATTACTAGGTATTTTTTTAAATCCTGATGAAACTACCGATGGTAAATTATTTTAAACTTTTTGTCTACGGCAAAATTTAACAAAGGACGCATCGATGACACTGAAACTAGCGTCCAAATTTCTAGCGTCCTATTTTGACGTAAGTCAGTCTACAATGATGAATAATTTCAAATTTTGCTGTTTTTATTTGTATAATTTAATATTTAACTATAAAAGGATGTATAGTATTATTCCTAGCAAGTATGTAAACTAACAGTTGAATATTAATAGAATAAAATAGTTCCTACAAGGTATTTTATTAAAAAAACTATGATTTTTGTAATTTTTCTTTTTGGTTTATAGTTTTTTGAAATAAACTGGTCTGGCTTCGAACAAATTATACTTTTTGATACTAAAATAAGTCGTGTATATATAAAATGAACTTGTACACCAATTTTATACTTTAAACTATTTTTTTAACTTAAAAACTAACCTATTTTTTGTATATTCAATAATCCTTTATTCGTTTTTGATCAATTAGAGTTCCGGCATTTTAATAAAGTTTTTGTGTGGCTAGGTTTGGACTTTTTCAATGCAATTCAAATTAAATTTACATGAGTCGATACTCTATCATAACATATGTCTAAGGGTGCAATCAGTTTATGCAATATCCAGGGCAAAGTCACATTTTTTAAGTTGGACGCTAGCTTGACACTTCACTTTACAACAATTTTTCCATTTTTCGCCACTAACCGGTCCAGCATCCAAACGCGATCTATACGTCGATAGCCTATTCAAGAGCAAAGTCATATTTTTAGGACAAAAAAATGCATACTACACGTTTTCGGGAACTCTTTGTCCATTCTTGACCATAAGGGGTTCTTGCATTCGAACGCAATTCATACCAGCGAATTCAGCATTAAAATATCTGTCCAACGGTACAATCAGATTATTAAATATCGAGCTCAAAGATATTTTTTTGGGCAGTTTTCTTGCATGTTCTGTCTACTCTACAACACTTGGTCTATTTTTGGTCATCAGGAGTTCTTGCATTCAAACTAAATTTATATGCGTCGATACCCTATCATAATATCTATCTAACGGTGCAATCAGTATATGCAATATCCAGCGCAAAGTCACCTTTTTAAGTTGGACGCTAGCTCGACACTTCTTCACTTTACAACCCTTTCTCCATTTTTCACCACTAACCGGTTCATCATCCAAACGCAATCTATAAAAGTCGATTGCCTATTCAAATCTATATTTAACGGTACAATTAAGTTATGCAATCTCAAGCGAAAAGACATATTTTTAGGACGAAAAATTTGCATACTACTGTTTTCGGAAACTCTTTGTCCATTCTTGGCCATAAGGAGTATGTGCATTCAAATGCGACTTATACCAGCGAATTCAGCATTAAAATATCTATCCAACGGTACAGTCAGATTATTGAATATCGAGCGCAAAGATATTTTTTTCAGGTAGTTCTCTTGCATGTTCTGTCTACTCTACAACACTTGGTCTATTTTTGGTCATCAGGAGTTCCTGCATTCAAACTAAATTCGTATGCGTCGATACCTTATCATAATATCTATCTAATGGTTTGGATTTTTCTGTCTAAGGGTGCAATCAGTTTATGCAATATCCAGGGCAAAGTCACATTTTTTAAGTTGGACGCTAGCTTGACACTTCACTTTACAACACTTTTTCCATTTTTCGCCACTAACCGGTCCAGCATCCAAACGCGATCTATACGTCGATAGCCTATTCAAGAGCAAAGTCATATTTTTAGGACAAAAAAATGCATACTACACGTTTTCGGGAACTCTTTGTCCATTCTTGACCATAAGGGGTTCGTGCATTCGAACGCAATTCATACCAGCGAATTCAGCATTAAAATATCTGTCCAACGGTACAATCAGATTATTAAATATCGAGCTCAAAGATATTTTTTTGGGCAGTTTTCTTGCATGTTCTGTCTACTCTACAACACTTGGTCTATTTTTGGTCATCAGGAGTTCCTGCATTCAAACTAAATTTATATGCGTCGATACCCTATCATAATATCTATCTAACGGTGCAATCAGTATATGCAATATCCAGCGCAAAGTCACCTTTTTAAGTTGGACGCTAGCTCGACACTTCTTCACTTTACAACCCTTTCTCCATTTTTCACCACTAACCGGTCATCATCCAAACGCGATCTATAAAAGTCGATTGCCTATTCAAATCTATATCTAACGGTACAATCAAGTTATGCAATCTCAAGCGAAAAGACATATTTTTAGGACGAGAAAAATACATACTACTGTTTTCGGAAACTCTTTGTCCAGTCTTGGCCATAAGCGGTATGTGCATTCAAATGCGACTTATACCAGCGAATTCAGCATTAAAATATCTATCTAAAGGTACAGTCAGATTATTGAATATCGATCGCAAATATATTTTTTTCAGGTAGTTCTCTTGCATGTTCTGTCTACTCTACAACACTTGGTCTATTTTTGGTCATCAGGAGTTCCTGCATTCAAACAATTTTTAATTTTTGATCGCTTAACAAAAATATACAATTTTGAATACTTTTCTAAAGTTATTTACCTATAATCGAAATTTAAGAGAAACACATTAAAATTTGCCACAGAAAAAATTTTTGCCCTCTTTAATGGCAAATGAAAAATTGTACTTTCTTTTTGATTTTTTAAATTCCAAAAAGGAGGAGGTTATCAATTCGAGGTGTGACTGTTTTTTTATGTTTGTTCCAGCAAAACTTTAGAATGAATGAACGGAATTTGATAAAACTTTTTGCAACTAAAAGAGGGCATTCATGAGGTGGTCCCATTTTAATTTGACGCTCGGATAATGCCGGGTAAGCCGGATAATTAAGCTAAATCTAATCATTTTAACGCAATTTCACTTAAAAACGGCTTAATTTGGTTCTACTACCAACCAAATTTTTAGAGAAATATCCGATAACTCGGATAAGCAGAATAACTTGATTAAGGGGTCACTCAAATATTACGGCACACTGAAAATCTTTTAAATGCCACTAAACTTGATTCACTGGACCTGTAATATTAAAATACCAAGAGAAAATGATAAATTTTGTGATTTTACCATAAGGCGTTATTTGATTATTACTGAACGCTTAAAGTTTAAGAATATTTTCTTTAGTATTTCGTTTAAAATATGGTTGGTTTGACTCTTGGGCGCTAAAATAAAAATATTACTTTTATTTTTTAATTTTTTCTTGTTGTTCTTGTTCTATAAATGTAAAAAAAAAGATTTACTTTATTCTTTAATTATTTTCTGTTTTTATTTTTTAGAAATTTAACTTTGACGTCAGCAGCTTGCCGAGATGGAAGGACAACTATAATTTAGCTTAGATGACATTACAAATCTAAAACTTCTGTGTCTCTAAAAAGTAAAAAATAAAAACTTTTCGCAAAAAAAATGAACCGACTTCTAGGTATGTCTCTAAAAAGTAAAAAATAAAAAATACTTAAATCGGTGCCAATTTCACAGCAAACAATAATAAAATAATAAAAAATAATTGTTAGTAATTAATTTAGGGAATGGTGAAATTGGCACTGACTTAAGTATTTTTTATTTTTTACTTTTTAGAGACATAGAAGTCGGTTTATTATTTTGTCAAAAGTTTTTATATTCAAATATGTAGAATAAACCTACAATAATGCCAACATGAAAACATTATATTTAGTATTTTTGTAACACTTTTACAATGTACACTGATACAATTGTAAGCCAATGTGATTTAAAAGTTAAAAAAGCATTATTAGTTTTATGGCATTTTTTTTTTAATTTTTCCTAAAAACATCTAAACTCTATGCTCTTTATTCGCTTTAATCTGGTTAATTAATTAATTAATTAACTAACCTGAGTTGTTCTTGCACGAGATCTTCAGTAATACTGAAGGAATTAACTGACGATTTGTCTGCAGGTATTTTAGTCTTTTTCAAAAAGTTTCCGCAGGAAAATTGGTAGAAATCGTTACATGGATCCACGGACTGGTCCATGTTTTCCAGGACTTTGGACGCAGTATATTTACATGCAGGAGTAAGACAAACTTCTGCCTGGTTGTTTTCTTCTGGATATGCATTTATGACTCTGGAGTCTGTTGTCTGGAGCGCCTCGGCATTATTCTTTGAACCTGGAAAATAAATAATATATATACAGGGTTATTCAGAAATAAGTTCGAGAAATTTTCTACGTTAAAAAAATATGAAAAAAAGTTCTTATAACGGTTGGTCCGGAAATGAGCCCTAAGGGAGCTACGACCCTCCTAATGGTACACTGTAAAAACTGCATGTAAAATAATGTAAAAATACATGGATTTACATATTACGGAATAGTAAATTTACTATTCTGGACTATGCATAATTTATGAATTTATGTAAAAGAATGTAAAAGAATGTAAAAGAATGTAAAAGAATGTAAAAGAATGTAAAAGAATGTAAAAGAATGTAAAAGAATGTAAAAGAATGTAAAAGAATGTAAAAGAATGTAAAAGAATGTAAAAGAATGTAAAATAATGTAAAAAAATATATTTACATTGATTTACATATTTTTACATAGTCGGGCTATGTTATTTTAAGACGCGCGTGCGCTTTGGACAATAACCAAGAAGGCGTCGCATCATAAGACGGACCGTTTAATATTGTTATTATTAGAGAGATAGCGACGCATGCTGCTAGGTTAAAGTGTTAAAAGTATAAAAAAAGGTAAATATTATTTATGTACGATATTTAAATTCTTTATTTGTGGCCTAAAATTTACATTCATTATAAATTACGATCTTTATCAACCAATACATCTTTAAAGAAAGATGTAAGCAGTTTATACTCCTATTAAGGGTGAAAATCGTTTGGTTTATTAAACCAAATGAACTTTACGCTACGATATTTTAAAAAAGCTTTGACACAGAGACTTGTAATTTGGAACAAAAATTTTCTAAGTAGTAAATATGTATTTTCAAATTTTAAGTCAAAAATTCCAAATCATTCTGGACTATGTAATTTTTAGCGTTGCGGTCTATGCAAAGTATTACCGTTCTCGACTATGTAATTTTTACCGTTCCGGTCTATGGCAACATATTACCATTTACGGACTATGTAATTTAATGTTTCTAGAACCCTATAAACCACAGTAACGAATTTTTCCACATGACTTAGCATTGATAAAGGCTATGATTTCATGTAATTTTTATTTAGTAATATTGACCAGGTACATGCAAAATGGGTGGACGATTTCACTTTTTTGCCCCAAACTTTTTTATCCGTAGATTGTTTGATATTTTCTCAATAAAATATTAATCTCTAATTAAAAATGCATAAAAAAGGTACTCTTAATGGAACACCGTAGAGCCAACCGTTTTCGAGAAAATTGCAATTCACGTTCTGAGCATCAAAAATAGGAACTAAAAAATGAACCAATAAAATTTTAATACAGCAAGGCGATTCTACATTAAAAACTGTGAAAAAAGCTCGGATACATCTAGGTCCTAAAATCAGTTTTAAGAGTGCTACAGCCTCTTACAGAGTAACACTTATTAGGGGACCGTAGCTCCCTCAAAAGCGATTTTTGGATATTTATGTATGGGAAGTTTTTTTCGTACTTTTTAATGTAGAATCACCTTGCAGTATTAAAATTTTTATTGGTGCATTTTTTAGTTCCTATTTTTGACTCCCAGAAAGTGAAATTGCCTGTTTAATTGCAATTTTCTTGGAAAAGGTTGACTCTACTGTGTTACATAATGCGCTTTTTTTATGTATTTTTAATAAAAGATTAATATTTTATTGAGAAAATGTAAAAAAAAATACGGATAAAATAGTTTGGGGCAAAAAAGTGACATCGCCCCCCCCCCTTGGCGCACGCCCCTGTTTTAAATTACCAAATAAAAATTACATGAAATTACAGCCTTTATCATTATAGGGTTCCAGAAATATTAAATAAAAACTACTTTTTTGTTGTACCCTTAGGACTCAATTCCGGACCAACATTTATAGGAATTTTTTTTCATATTTTTTAACCTAGAATCCCCTCTTAAATTTCTCAAACTTATTTCTGGATAACTCTGTATAGTTTCTACAGACACAGAAAAAAAAAAGGATTCCTTGAATTAAGAACACGTTCTTTCGATATGTTCAAAGCCATATTCTCTTTTTTCAAGGGTACCATTTCTTTGAATCAAAGTCAATTTCCTTAAATGAAGAGCATAATAATAAATTTTCTTTTATTGATGAAAGAGTTGCCAAAGGCACGATACATTGAACATTAAAGTAGAAAAAATATAATATTACGAAACTTATAAAAAAATAACATTTACATATTATAGGATAATAACAAGCCTTAAAAATATGTAATGCTACCCATACCATTTACCGGGCGATCCAAAAGTCACACCCCCTCTTAACTTTTGAACGAGTTGAGATATCCACTTTAAATTTGTCACTTTTTCAATAAGTTGTCTTATTGCAACTTAATTTTTTTTGCATATATTTGATATTTTCACCTCCTAAAATGTGGGCAGGGGGCATGCGGTCATTTTTTTAAAGAAAAGGGGGGCCATGTGATATAACTTTTTAAAGCTTATAAAATTTTCTATTCGACCATATATTTTTATTTTTTTATACATTTTTTAGGGGTTTAAAATAGTTGAAAATGGGTATTTTCGTCAAAATTTCTTTAAAAAAATCAAACTATTTTTGAAAAAGGATTTTTTCAAGTTTCAAAAGCCTAAATTATAATTTTAAATAAATTTAAATAAATATAAATAAAAAATTACAACAAAAACTTGAAAAATCTCATTTTTAGCTAAAAAAATTAAAAAATTAAAACCTTAAAAACATGTCTTAAAAAAATATATATGGTTAAATAGAGAATTTTATAAGCATTAAAAAATTTATTACACGGCCCCCTTTCCATTAAAAAAATGTCCCCCAATGCCCTCGGACCACATTTTAGGAGCTAAAAATATCAAACATAGTAATAGATAGTAAAAATAGTCTTATTTACGAGTTTAAAATTTTAATTCAATATCTCAACTCGTTCAAAAGTTAAGAGGGGTAGTGACTTTTGGACCGCACTGTATATTATTCACAGTATACGGTATATTGCATTTTCCCAAATACTCTAAATTAAAAACAAATATTATTAAAAAAAAAAATTTTTTGGAAATTTTTGGAAAAAAAATAAAAAAAATAAATTAAAAAAATTAAAAAAAAATAAAAACAAAATAAATTTTCAACAGTTTTTTTTAAGAACAAAAAAAAAATTAAAAATTTTCAAAAAAATAAATAAAAAAATTCCAAACAAAAAAAATGATCAATTCTTCAATTTTTTAAAAAAATAACCCCCAGTTATATACCATATATTTGCTGCTTCCAGGCTATTTTCTTAGGATTAGTTATATTTGCTGATTCAGCATTCTGTACCTTCTATGTTATATTAAATTTATATTTTTTCATTCTGAATAGAGCTATAGAACAATCAAGTCTATTAGATTCATTTTTTGTCCCAAGTTTTACAGTTTTGAAATAAAATAATCTTTTTTAAAAAAGGAAAATCCTAATATCGGATTTTAACTGGCGCAGTCGGTAGGATTTTCCAAACGGAAACGACAAAAATCGCGGATCCGGTGCCTTATAATGCCTTGTTGGAAAATCGAACTTTTGTGAACCTGTGAAATTTGGGAGACTGGAGGAGGACAACATCGCCAAGCCCAGCCTAGTTAAGTGATGAAGAAAATAATATTAATGTAAGTCCTTTTGATAATTTTCCTTATTTTTCCATATCCATAATTTTCATTTTATATTTTATTGACATATTATTAATCGAGTATTATTGATTACATATTGAATTTTATCCGAAGCAAAGGTATAAGAATAATTAAATGTTAGTTGGTTATAATATTCTATAAAAATAATAAAGTAAAGAATTATGCAGTACCCGTATTAAGCTTATCATTCGGACGTGACTTTTAAAGAATTTGTTTTGTTGTTGAAAATAACCAAGTTTTAATCGTGAATAATATAGTAAGTCCCCCGATCATTTCGAAACGGACATGTCCGTAGTAGAGACTGATTCGGACGCAGTCCGGTCCCCCCTTGCCTCCCCGCGCAAGCGCCTAAACCGGCGCAGAAGGAGCCAGAAACACAAATTGAATTCAGACCACGAAGAAAAACCCGCTAAGACCCAAAAAACCCCCGGTAAAGCGACTGCCTCCGAAGAAGTCGCTAACCCCTCCGGCTCAGGGCCCCAACCCCCCGTTACGGCCCCTGTAAACCCAAAAATCCAAGCTACTGGCCCAGGAACCCCCCCCCGACCAGGAAGCCCACAAAACCCCCAAAATCCCCCCCATCATAATTCGAGCCCCTGAAAAATGGCTAGCCTTGTCCCGCCACTTCAACTCCCAAAAAGTAAACATCCTCCACGCGAAAAATACCTCCGAAGGAGTCCAAATTCGCACTCAGACCAGTGACGACTTCCGCAAAGTCACTAGGCACTTAGACACCGAAAAAATTCCGTATCATAGTTTTACCCTCCCGGAGGACAAGGCAATCCACGCCGTAATCCGGGGAATCCCCACCCAGATAGACGTCGCAGACGTCCAAGCCGCTCTTATCGAGCGTGGCTACCTCCCCACGTCAGTCGCGAGAATGACGCGCACTAAAGACAAGACCCCCATGCCCCTGATCCTAGTCATCCTTCCCAAGGTGACAGGACAACAGCACCCCATATTCAAAGAGACTAGGCTTCTACACCTAGTCATAAAGGTCGAAAGCCAGACCTATAAACCCAAATTCAGGCAATGTCACAAATGCCAACTCTTCGGCCACTCCCAGGCCAATTGCAACGCCCCGGCCAAATGCGTAAAATGCGCACAAGACCACCACACAACAAAATGTGAAAAACCCCGTCACACGGACGCAAAATGCGCCAACTGCCTAGGCCCCCTCACGGCAAACTATCATAAATGCCCCAAACACCCATCAAACATCGCTCCAACCCGTACAAGGGTCATACCCCCAACCCAAAAATTCACCCCGGGCATCTCCTACGCCCAAAAGGCAACTAACGCCGCCACCCCATAACAACCCAAGGCGGCCCCAGGTCCCAGCGCAAATCCCCCCAATATTTTTGATCAATCCCAAATTTCAAAAATTCACACCTTCATGCAAGAATTCGCCAGCTTCATGCAGGCTTTTGGCTCCCTTCAACTACCCAATCTAGGCCCCCAAAATGTCTAGACAAACAAAACCCAGAGCCCTTAAAATAGTCACCTGGAACGCTGATAGCCTCAATTCAAAAAAACCGGAACTCTTAGAATTTCTACACGAAAATCAAATAGATATAGCCCTCATCCAAGAGACTGATCTTAAACCACATCATAGGGGTACCATACCCAACTATTCCTGCTACCGTAACGATAGACTCCAGGACCGCAAAGGAGGCACAGCAATCTATATCAAAAAACACATATCTCACGATCTTCTTCATTCGTCCCCCACACAAAGCGATCAAGTCGAAACTACCTCCATATTCGTCAACATGCACGACAATTCCAAATTCAGGATCGTGTCCCTCTACAAACCCCCAAATAAGGAGGTCAGACCCGCCGACTTCGAAGGCTACTTTAACGACAATCATCCAACAATCCTAGCCGGAGACTTGAATTGCAAACACGCCCTTTGGCACTCTAGAACAACTACGGCCAACGGCCGTAGGCTTTACGAAATATTACAACGTAACCATATAATGGTTACCGCACCCGATTCCCCAACCCACTATGGCCACGGCCTTCCTGATATCCTTGACATCGTTTTGTATAAAAACACGACACTAAACATTAACATCGAACTAAGACACGAACTAAGCTCCGACCACCTTCCAATCATTATCACGGCAGGAGGCATACCAACCGCAAACCACACCAAAAAAACCGTTTACAACTTCTCCTATATTTCCGAACTCCTAGAAAGCAACACCAAAATCAATCCAATAAATTCCGTCCAAGAACTAGATACTGCAGTAACCACCCTCACCAATACCATAAAATCCGCAATGGACAGCGCCAAATTAATCAAAAAAATAGATATCCAAAACCCACAGGACCTTCCCCGAGATCTCAAAGACTTAATCAGAGAGAAAAACCGACTTCTTCGTCGTGCACGCACCCTCCAAGACCCCCATATAAAACGTGAAGCAAACAGACTTACCCAGGAAGTCAAAGACCGACTAAACGTACTAGCAAATTCCCGCTGGGAGGGAAAAATAAAGTCACTCAACCCCCAGGATAGATCACTTTGGAGAATGGCCAAAACCCTATCCCTCGACCACCAACGAGGCATGCCCCCAATTCACGGCGAAAGAGGAGTCGTCTACTCCACCCCCGAAAAAGCTGAAGCATTTGCTGACGCAATGCGGAAACAATTTCAACCAAACCCTCCAATCCCCCCCGACTCAGAATCAGAGACCGACTCCGAGCCCGACTCTGACGACGAGAACTACGAGCAACACATGCATGAAAGAGACATAAACCACATCTATAATAGAGTCACTAACCAAGTCGAAAACGACATTATCACCCCCACATCCCCCGAGGAAATCAAACGCATCATCAAATATCTCCCAAAAAGAAAAGCCCCCGGCCCCGATCAAATACCGAATAAAATCCTTAAAATACTCCCCCGGAAATCCATTATGGAAATCGTTAACATTGTTAACGCAATGCTCAGACTGCGCCACTTTCCAAAGCCCTGGAAGAACGCAGACGTAATAGTAATCAAAAAACCCGGACAAAATCCAACTTTTGCTGAAAGCTACCGCCCCATAAGCCTCCTTTCCTCCCTAGGCAAAATAGCCGAGAAAGTCATACTAACCAGACTTCAAACTCTAGTTGAAGAACTAAATCTCCTTCCAAATGAGCAATTCGGCTTCCGAAGCAGACACTCCACAGTCCACCAGGTAGCTCGCCTGGTAGACTCTGTAACGGACGGACTAAATAGGCGCGAAGCCGCGGGACTGATCCTCCTGGACATCGCAAAAGCCTTCGATAAAGTTTGGCACAAAGGTCTTGTAGCCAAACTCCACTTTCTCGGCCTCCCACCAGGCATCACCAAACTCATAGCCTCCTTCCTCAAAGGCAGAGATTTTCAGATAAAAATAGGCGACTGTAAGTCCAACACCCGCCGCATCAAAGCTGGCGTTCCACAAGGTTCCCCACTATCCCCCCTTCTGTACAACCTCTTTACGGCAGATATTCCAAAAACACAGGGCACTGAACTAGCCCTGTTCGCCGATGACACCGGCATCCTAGCAAAAGCCAGAAACCCCCAGCGCATCCATATCGCCCTCCAGCGGCAAATGGATGCCCTAATCAAATGGTTCTCCAAATGGAAAATCAAAGTAAACGCCAATAAAACCAAAGGCATCCTAATCTCTAGGATTAGAAGAGGCCCACCCCAACCCATTCAGATAAATGGCCAACCCATTAACTGGGAAAACCATGCCAAATACCTCGGCATTACAATCTCCAAAAACTTGACGTGGGATCAGCACGTCAAAAACACCCTCCAAATAGCAAATTGCCGCCTCTCCAAACTCTACCCCTTAATAGGTAGAAAGAGTCCCCTATCCATTAAAAATAAACTTCTTCTTTACAACCAAACCCTAAAGCCGGTACTTCTTTACGGAGCCCCAGCCTGGAACAAAATCACCCTTAACAAAGCGCTCTCAGCAAAACTTCAGGCCTTCCAAAACAAGGCACTCAGAATATGCCTCGATGCCCCCTGGTTCATGAGGAACAACCAGATACACAGAGATCTCGAAATGCCCCTCCTAAAAACGGAAATCATCCGCTACAGCACGTCTTTTATACAAGACAATTTAGATCACCCAAACCCCCTCATTTCAAACTTTCTAGATTACGATCACGAAATACACAACACTCACAAAAAGATCAAAAACGTCCTCAACCAGTAATGGTACCCACTAATACAGGACAGATGCATTTCCAGCATCAGTGAGATAGTCTCACTCCTCCCGCACATCCCTCCTCTCCCTATCCCATCCCTCCCCATCCCCCTCTCACCCACTCCACAGCGCCAAATTATGACAGATTCAACTCGCATCAGTGAGCAGAGACTCACTCCCCTCAAATTATGACAGATGCAACTCGCATCAGTGAGCATAGACTCACTGCCCCAACTTTCAATTCAGATTAAATATTTTTTTTTAGATAAATGAGCCATAGGCTGCGCCTGTCTCTTAAAGACCCAAACAAACTATTGATGATGATATAGTAAGTAATTTAATATTTTAACTCGTCTGTCTGTTTCTGTGTCTTATCTTTATATTTTTTATCTTTTATAAAGCGAAAAGTTCAGGTATTTATTTCAATTCGATTCAAAAAATTCTCTTAGTGTAATAGTAAATTATATATTTATTTTGTAATATTTTCTTGTTTTAAATAAAATGGCAGTAGGAAATATAAACTACCAACTTTAAAAATTATATGTGGATACAATTCCTCAATTTGAAGGAAATCCACATACTTTAGGTATTTTTATTGATAGTTGTGAAACAGTAATTGCGCAATTTGCGGATGACGAGAATCCCGTTCTAAACACATATATCCTTAGAGCCATTATCGGAAAGTTTTCGGGGAGATCGTTAAGCTTAATAGGTTCCCGGATAGAACTGAGAACCTGGGATGAAATTAAATCCTCCCTGCAGCTAAGTTTCGGAGACCAACGGGATATAGACTGTTTAGTCCAGGACTTGGTATCCTTAAAACCGTTCAAAAACGAAACTCCTTATAAATTTGGCATGAGATGCCAAGATGTAAGAAGTCTCGTAATTTCAAAACTAAATACGCTAAATATCCCTCGTGAGGACAAATTAATTAAAGTCGAAATTTATAATAAACAATCTTTGAGTACTTTTATATACGGTTTGTCGGGTCAAATCCAAAACAATATAAGACTCAGAAATCCTGACAGTCTGGAACAGGCAATATCGTATTTAATAGAAGAAGAAAACTTCTCATATGGTCAGAATAGAAGTAGTAATATAAATTTCCAACGTGATTTTAATCCGTCTCAAAGAATAACGCCCTTTTCCAAAAGTCCAAACCCCAGAGATGATACACCACAAAATTATAGAAATTTTAATAATGTAGAACAAAATTTTAGAAATAATGCACAACAAAATAATTTCAGAAACCAACAGAAACCAAATTTTAACCACACAGGACAAAATTTCCCAAATAATTACCCGCGTCAAAATTTACAAAATTTTAGACCAAATTTCCAAAATAATTTCCCAAGAAGAAACTTCCAAAATAATTACTCCCAAAGACAAAACACTCCCCAACAATTTCAAAATAACTACCCCCAAAGGCAAAATACTCCCCAACAATATCAAAATAACTTTCCTAGACAAAATCAGCAAAATTTTAACTCACATAACTTAATTCCCCAACGTTCTTACCAGCAAAATTTTAATCCGAATAGAAATATAAATACTTTTAAACCGGAACCAATGGATACAAGTTCGGGCAACACTAGAATAAACTTTACAAATGCTGGAATTTCTAATGAAAACCAGAATGTTAACGAAACCCTTGAAATAAACAACGAAAACCCAAATTATATAAATAACCAACATGATAACTCAAATTTTGAAAATAATGTTGTAAGCCAAAATCAAAATGTAAATTTTCACTTAGCCCAATTACAAAACCACCCATTTTGATAAATATAAATTTTGACAGGTCTTGTTTACCTCACATTTACATAGAAGAATTAAATGCAAATTTTCTTATAGATTACCAATTCTCGTAGTTTAATAGATCCTAAGTTAGCTCATAAGTTTTACAAAAATTATATACATAATGAACAATTTAATATACAAACCGCTTACAGTATCACATTTCACAATGACGTAATGCAAATACCTATTTTTAAAGAATTTAATAAAAATTTAGTTCATAAGTTCTACTTGTTTAAATTTAGCGATAAGTACGAAGGCATTATAGGAATAGATTTAATTAAAAAACTTAACGGACATATTGATATGGAATCAAATTTATTAATTACTTATCAAACTATAATACCGATAATTTTCGAAAAAGAAAATAGCTATAAAAATAATACACCCCCATTATTTGAAAATCAAAAAATATTTATACCCCCTAGAACAGGAAAAGTCGTCTCTATTCCCGTAAATATGAAAGAAGGAGTAGGAATATTAAAATATCTAAAATATGGTAAAAACGTAGAATCCCCCGAAGCCTTAGTAACTAAAAAATTACTGTGCTATTACTACTATTATAAATTCAAGTATGAATGGCAAACAGTTATTAATTAAAAACCCTTTTAGTATAGAACCTGTAACTGAAAATGAAATAAACTTTTTTGAAAATTTTGAAACTGAACCTATAACTAGGTCAGAACAAAATCATGATAACTCTCTCAAAGATAATTTAAATAATTTAAGGTTAGAACATTGTAACTTAGAAGAAAAAGCAGTCATTGAAAAACTTTGCTATGAATACCGCGACATATTTTATCTTGAAAATACCCCGTTAACATTTACTAATCAAATAAGACATAAAATAAGACTGACCGACGAAACTCCAATTTTCACTAAATCCTATAGGTACCCTGAAGTACATAAGGAGGAAGTGAGATACCAAATAGACAAAATGCTCAACAAGGTATCATTCAGCCATTTTCTAGCCATTTTCTAGCCCCATTTGGGTTGTACCAAAGAAAATTGATGCATCGGGTAAGAAAAAATGGCGAATAGTAATAGATTATCGTAGACTTAATGAAAAGACAATTGACGACAAATACCCTTTACCCAATATTACCGATATATTAGATAAGCTAGGAAGAAGTTTATATTTTACTACCCTTGATCTTGCAAATGGATTTCACCAAATAGAAATGCATCCCGACGACGTACAAAAAACTGCTTTTTCAACAGAACGAGGACATTTTGAATATTTAAGAATGCCATTTGGCCTCAAAAATGCCCCGCGAACTTTTGAAAGAATTATGTACAATATTCTTAGAGGACTGACGAACGAAACATGCTTAGTATACTTAGACGATATAGTTATTTTTAGCACCTCCCTTACAGAACACATAGAAAGACTGAGACAAGTATTCGAACGCTTACGGCGGTCAAACTTCAAACTTCAGTTAGACAAATCCGAGTTTTTGAGAAAAGAAGTCAACTTTTTAGGTCATGTTATTACTCCAGAAGGAGTTAAGCCAAATGAAGATAAAATAATCGCAATAAAACAATTCCCCATTCCCACAACTTAAAAGGAAATTAAGAGCTTTTCAGGCCTTGTAGGTTACTACAGAAAATTCATTAAAGACTTTGCCAAAATAACCAAACCTTTGACAGTGTGTTTAAAGAAAAATGCTCATGTAACCCATACTAAAGAATTTGTAGACGCTTTTGATTTGTGTAAAACATTACTAGTAAATGCACCCATACTCCAATACCCTGATTTCACTAAACCCTTTATTCTTACAAGCGATGCTTCAAATTTTGCCCTTGGTTCAGTCCTCTCTCAAGGAACTGTAGGTTCCGACAAACCAATTGCGTTCGCTTCACGAACTTTAAATGAGACCGAAACAAAATATAGTACAATTGAAAAGGAATTGCTTTCCATAGTTTGGGCCTGTAAATATTTTCGCCCCTATCTTTATGGGCGTAAATTTACTATTTATACAGACCATCGACCCCTTGTTTGGCTTTTTAACCTCAAGGAACCACATTCCAAATTAGTTCGATGGAGGTTAAAATTAGAAGAATTTGACGACGATATAGTCTACAAAAAAGGTTCACTTAATACGAACGCTGATGCACTATCAAGAATCAAAATAAACACTATGATACAAAATTTCGAATCCCAAAATATTATTAACGACATTTTAGAAAACAATTTAAACATTAAAAATGATAAAGTAGATATAAAATACGAAAATATATTTAACCCTGGAAATAAAACTTCCCTTGCCCGTTGCGTTTCACTAGATTTCAAAATGGCTAAAGGAATTGCAGTAGAATTTAGAGATAGATTTCAATCAATAAAAAAATTAAAAAACCAACACAAAAATATTGGTGAAGTAGCTTATATTAAATTTAACGATAGAAGAATTTACTACCTAATTACTAAAGAAAAGTTTTCTGACAAACCCACTTACAAAACCGTTATTTCAGCCATAAAAAATTTAAAATTATTAGGTACCAAATTAAACGAAACTCATATCTCTATGCCAAAAATAGCCTCAGGACTAGATCGGCTTGATTGGAATATCATATTTAATTTAATAAAGTATATTTTTCAAAATTCTAAAATTAAAATTACTATATATTTTGAAGAAAATAAAATAGACTGTAATGCCCTAGAAAATGCATCAATAATCAATAACCCTGGTGATATAGACTTTGACATTGACAGTTTTCTAGACCAAGAACGTAACCTTGATCAAACAGAAGAAATTTCAAAAATCATACAAGATATAGAACGCGATAAGCAACCTAAAATTAAGATACTTCAAGATATCCAAATTAGACCACCCCAAGACACAGTACATTCCCACGATTCTGATACAATTAATGAAGCTATACCTATACTAGATGAAATAATAAATAAAAAACCTGTCCAAATATACGTAAAACCCAATGCACATAACGAAATTAAAACAGAATCTAATCATTTTAAGAATTTGAAAATCTTATATGTTACCATACCCAAAACCGATGAAAAATTAGTTTTCAAATTTTTAAAAGAGTATACAAGTACAAGTACTACATTTTACATTTATTTCTTTGATAAAGATCATTATAAAATCTTCAACGATATTTACATGAAACATTTTTATCGAACTGGACTTAAAATAATAAATTGTACTAAATTAGTAATACCATTAGAGACAAAGAAGAACAAATTAATATAATTAAATATCAACATGAAGGCAAAACTAATCACAGAGGTATTAATGAGACATGTGAAAGACTTAAAAGAAATTATTATTGGCCGGGCATGAAAAATGACGTGACAGAATATATAAATACGTGCGATATTTGTCAATTAGCTAAATATTCTAGACAACCCGCTTACACCCCTTTGGTCTTAACGGAAACTTCTACTAAACCTTTCGAAATCTTACATTTCGATTCACTTAAATTCGATAAACAAACGTACCTATGTATAATAGATAAATTTTCCAAATTCGCACAAGCCATTCCCACGATAAGTACACTAGCAACTGAATCCTGTAACGCCCTTTTACAGTTTTTCACTTATTTCGGATTACCGACGAAAATCGTTAGCGATAACGGAACTGAATTCTAAAACGAAACGGTAAAGGATATTTTGAGATTACATAATATGCAATTATAGCTTACAATAGTTCAATTCATTCTTCTACAAATTTCACACCCTATGAACTTGTTCTTGGACACACAGACTCACGTGACCCCTTAGATCTTTTAAATACAACTTATTATACAGACTACGCATATAACCATAAAGAAAAAGTAAAATCACTCTACAATAGTATAGCGGAAAAAAGTAAATTAAATAAGGAAAAAATAATTCAAAGTAGAAACACAAAAGGTCCTGAAAAAACCGATTTTATTTTAGGTAATATTGTCTATAAGTATGCTCATGAAAGGAATAAAAAAGAAAATAAATTTATCGGTCCTTATAAACTAATAGAATTTTTAGAAAATAATAAGGTAATAATTAAAAATTTAAGCAATAATAAATTAGAAAATATATACATAAAAGAACTGAAAAAACCTTCCGTTGTTGCAGACTCTACGCCTACACCCTCGTGTTCGCAGACTCCAACTCAAGATTTCATGACTTAAATGACAACCCTGGACTACTAACCTTAAAATTAGGAAATGCACAACTGAAAATCGACCACTGGACGTTCATTAAAATATTTGACCTAGAAAATGTTATTAACGAATTTCAAACCCTTCAATCCCACTTTTCCGACTTAAAATATGCGATTAAAAATAGTCCTACTAAGACTCAATATGAGACAGAATTTTATAACTCATATCACTTAATTGATACTTTGGAAAATAATATTAAAACTCAAACGAATCAATTAATCCCAACAAATAATATTTACCCTAATAATAAAATTAAAAGAGGCTTAATAAATAGTTTAGGTTATGCATTTAAATTCATTACTGGAAATTTAGATGACAATGACGCAATAAAATACGATAATGCCATAACCATGATTTCAAAAAATCAAGATAAAATTAAAACATTAGTTAAAGACCAAATTACATTACTAGAAAACTCAATTCAAACCTTTAATGAAAGTACTCAAACTTTAACACATAATCAATTAATATTGGAATCTAAAATTAACGAAATTGAATCTGTAATAAAAGACGTAAGTGTCAAAGATATAGGCAATCATTATTTTACTATGATTAATATGATCATTTCACAAATAATTAATGCTTTTCAGATTATCAATAATGTTCTTAAAGAAATTGAAGTAATTGTTACTTTTTCTAAATTAAACACATTTCATAATTCAATGATTGAACCTACTGAACTCTTACGCAAAATTGAATCAATCAGTAAACATTTAGTAAGAACTAAACTACCATTTGAACCAAAACCTGAAAATATTTTACTATTCGAAAAACTTATTAACATTAAAAGCTATAATAAAAATAACCAAATAATATTTATACTAGAAATACCTATAGTAGAAAATGAAAATTATAACTATTATTACCTATATCCGTTACCTACACTAGAAAATAACTCCTTCCGAACCATATTACCCCTTTCCAAATACCTTACATTGAACGAAAACTACTACATAATGTTTAACGAAAAATGTAAAGAAATCACACCAGAAGAATACATTTGCGAAGAAACCAACCCCATTCAAATTACAGAAGAAAATCTACCCTGTGAAGTCTCCCTCTTAAAATTCAGTAAGAATAATTCTGCCTGTCATCAAACTCCAGTTGAGTTCAAAAACTTAAAAATTCAAAAAACAGAAAAAAACAATTGGATCGTAGTTACACCCAGAAAAGTAGTTGCTGTTCAAAAGTGTGGTTCAATTAAAGAAAATTACCCCTTATTTGGTACTTACATTTTGGAACTTAATAATAATTGTGAGGTACTAATAGACAATATAAACATTCAAAGTTTTAAAACCTACAAAAGTAAATTTAGAAATATTGTTCTACCAAATCTAAATTTAAGTGGTAGCCCCAGTAAAACTTCAAAAATAAACTTTCAACCCTTAAAACTGGATACTGTGAGTTTAGACGAACTTAAAAATATTCGAAGTGTTTTGGACTTACAAAAAACAGACTTATTTGACATCCCTCCTATACACTATAACAATATTAGTGTTTGGACGATCGTCTCCTACATAGTTATCGCTTTATTAGCTTTCTGCTTTGCTTCATACATTTACTACAAGAAATGTTATATTAGAAATAAGAATATAACCCTAGATGTGGAAACCCCGTTAAAAAACTCGAGGAACCAGAGTCAAGGACCAGCATCACCAAAAAGTGAAAATCCTCTTGTTACCCCCAGGATTTTCGTCTAAGGATGGAGGAGTTATATACCATATATTTGCTGCTTCCAGGCTATTTTCTTAGGATTAGTTATCTTTGCTGATTCAGCATTCTGTACCTTCTATGTTATATTAAATTTATATTTTTTCATTCTGAATAGAGCTATAGAACAATCAAGTCTATTAGATTCATTTTTTGTCCCAAGTTTTACAGTTTTGAAATAAAATAATCTTTTTTAAAAAAGGAAAATCCTAATATCGGATTTTAACTCCCCCAACTTTTTTGTTGTTGGGGGTATTACTTTTAAAATTGTTAGAATTGATCCTTATAATAAAAGTAGTTTTTCCTGAAAAATTTACGTTTGGACTTTTGGACAATTAAGAAGGGAAATCGAACAATTTGATGAAGCAGAAATAAAGAAAAAGTTTAACAAACTAAATAACAACATACAGGCCATGATACATCTATATAACTCACACAAATGGGAAGAGTCCTGTACTAACATAAACGAAAAAAAGGGAAAGAACTATTGGAATGAAATAAAAAAGCTCTCAAAATATAACTCAAAACCTAAAATTCCAACAATTGTAGAAAATAACGTTGAATACACAACGGATGAAGAAAAAGCAAAAATATTTTCCGGAAAATTAAAGCAAATCTATGAGGAAGAAAACAATATAGATTTTGATGAAGACAATAGGACCCAAATAAATGATTGGTACGAAGACAATTTTCAAGAAAACCAGGAATTTAATGACGTAACAGAAATAAATGAAGATGAGTATTACAAAGTACTATCGTCAGGCAAAAATTCCAGTCCAGGACATGATTGCATAGCAAGAACAATCTTAAGAAAACTAGACCCAGTGGTACATAATTACATCATTAAAATGTATAACTATTGTATTGATAATAGTTATTTTCCAAAAGAATGGAAAAAGGGAACAATTATATTAATCCCAAAAGCAAAGCTAGACCACTCAAAAGCTGAAAACTACCGTCCCATCACACTGCTATCTGTATTAAGTAAAAACCTAGAAAAAATTATAAAGGAACGAATAAATATAGCAGTCCAAAATAGGATTCCGCCCTACCAATTCGGATTTAAAGCAGAATGCTCTACCATACACCCACTCATTATTCTTACATCAAACATACAGATCACAAAATTAGCAGGCAACAAAACAGCAGAGTTGTTTTTGGACATAAATAGAGCCTTTGACAGCGTATGGCATAAAGGAATTCTTTACAAGCTATTCTTACTAGATTGCCCACCATATTTAATTTTCCTAATTAAAAATTTCTTAGAGGACAGAAAACTGAGCGTGAGAATAAACCAAACGCTATCGGAGGAGTTCACCCCGGAAAGAGGCTTGCCCCAGGGCTCCCCACTTTCCCCACTGCTATACAACATTTTCTGCTATGATATATACAACTTTAGACATGCCAATCCTGAACATTATGACGAGACAGAATACATATTACAATACGCAGACGACACGGGACTTATTGCACATGGGAAAACCGCAACAGAAGCTACAGAAACTCTACAAAGGCTTATTGACCACACTATTGCATGGTTTCACAGATGGAGATTAAAACCAAACCCAAGAAAATCTCAGTTTATTATTTTTAATCACAAAATAACTAGAAACTCTCCATCTGTAATTATCAATAACGAAGTCACACATCCTAAACCAGTCATAAAATATCTAGGAATACACTTTGACACTAAGACTAATTTTAATCATCACACATCCATTACTAAAAGAAATATAACAGCCAGAGCTCAGCATTTTCGAAGCCTAACCTACAAACAACAAGGAATCAGCGGCAAAACCGCAGCCCATATATATAAAGCGATATGCAGACCAATGTTGGATTATGGCTCGTTACTCCTAATAAATGCTAGAAATCCCGCAATAAAAAATATAGAAGTGGCCGAAACGAAGTGCTTAAAGAAAATTACAAAAATACGCCACCCTCAAAACCCGCTCCATAACCCTCCCAATCAATACCTATACGAAACCCTCGAAATAGAACCTATATCTGAACGCAGGCAACGACTGAAAGACAAATTCGCAGAAAACCCACATCATTTAGAAAAAATAGATGCACTCACACTAAACAGAAGTGCAAATAGAGTGCGATGTAGATTCCCAGAAAACACACTTAAAGAACTTATCCAAAATTACTAAATGTCTATAACTAAAATTTGTTTTTTTTTTTAACTATCAAATAATTAGATTTATGAATAATTATCACTTTTTTTTAAGGTCTATTATATATTTTGAATTTACAGGCTGAAGGACCTTGGTCGATGGCCTTTTGTTGTAACTTTTTACTCAATAAAGTACATTATTATTATTATTTACGTTACGTTACGTTACAAGCCAAAAGCTTATTTGGGGCTCTCAATGACTATGTAGTAAATTATAAATAAATAAATAAATAAATAAATCGATTTTAATTTCGCATTTTTTAGTTATTTTTTTTTAAGTTTAACCCCCTATAACTTTTTTGTTTTTTCGGGATTACTTTTAAAATTGGTATCATAGATCCTTATAATAAAAGGTATTTTTTCTGACAAAGTTAAGTTAATCGGAATTTTTATTCAAGAATTTCTTTGTCTTGATTTTTAAATTTTTTTAAAAATTCGAAACTACAGTATTCTAGCACGGGCGCAGTGAATAATATAATTACACAATACAACTAAGTGAACAAGAATGATTTTAAAGTTTTTATGCAATACAGAATACAGTAGAAGAGCTTTCCCATTTTTCCCTTTGTGCGTGAAATGAATTTACTTGAAACAACCTTAAAAACCGCAATATACCAATTTTCACGAAAACTACAACCAGGGGGAGGATTTAGAAAAAAAATATTTTAAGATTCAATTTTAGCGACATCAAATACCCCAATATATATATTTTCAAGAAAATTACCCCCCGCCCCTCAGAGGGTGAAGTTAGATTTTTTTTTAAATCTCAGATTCACTTTCAGCAACCTCAAAAACCCCAAAGGGGGTGTAGGTAGATTTTTTTATTATCAGATTCACTTTCAGCAACCTCAAAAACCTCATTATACCAATTTTTATGTTTAAAGCATTCTTAAGTTATCGTGCTTACAAGATTTACCGGACGAAACGACGGACCGATCTACCGATTAACCGATCGACCAACCGATCGAACGAAATTTATTTTTTTTTGGTCGAAATTGATTTATATCTACATAAAACGTATTAAAACACAAAAATGCCCCAAAAAAATTTAAAGTTTTCAAAATGGAAAAGCAAAAATTAGACAAAAGTTACACTTTTATTTTGTTTCCCCATTTTGAAAATTTTCAATTGCCGACAAGTATTACGTAACACAAATTTTGATGATTTTGTCCAGGAAATCTTGTAAGCACGATAACTTAAGAACGCTTTAAGCTAGAGACTTGAAATTTGACATACAAGTATATTACCAAAAGTTCATATTTTATAATTGAACACACTAGACATAATTATAGAAGTAATATATTATATACAGTAAAAATAAGTTCATTGTTGTAAGCTGTAAAAAAAAGTTACTTAGCAAAACCGCCACTGGTGCCAACAGTCTTTGATTTTAATGACAGCCTTAGTTTACAGTTGTTTGTTTATTATGTAAACAGGTTGTTGACTCGAGATGCTGTGCAAAAGAGTTATGTAAAATTATGTATGATTAAAAATGATTGAAGAAGAATATATAGGTTTTACAGTGTACAATGTACACCTCTACAAAATTGCATACGCTACATTAGACAAGTTACTATAAAAATCTCGAAAAGTGTAAGATTCACCCTAGGATTTTTATTTAAATGGGCTAAGGAAGGTTTAAATTTATTCCAAAAGTGTTTTATTGGCCTATTTTAATAAAAAAAAACATATTAGATTATTGAATAAATAAAATGCAAAAATTAATACAAAAATAATATTTAGGACGCTTGAAGAAAAAATTGTATGTTTCATACAGAGGAAAAGTGCTTTTTTTACTCATCTGTAGTTTCCGGGCTCTGCTTCTCGTGGTTCGTAAATTCTACAACTAGTAAAAAAATCTTCAATTTTCCTCTTAGTAAAACAATATACTATGTTTCAAGACGTATTTATACGATACTTTAAATTTAGGCAAGATGCCGTTTTCCACCAGAAGATCTGCTTACAAAGGTAAACTAACCCTAAATTTTTTTATTTGCTAATAATGAAATTAAATATGGTATAATTAGGGATAATGGGGGCTTGGTCTTAAAACACAGAGAAATATGAAAAATGCAAAAAATAAACATACCCTTTTCTTCTACTGGCACCGAAGTGGCAGAAATTATCAAAACCATTAATAAAAGTCCAAAAATTAAATACTTCATTTTGACCTAATTAAAATATTGTGTTTCGGAACAGCTAATTTTAGAATTATGTATTTTTAAAAATAGTTGTATGACTTTATATACTAATCGCATATCAGCAATCTGTAATTTATTTTTTAAGTGGACACCTACAGGGTGACCCAAAAAGAATGTGAGTGTTTCATTCATATCTTCCCTCTTACAACTCGTTTCTTGATGAAATTTTCACTAATTATTCTTAGATAGTTGGAGGATCGAGAACCGGAACCGGAAGTTGCTAGTCCTTGCCATTTTGGCGGAAGAGTTTCTCAAAATCGAAGTTTATTTTTCGGATATTTTACAATTTCCGAATTCGCTTAGTTGGTGCACTTTTTGATTTCTGCCCTGATTTAAATTGACGAGATAGAATCTGAAATATTTCGAGAGGCAGTGTTCAAGATTAGCACCAAGAAAGAGGAAAGAGGAAGAAGGAAATTAATGAAAAAATGGCAGGAATTAACAGGCTATACTTGTCCGATCCCTATGCCGTCGCCAAACTTTAGGTCCCGGTCATGGCCTAAGGTCCCAAGGCCTTTTACCTACCCAACCACCTTTCTCTTCCGTTCCTTACGGGCTATAACCGTTGTCCAGAGCCCTCAAAGTTTAAATCTGGGGGGTGGAGACCAGTTTGGACCGAATAACGCATCGGATAGGTATACCGGGGATGCCGAGGATGGTGTTTGCACAGGAAGAAAAAAAATTGTCACTTACCTTTAAATTTCAAACCCCAGCGTTGATACAGATCTCAAATACTCGAAAAATTACATGAAAAAAAAAAATTTTATTTATTTATTTATTTATTTAAGTATATAGACCAAAATCGGTATGTAGGTAGGCTCCCTAGAATTTTGACCATACCCACCAAATTTGACATGCTCCCTACCTACAAATATAAGAAACTTAAATTTTTAAACTTAAAAGTCCTTATTCTAACTAGATCACTAGATAGGTAGGTTTGTCAGGGTAAGTGAGTAGTTTGAGTAGTTCCGCAGGAGAGTACCGACATACCCACAATTTCAGACAGCAAGAAATTTTCCTAGAAACAGGACATGTCATTGCTACAGCAAAAACATTGTTGAAATCAGGTCCACCAAACATTTGCGCTAACTATTTAGGTAAAAATTGTTTGACATTAACTATAACAATTTCAATATTTTTATCCAATTTTTCTAATAAAATTGTTTTTTTTTAAGGTGTTTATTTATAAATTGAATAGAAAATACAGTCTGTTCTGTTTACAAACGGTTCTGTTTAAAATGGTAGTTCTTAAATGTTTATAACTTATTCACATGTAAGTAGTAATATTTTTGTATTTCTTTACTAAATGTAATCAGTATTTTAGAAAAACTCATACAATTAATTATTAACTAATGTATTACCAATGCTGAATATCCATTAGGGCTAATAATTTTCAGCAAATATAATTGCTGATTTAAAACCTTGTTTTAAATCTTTTAAAATCTCTTGATGCACTTTTACGTAACTTGGGAGATAATTTATAATAATTGAATTCATACCTTTTGATTCTGATTTTACAAAATATATTTTATTTTAGAAAGAAAATAAAGAAAAGCTATTTTTACCTAAAATAAATACTTAAGTTTAATTAGTTAACCAAAGCAACAAAATATTATCAAAGTGCACCATTGATTAGATCTGTACACGGGAAATATAAAATTAGACCACTTTAAAGTTAATTCATCTTCTTAAATAGAGTTTATTCTAAAATATTGAGAAAATTAATGCAAACTGTCATAAATTATTTTCTATTATTGTCAAACTTTCATGTCAAATAGAACAACAACCAATATGAAAAATTATTTTGTTTAAATTTTCCTTTCGATGACGCACTTCCGTCCGCCATTTTCGGTCTGAGATTTTGTGTATGTCGGTACTCTCTTTTGTGTAGTGTACCTACCCACCCTAACAAACCTGTATATCCAGTGCTCTAATTCTAACATGCCCTGTTTCTTAAAACCCCGAGTGTTTCTTGAAGCTGGTGAAAGACCAATAGCTGGTCTCCACGTCCATGAAGTAAACAGCTACTAGGATCGATTCTCATGTGATCTGAGTAGATTTAGGGACCCAAGGATAATTGCTTTTTGCATGCCACAGGCTAAGATTTGAGCCGAATTGCGACATGCTGGTATTGTCTTTAAAGCAGAGAGAAAGCTAGCATTTATACAACCGAGGAACCTATAATTAACACCATCAACTTTAGAGTGTGGCCTGGATACAGTCTGTGGAGCTGAAATAGTAGATCCTGATATTTTGTCCGCTTATTCTCCTCCTTCAAAACAATGTTCTTCTCGGCTCGGGCCGAAAATTTGATAACGAATATTTTTTTGGATTTATGATCGAGAAGAACAATATCTGGCTTGTTAGCTCGATTTGCCTTAGGGTGGGGAATGAATAGTTATAATAAATGCGACAACTATTATTCTCCACCACGGACTCAATATCTGCTAGAGCATAGGATGGCACTGGCGTTTCGTCTGCCTCCTACTTGTAGCTCGTTGTCGACCACCACCATGCCGTATATTGGCACCTGCCACTTTGCTGAAAACGATTCCAAGCCCGACTAATCACACTTTGTGAGACATTGTAGATTTGGGCTACTTGTGTATGTGTATGACCCCCGTGTTGCAAAAGCGTTATGATAGCCGCAAAATCGTCAGAAGAAAATCTCCTTGGAGGCATTGTATAGTGGTACTTTGATAACTAAGAAATTGTTCTTACTAAGAATGAACCGTATAATATATTTTTAAAGTGGTAAATCCCCCAAGCAAACGTTTTTTTATAGATAGGTATTTCACATAAATTTTACAAAAAATTAAAGGTTTGTTTCTTTTATTCTGCTCGACAATAAACATAAAATACAAATTGCCTAAAATTAAAGGAGTATTCAAATAATAATGTGAGAACATAAAAAAATTTAAAACATTTTTTAAGTTAATGAAATTCGAGATATTCACAATACCCACTTTAAAAAACGCGCAGTGTAGAAGTTGTTGGGATGGCTAATTACAAATGTAATATTCAATTTAACTTTTACAAAATGGCGGATTCAATATGGTGAAATTGAAATGAAATAAATGAAATGAAATGAAATGAAATGAAATTTTATTAAATAGGACTTGCCTAATATACACAAAAGTAATTATACAATGTTCTTTATAAACAAATATAAATATGTTATAATAATAAACATTAAATATAATAACAAAATAAAAATAATAGAATATATAAAGATATAAAAAAAAACAAAAATATAAAAGAGAGATGGTGAAAAAAAAATAAATAATAATGAGAAGTAATGAGAGACCTTAGTATAATTAGATTATATTAAAGCAAAGTAAAGCAAAACACAGTTACAACAAAATGTGTTCAGAAAGACGATTTTTAATAACAATTGGTAAATTGTTAAATGCATTAAAGCCTTTGTGAAATAAAGAATTTATTCCCCTTGTGGTATTTACTCTATTAATATAAAAATTATTTCTGTTCCTAGTTTCGTAACTATGAACATCTCTACCATAGTTAAAAAAATTATTAAAATATACAGGCATTTGATTATTTTTAATCTTATAAACAAAACACATAGTCAAAAAATTCAGTCGCTGTATTACTGACATCCATTTCAGAGTACCGAGCATTAAATTAATAGAAGTTAGCCTACTACATCGTAAAATAATCCTCATTCCACGATTTTGAAGCTTTTGCAAGACATCTTTGGAATTATTGTCTAAAAGATATAAAATTGATCCACAGTAATCAAAGTGCGGCTGTATTATAGTTTTATAAACTGTTACCTTAGTTGCTAAAGATAAATGAGCTGAAATACGTGAAAAGAAATACAATTTTTTTGAAATCTTATTTTTTATATAAACAAAATGATTTTTAAAAGTAAGTTGATTATCAACAATAAATCCTAAATACTTAATTTCGGGTACTATTTCAATTCGGGTATTTTCCATATATAAATTGACATTATTAAAATTAATTAAATTTAATTTGTATCTGGTTGAAATTACCATTGCTTTAGATTTTTGAACATTAAGTTTCAGTTTATTTTTTGCAAGGTACTCTGAAATTTTTTTCAGTTCTTGGTTCATTTTCACTATTGCAGTTTCAAGATCCAAATCACTTTCAGCTGCAAGTGTATCATCTGAAAATAACTTTAACACTTCAATATCTGTTGCAAGGGCCATGTCATTCACATAAATTAAAAATAGTAGGGGTCCTAACACACTTCCCTGTGGTACTCCATGATTTACTAATTGTGCGCTTGAAAAAATATTATTAATTTTTGTGACCTGATATCTACCAGATAAAAAATCAATAAACCATTTAAGAACAGTACCTTCAATACCATATAATTTTAACTTTTTAATTAGTATTTTCCTATCAATAGTTTCAAACGCACGTTTAAAATCAAGAAAAACAGCTATTATAAACTTTTTGTTATCTAACTTGTCTATCCAGTTTGATAAAATAAATTGTAACGCAGATTCACAGGAGTGATTTTCACGAAATCCGGACTGATTTTCAATCAGTAAATTATTTGTTTTAAAATATTCACTCAACTGGTTGTATACAGCTATTTCTAAAATTTTTTCAATACAAGGAAGTGTGTTAATCGGCCTAAAGTTTTCTGATTGATTTGTGTTAGATATCTTAGGAATTGGAATAATGGTACTTGTTTTTAATGATTTTGGAAAAACCCCTGTAGACAAAGAAGTGTTAATTAATTTTAGCAGTGCAAGACCTATAGTTTCAAAACTTTCTTTAATTAATTTGGCACATAGTTTTTCATTAACATTTGTTTTGTTGGGCAATTTTGACACAATATCTCTTAACTGTTCTATTGTAAGCAATTTAAAAGTAGAAAATCTAGATGGAACGTTACCTTCAATAGGTGACCATACAACATCATTATTTATGGAACTTACAATTTTTTCCACACTGTTAATAAAATAATAGTTAAAATTTTCTGCCAAATCACTTTCATTTGAAACAACGTTAGTTTTATCATCAAAATTAAAAATTATATTACTGTTATTAAAATGAGTATTAGGATTTTTATTTACTAGAGTTTTTAATGTTTTCCACATACTTTTTGAATCATGCTTATTGGAACTGATTTTATTTTCATAATACTGTCTTTTTTTAATTTTAAGTTGATTTACTATTTCATTCCTAAAGCGTTTATAATTTTCAAAACATATTTCCTTTTCAATAATATTACAAATTTTGAAATTTTTATAAGCAGTATCACGATTTCTAATCAATACTTTAATATTGTTATCAAACCAAGGCTGTTGATTTCGTTTTGGGACAAAAGAACGTATAGGTGATATTGTATCAACAATTGTACCGCATTTGTCATTTATTTCAACTAAAACTTCGTTGACATCATCACTTTGTAGCGACCAATTGATATTGTTAAAATTATTTTTTATAATTTCAAGATTATTTTCTTTAAAATTTCTAAAAAATTTGGTAACTGAAACTGCTTTTTTCTCATTATTTCAAGAAATTGAAATCAGTGAATGATCACTTATTTTTGGAATATCATGTACAGTTGTTGTAACATTAGGAATATTGGTCACTACAAAATCTATGAGTGTGCTTGAAGTCTTAGTTACTCTCGTAGGAGCGGAAACAAGTTGGTTTAAGCCCAAATTTGTAAAAACAGATTTATGCTTTTTAGCGTAAGCATCATTATTGTCCAGATAGTTAAAGTTAAAATCACCAACCAGCAAAACTTTTTTGTTTCCAATAACTAGATCTTCACACCATGTACTAACTGCTTCAAAAAATTCATTATTATTGTTGTTGGGTGAATGGTATACAACGCCAGCGGTAAAGGGTTTATTATTTAGCCATATTTTTAAAAATACAGACCAATAAGAAGGTTCACTTACGTGTCTTACAACGGATGAGAATGTAATTCCATTTTTAATAAAACAAAGTACACCGCCTGTGCGTCTACTGCTGGAGTCCAATCTAACTAAATTGTATCCATTAATAATTAACTAAATCTCTTCCATGTTTGCTACAGTTCTTGTTTCGCTTAACATCAAAACAGATGGGTTGTAAATTAAAAGATTTTCAATTATAAGGTCCTTATGACAGATATAACTTTCTGCATTTACATAAAGAATATCTTCATCATTATAGTATCAGGCTTTTTTAGTTTTTTCCATCTTCATTTTTGTCTACAATTGTTGGTAAATTGTTAACAAATTTAATTCTTTTTGATATTTCACCATTTTCAGTATATTCATTTAATTGGGCTCTAATTTTTAGGTAATACTCCCGTTGCATTTTCGTTTGGTCTCCAAATATTTTAATACTATTTATATTTATCTTATTTTTGTTTTTTAGTATAAAAACAGCCACATATTTATTAGGAAGACTAACTTTTACAGCTCTTGGTCTCGATTTCGTTGGGTCGTATTTGCCTAATCTTTGCACCTTAAAAATAATATTTTCGGGAATACCAGTTTGTAATAAAATTTGTTTAATTGTATTGTTTTCATCAATCATTCTATTCTGCGCATTATTTGCAGAGGATTCTTTGCCTATCTTCAATCTCAGCTATTGCTTGCATGAGGTCAAGAGAAGGGCTAACAGTTCCAGCAGTTTCAACCTTATTATTCTCCATATTTAATTTAACATTTTTAATTTCCTTCTTAAGATCGGTTATTTGATTGACTATGCTTGGTATCTGCCTTAATCCCAATTCGCAATCGTTGCATAAAAATATTAGTTTACGACGCCTGAGAGAAATTAATCGTATTTCATCTTTAGATAAACAGGCACATTCTGCACATAAAAGCCTCTTACATGAGTCGCATCCATATGTATCTGGCTTATTTAAATTGCATTGAATGCACTGTGACATCTTATTCAATATAAATTAAAATGGGAAAAATACGAAATCCGGCAACACAGCTTATATATTTTGACGTAGCTTCGTTACCATAAACGGTGAACAAAAAAAAAATAAAAATAAAAACAAATGATAAACCTTATGAATTCAAAGATAAACTAATAAAAGTCTCTTCACCATAATTTAGTAACTATATAGTTTTATATAATCACTTTAATCACTTTTTATTTAAACTGTTGTTTTTAAAGATTATTGCTTTTCCTTTAAAGATTATTGCTTTTTTTTGCAGATAACACAGGACCACAAACTTTTTCTGTCGGTTGTAGTAGGTCAGATAGAGTTTTCTAGGTGTATTTTTGGTCGATGAACACGAATCCGTCCTCCGTTTTGGTCCATTACTTCAAGATTTTTTTTAATAGAAAAGAACAATTATTTTTTTCCTTTCGAAATTTTGATTTCGTTCATATTTTCCAAAATTTTAATCTGAAGGTATGGGGGTGATACACATGAATGAGTCACTTTCATTTTTGTTAAACGGCTGCCAAAATTTTTTGTTTAATCTTTTTAGGTATTTTTTTTTTGTTGTTTTGGAAATATAAGAACACACTGTTAAACCTGAATAATATTTCTTTTTACCAAAAGCACAAGCATAAAAAAAACAAGAAGTGTCCCATTCATAGGTATCTCCCCCTATATGACTATATTTTTGGAATTAGCGCGTCGAGATCTATCGACACGGATTTTTTTTTTAATCCAGACTATGACAGACATTTGACGATTTTGACCAAATCTCACATTCTTTTTTTTAACTCATGTCAATAGACCCGCTGATTCCAAAAGTATAGACATAGAATACCTTTAGATTAATATTATGGAAAATATGAGCAAAATAAAAATAAAAAAAAATGTTTTTTGTTAAACCCTGACGTGATGGGCCAAAACGGACGACGGATTCTACCAAATATGGGCCTAGAAAACCATTTTGATATACTGCAACAGACAAAAAAAAATTGGTACTGTGTAATTATAATTATCTGCAAATTAATTAATTTTAAGATAATTATCTTATTAAAATAACATAATTATCTTATTTGGGACTCCCCATGACTTTGTAATTAATCTACTGGTAAATAAATAAATAAATAAATAAATAAAATCTTAAAACCATTATACATATATGAGTTTTTGGTTTTTTTGATTGCAAATCTAGTATTAAACTTATTTTTTACAAAATGGCGGATCCAATATAATTTTAAATTGGCTATAAAATGGAGGATTTAATTTTTTTATTTCACTTCCGGTTTCGTTATGTTTTTTTTTAATGGAACACTCTGCCGAAAATTATACGTATAAAAAACTGATTGTTTTTTTTTTTACTTTTTTTTCGTTTTCGTTTTAATAATAATAATAATAATAATAATAATAATAATAATAATAATAATAATAATAATAATAATAATAATAATAATAATAATAATAATAATAATAATAATAATAATAATAATAATAATAATAATAATAATAATAATAATAATAATAACAATAACAATAATAATAATAATAATAATAATAATAATAATAATAATAATAATAATAATAATAATAATAATAATAATAATAATAAAAAGGCACTAGTGAAGCGGGCGAAAGGATATGCGGAAAACAAGCAATTCCGCGAAAAACCCTCTCGCCTGTTCCAACCGCCTCAGCGTGTTGTTGAGAACCCGCCGACTGTCGATCAAGTTGAAGACTTCTGGAGGGGACTATATGAGGAAACCCATCCACTCAATAGAGATACTCCAGCGCTGGTACAGTTCGAAACCTACTGTAGACAGTTTCAACCGCCAGTCGCTGAACGAGATGTACCCGACCAACAAATCACTAAGGAAGAAGTTCAGAGAGCACTTGAAGGCTCAAAGAATTTCGCCGCTCCTGGCCCAGATGGAATAAATAACTTCTGGTGGAAAAAATTTTCCTCAACCCACCAGCATTTGGCAAGAATATTTAACTCTTGACTAAATGGGGAGGAGCGAATACCTGGGTGGTTTGTGGAAGGTCGCACAGTGCTAATACCTAAGAACGGAGATTTGTCCATGCCCAAAAATTACAGGCCGATAACGTGTTTGAACGCGTGCTATAAGGTGTTTACACGCATCATATACATGCGAGTACTCCAGGCTGCTGACCGAGTATTTCAATCTATATATGAGCAACGGGGGTCAAAGAGAGGTGTCGCTGGCTGTAAGGAGAACCTGCTGATAGATAGATGCATCACGCAGGACTCCATACAGTATAAGCGAAATCTCTCAATGGCCTGGATCGATTACCGCAAGGCATTTGATACAACACCGCACGAGCTGATTATTTACTTGCTAAGATGCCTTGCGGTGCCAGAGCCCGTAGTGAGATGCATGGAAGAATTGTTGCCACTTTGGAGAACTAGCTTTACCATATCCAGTGGTAATAGTAAAGTTCGAACAGGGTTGGTAACAATTAGAAGAGGCGTGTTTCAGGGAGATTCCCTTAGTGCTCTCCTTTTTTGCATCTCACTACTTCCTCTGTCCGTTGCTCTAAGAAATACTCGCAGCTACAGTTGCGGTCCACCCGGAAATAGGAGGCATAAGGTCTCACATCTTTTTTATATAGATGACCTTAAACTCTATGCCTCAGGAGAAAGAGATCTGAATCAGCTCCTACGGGTGGTACAGGAGTATACACGCGCTATCGGCATGGAATTTGGCATGGATAAATGTGCACTGGTACATCTCAAGAGAGGACGATCAGTAGAAATCGGCGAAGATGCGCAACTCGTAGACGGAAGCATCCTTCATCATCTAGATGCCGGAGAGAGGTACACCTATCTGGGTATGGAACAAAGTCATACCCAGGAAGTAAGATCTGTTAAAGACGCTCTCCGCAGCAAGTACAGACACTGCCTCCGACAGATCTGGTCATCAGAACTGTCTGGACCCAATAAAGTGTCTGCCACAAACATGCTTGCTGTTCCAATTCTACTCTACTCATTTGGAACCATCAAGTGGACAGTAGATGAGTTGCGCCAACTAGACCGTTCTACTCGGAAGCTTATGAATCTTTTTAGAAGCTTGCATCCGAGATCGTCCGTTCCACGACTATATTTCCCACGAAATCGGGGTGGTCGTGGACTCTTAGGTTTGGAGTATCTTCACAATAGAGTGGCCTTGGATACAGCCTGTAAGATCATAAGGAGCGAAGACCCCCTGCTACGGTTAGTTTATGACCACGAGGTAGCCGGAGTTGGAGCCTTTATCTTCAGGGCAGCATCGAGAGCAGCTGAAGAACTCGGTCTCATATTCGACTTTGAACGGGAAAACCCAAACTCTGTAACTGAGTTGGGTCCCGTTCAATTAAAAACCCACATCAAAACTGCAGAGTATTCGATGCTTCTGCAGTCACACATGGATAAGCCAATGCATGGAATCTTCTTTAAGACCATAGAAGACCTTGGCTTATCCAAAAGACTGACATATTCCTTTCTTAGGTCAGGTGGGTTAAAGTCGGAGACCGAGGGATTCATACTTGCTTGCCAAGATGGTGTTTTTAACACATTAGTCTACCGGAGTCGCGTTATGGGAATGCAGGTTCCTGATACCAACTGCAGGGCCTGTCGAAAAATGCCAGAGACCATCATGCATTTACTTTCTGCATGTTCCACATATGCGGTCTCGGCATATATTCGCAGACATAACGCGGCCTTACGAGTGCTTTATTACTTTCTCAGGCACTCGTATGGGTTAGACGAAACACCAGTGTTGCCCTATGCTCCAGCTGATATTGAGTCCGTGGTGGAGAATGATAGATGCCGCATATATTGGAACTATTCATTCTCCACCCTAAGGCAAATACAAGCCAATAAGCCAGATATCGTCCTCCTCGACCACAATGCCAAAACAATGTTTGTTATTGAGTTCTCGGCCCCAGCCGAAAGAAACATTGTTTTGAAGGAGGAGGACAAGCGGACAAAATATCAGGATCTTCTTTTTCAACTCCGCAGACTGTATCCAGACCACTCTATAAAACTGGTGGTGCTTATTGTTGGATCCCTTGGTGGTATAAATGACAGCTTTCTCTCTAACCTCAAAACCATACCGGCATGTCGCGACTCAGCCGAAATTCTGGCTGGTCGCATGCAGAAAGCAGTAATCCTTGGGTCTCTTAATTTACTCAGAGCACACGATAACCGGTCACGGTAGAGGCTTACTCCACGGACGTGGAGAGCAGTTGCCGCAATTTCCCCGCACGTCTCCTCGGTCATCGGAGGACGAGGTGAACCTGTCGGGTTTTATTTCAAAATAATAATAATAATAATAATAATAATAATAATAATAATAATAATAATAATAATAATAATAATAATAATAATAATAATAATAATAATAATAATAATAATAATAATAATAATAATAACGTTTATTTTTCAATACATCGGAACAAAAAAAAATACATGTATAAAATTCGTACAGATAGCAAGGAAAAATCTGGTCAAAAAGAAGAGTCATGTCAAGGAGATTCTGTAAAATCCCTTAGGGAGTAAGGCTCCATTTCTATTCTAATAAATAAAACTTACCCGGTATGTCAAAATATGCAGTTATTTCAGTAAAAAACTATTAATATACAGGGTGATTGAGAAATAAGGTACACAATTTTAAGGAGTGATTTTAGGTCCAAAAATATGAAAAAAAATTCTAAAAGGTTGGTTTGGAATTGACCCCTAAGGGAGCTATGATCCTCCTAAGGGTACATCTGAAAAGTAGTTTTAATTTAATATCTCTGGAACATTATGAACTAAAGGCTATCCTTTTTTGTAATTGAATTTTCTGTAATTTTAACCAGGGACGTGCAAAATGGGGGGGAGATATTACTTTTTTGTCCGAAACTTTTTAATCCTTAGACTTTTTGGCAGTTTCTCAATAAAATGGCATTCTTTAGTTAAAAATACATTAAAAAGATACTCTTTAGTAACACCCTAAGGCCAAACTTTTTCGAGAAAATTGAAATTTAGGAGACAATTTCAGGTTCCGAGTATCAAAAATAGGAACTAGAAAATGCAACAATAAAAAATTCGATACGGCAAGGTGATTTTACATTAAAAACTACGAAATAAACTTCCCATATACAATTATTCACAAATCGCGTTTAAGTGATAATAGCCACTTAAAACCTATTTTCGAACCTAAATGTTTATGAGCTTTTTTTACAGTTTTTAATGTTCCTATTTTTGATACTAAGAGCGTAAAATTACCTCTTAAATTGCAGCTTTCTTGAAAACGGTTGACCCTACAGTGTTACGTTAAGAGAACCTTTTTTATGTATTTTTAACTAAATAATTTTATTTCATTCAAAAATGTCAAAAAATCTAGGAATAAAAAAGTTTGGGTCAAAAAAGTGACATCACCTACACCTTTTGCAAGTCCCTGGTTAAAATTACCAAACTAAATTTACATAAAAGCATTTATCAATGTTAAGGTTTGCGCAAAAAATTGTTACTGTAGTTCATAGCGTTCCAGAGATATTAAATACAAACTACTTTTTAGATGTACCCCTAGAAAAGTACTCCTTAAAATGTTGTAGCCTATTTCTGAATCACCCTGTATTGTATAGGAGTTTTTTAGGTCCTCATTAGGAACCAATATTAAATTTTATTTTAAAAATGTTGTCATCGTATTTGAATTTTTCCACCAAATTCTTGAACTTCTCGTCGCTAGTTTTTGATATACATTCATTATAAAATTTCATTAAATTTTGCCGATATGCCCACTTGAACTGCCACTTCACTTAAAAAAATTTGTTACATTTTTTCTTAATATACAGGGTGTCTGGCACATGAATAGAAAGTTTTAAAGGGGTAATAGAAGAGCCCATTTTGAGTCTATTAAACCAAATATACCCTTGTACAAAGTGTCACCGTTTTTGATATATCGGCCTTTTTAGGTATTTTTTAGAAATAGTTGATTTTTTTCCAATACATACTATTTTTTATGATACTAAATACTTTTAGTTATCCTAAATATTTTTTTAGATATTTTTAATGTGAAACAATACAAAAAAAACATGCCGAATTATTAGTATCAAAAATTTGTAGGCCAATGTATGAGTTAAAATACAGTGGTTCGAATTTATTTTTCTATTCTAAGCAAAATTTTCTCAAAAACGGCACTAGTTCAAGAGATTCAAATAATTGTAAAAACTTCTCTGTTGCATACCCTTTTTAATAGTATACCAGCTTATGACAATTTTTTTTTGTATTGTACCAAGGGAGCTAAGCCCTTTTGAAAGTGGCTAAAAATATATATATCAACAAGGTTTTGCATGTGAAATAATCTTACTAAGGCCTATCTTCACATGTTATTTTCATGTACTTATTTTAACCAGGGGTGTGCGAAATGGTGGGGCCTACAATTTTTTTATAATAATAATTCGGCATTTCTTTTTATATTGTTTCAACAAAGTACATATTAAGAATATCTAAAAAAACATTTAGGATAACTAAAAGTATTTAGTATCATAGAAAATAGTATGTACAGGAAAAAAATCAAATATTTCGAAAAAAATACCTAAAAAGGCCGGTATCTCAAAAACTGTGAGACTTTGTACAAGGGTATATTTGGTTTAATAGACTCAAAATGGGCTCTTCTATGACCCCTTAAAAACTTTCTATCCATGTGCCAGACACCCTGTATAATATATATTAAGTATTTCCTATTGTTCTATTGTATCCAAAATGTTATGTATCTAGATTAATGTTTAATTGATTAATAACAAGTATTAAATAAAATATTAATACAAGTAATATATTTGGTATTTAGTGGGATGTGGGACGGCGTAAGTGTTAACAAATTTATAGATTGCCTATGTTTCGAATAGGGTTTTATCCTTTATCAGGGTTGAAAACAGCACGAAACTGTAAAATCTCTCTATGAGAGAGGAAACGCACTCACCTTTCTGAAATGATTAGACATCAATTACATCAAATAGAAGGGAACAACCATTATACCATTGGGAAATTATTAAAAATTGAAGCTGGGACTCAAAACATTGAGCTAAAAAACAATTTGACTATATTTATTGAAACAAGCATGTTTTTTAAGGTTACCTTATTTTGTATTTGGTTTAGTGTTGAAAATATGTACAACACAACAACACTAAACCAAATACAAAATAAGGTAACCTTAAAAAACATGCTTATTTCAATAAATATAGTCAAATTGTTTTTTAGCTCAATGTTTGTAGTCACAGCTTCAATTTTTAATAATTTCCCAATGGCACAATGGTCGTTCCCTTGTATTTGCTGTATTTGATGTTCAATAATTTCAGAAAGGTGAGAGCGTTTCCTCTCTTGTAGAGAGATTTTACAATTTCGTGCTATTTTTCAGCCCTGATGAAGGATAAAAACCTATCCGAAACGTAGGCTATCTGTAAATTTGTTAACACATACGCCGTCCCACATCCCACTGAACACCAAATAAATTAATTAGCAAGGACACAAACTCGCTTCATTTATTAATACAAGTATTAAATAAAATATAACTTAATCAAATTTGATTAAAGCAGTCAAAAACCTGATAACCCACGATATATTAATTATTATAATTTTTATTACTAATTTTGTCTGTTATTCTTTAACCAGCCTGCCTAAAAAGAATATAATTGTTTACTGAGGGGGTAGGACGGACCTCTAACTATGGTCTTGCTACAAGTTAAGGCTACCAGACATCTTAATTTAACAAAAAAATGTACTAAAATAACTGTCCTTACTAAAAATTTAAGTGCATCAAAGCATCACATAAAAATCGTCATATTCTCACGTAATCGCCATGAATGCTTGTATTATTATTTAGCTAACCCTTCTATCTTCTTAACCAAGTGGAAAAAGTTGCTTAATTCTGATTAATTTGAAACTTTTTGTAGTCTTAATACTGGGTTTTATAAAAGCAAGCAAAGAGCTTAGCAGGGTAAGCATGTAAAAAGTGCCCAGCCCGATATGAACTGAGTATTTGTGCAAAAGGTAGCTATGACTCATTGATTCTTTCAAACTACTGCGATACGGTTTAATACTGGGTTTTATAAAAGCAAGCAAAGAGCTTAGCAGGGTAAGCATGTAAAAAGTGCCCCAGCCCGATATGAACTGAGTATTTGTGCAAAAGGTAGCTATGACTCATTGATTCTTTCAAACTACTGCGATACGGTTTACTATAATTATAAAAATAATTATTAATAATTATTTAAATTCCACATACAAACGTAGAATTCAAAGAATGCAAAATTCCTGAATTCGTCCAATCTACGGTGTTCGCAGAAGAATGCACATAACTCCTCACTTAGTTTAATCAGGTTGGCTTAATATATCAAATAGAAGAAAGTTGCACAAACGTAGTCTATATCATAGTATAATAAGTACAAAGTCTCCCCCTACTTATATAATAAAATAAAATTTCGTACAGATGTTCATACTCGTGGAATCCGTCATAGGGGCTTAATTGACACAACAATTCATAATAATCAGTTCTTCAAGAAATCATTTACCTTTGAGTATCTAAACAGTATAATGCGTCATCTCCAAACATCAAGAAATATTCAACTACCAGAGCCAAAGTTTATATTAAAGCCTATTTACTCACAGAGCAGAATGACTAATTTACAAGCAATGTATTCTGCGATGGTTTGTCCCTTTTACTGAAATACTGAGTGGTTTGGACTTTTTGTATATAGATGGGTATGTATTTATGTATTTTACATAGTGGTTATTTATTAAGTGAAGATGGGCTAGGGGATGAATAAGATGTTGGTAGGTATACCTTGAGGGGCTGACCGCGTCTGAAATTTGTACAAAAGAGTTCCTTTTTTCAAAGAGTTCCTCAGAGTTTCTTCGGAGTTCCTCCAGAGTTCCTTGGGAGTTCCTCCTGTGCTCCTTAAGAGTTCCTCTCTGGAAGGGGTAATATTTTTGGCAAATAAGCCGTAGAAATTACCGCTGTGCAAGCCAATAAGGCACCCTAAAAAAAAAAGCTTTGTCCCTGACCGTTTCAACCATACTTGGCGCCCCTACAAAAAAAGAAGTTGGCGCCCAAAAAATTACCTTCATAAAAAAAGCTTTATCCCTAAGGGTTACTACCAAACTTGGCGCCCCTTCAAATAAAAAATGGCGCCCCCAATTTACCTTCAAGAAAAAAAGCTTAGCTTGCCCCTGACTGTTTCTACCAAACTTGGCGCCCCTTCAAACAAAAATTGGCGCCCCAAGATTACCTTCAGCAAAAATAGCTTTGTTTTCAAAACAAAAATTGGCACCCCAACATACCTTCGGGAGAAAAAAGCTTTCTCCCTGACGGTTTCTACCAAACTTGGCGCCCTTTCAAAATAAAAATTGGCGCCCAAAGGTTGGATGTTTTGATATGGTGTTTGTAACGGCTCATTTAGTTTGAAAATAAAAACGTTAATCCGCATGGGTAATAAATAATAATTATTTCTGACCGCGTCTGAAATTTGTACAAAAGAGTTCCTTTTTGCAAAGAGTTCCTCAGAGTTCCTTTTTGCAAAGAGTTCCTCAGAGTTCCTTCGGAGTTCCTCCAGAGTTCCTCAGAGTACCTTTGAGTTCCTCCAGAGTTCCTCGGAGTTCCTCCAGAGTTCCTCCTGAGTTCCTTTGGCTTGTACAAAAGATTTCCTCGCGGTCAGCCCCTCGGTATACCTTCATCTTAATCTAGTCCTTTGAGCCAAGTATACGATTATAAAGAATGTAATATTATGTATGTTCATTGTAGTTTTTATTTGGTTCAACAAATGTGTTTGTTATTATTATTATTATTATTAAATAATAATATTATGTATTATTAATTTCTATTTGGTATAAGACAATCCAACTAGGTTATGGAAATATTACTGAAAATTCTGTTCGAGAAGGTTATGGAAATGTTACTGAAAATTCGGTTCGAGAAGGTATAAAAGAATTTAAATAAAGATTCATGTTATATGATTATATATTAGTATTATATTATTACATAAGAGGCTGAGAATTATGCGGGAAAAATTCGCTGTTTTCACAATAATTTGCTGTCTGGAAATAATTAAGACCGGGGCATCGCCCCTGCAGGAAGTAATTATTTCCTTTGGCAGCAAATTTGAATGAAAACTGTGTAATATGCCAGACCTACTTTAATATATTTTTTTTTCATCGCAAAATTATATAAATTGTTTTATTACTTATCTTGATATTTTTACAGGCATATTCTTTGATTTGTTTAATTTAATTCCATTCTCAATTGCTAAACTAAAACCTTTTTTGTCCATTTTGAAATTGCAAATTATGGTTCTGTCAATAGTTTAGTCACTTATTGCAGTACTGACTAGTGCGGTACTGCGCTAGGCTTGCAAGCATGTTCTTAAAAGTCAACCTATAAAAACTGTCATTACATTTTATAAAAAGAATATTCTTCAAACAAAATACTACAGCGATTCTCACTAGAATTTTCTACAGTAGAAAATTCCCAATATAACTGTAATATAATTGGACAGAAATAAACACTTGGCCAGAAATATTGTAAAATGATTGGTTGATAAAAACGTTAAAAAATAATCCGTATAATACTCTAAGTTGTAATTTACTAGTTGTCTATGATTTTATTTATAATAAATGCAGCTAATTAAAATTCATTATTTTCAAGTTTTTTTTTATACTGCTGTATGAACAGCTGGGGTATAATTATGAGTATAAAAATTCTGTGTACAAATTTTCGGAAGTCTTTTCAAAAAGTTCCAAAATGTCAAAAATCTCAAAGTCTCGGTAATTTTCTATAAGGTTTCTAATATTTTTCAGAAATCTTAAAACACTTAGAAATCATAGATTTTTTCGTCGTTAATCTTGGAAGAAATTTTAATGTTGACTTCCTAGAAAACTGATCATCTGATCTATTCCCATTCATTTAATTGAGCCTGACCTAAACCCTATAGAGCATGTGGGACAACCTGGGCAGAAGTATAAGGCAGAACTACGGCGAGTTTCATACAGTGGTTCAGCTGGAACAAGCTCTATTAAATGAACGGGAACATATATTTCAGGATTATGTTGCTTCTTTGATTCAGAGATTATGTTTCTCCTTTGATTCAGAGTATGCCACGAAGGATGAGAGCTGTCGTTCAAGCTAGAGGAGGAAATACTCGATACAAGACAAATTTAAGTTTTTTTTTGTTGCAAAATGTTTATTATTAATGATTTAATTAAAAATATTTTCCTGAAAAACCTAGTGTCCGGTTAATTTTGCGAACGCTTTATCCTAGGCGTTGCCTTTAAAATAGTGTATCTTCGTTAATAACAGAGATAATAACGTGAATAAAAAACAAAGTGTTGATAAAAGATAGGACTGCAGTATGATTCTAATTAACATCCGCTGTTATTGCTGATTCATCCCACAAGGTGTCAGAAATTTGGGGAAAAAAAACTTCTTCTTACTTTTTCACCCTGTATATTCTCAAATTGAAATCAGAATGAAATTTTTTACCATAGCATCGTTACTAAAGAGTCAACTTACGGTTCAAAAAAAATAATGAAAATCAAATGAGCAGTTCGCTAGTAATCAACTTTAAAATTGTGGCAAATTTATAGTTTTTTTATTTATTTTTCCGGTGAATTTTGCGGTCGAGTGTATAATACATCCGTTGCCCAAAAATCACTGATCCACCAATATAAAAAAAATAAATAATGAGGTTTTGTTAATTTAAGCAGTTGTGATTTTAAAAAGCCTTATTTTTTCTTTCGTTTTGGATTTATAATAATAGCAAATATTTTATATTGTTATCTAAGTTACCTATTTTTAAAAAAAGATGCCTAATCTAGATTTAAGTATCAATTTACAAAAAAAAAACAAATATTTAAAAAGTCCAAACCTAGGTATTTCTAATAGCTATTTTAGTTTTTTTCCTTAGTTAAATAAATTAAATGTAAATTATATTTAAAATATATTTTAATAGTCTTCTATGGTCTGTAAAATAGATTTGTTTTAAAAATGAAAAAAATCTTTAAATATTTATTGAAAGAAATTTTTGAACCTTATGATGAGTATATTAATATTCCCAGTAAGTTATCCTTTTCATGGCAATATCTTCAATAACCTCTTCATATTTTTGGCATTTCCTGGCTTTAATTTTGCAAAGAAAAAAAATTATTATTCCATTAATCTATTTTCTAATCATCTTACAGAGCTATATTGGTAGAATGACAGTTTCGGACTGCTCTCCCTCCTCAGATGAAATAAAATAGATTGATGGAATAATAAATTAATATTTTTCTAATTTTGTTTAAAATTAAAATATTCTGTCCTTAAAAAAAATCAGTGCAAACTACGATAAACAACTACCGTAGTTATAATTACGGTTAAGTTTAACAGCACCACATAGTAGTTTAAAATAGCACCAATAAAGATCAATTTAGAAATTTTAAAATATTTAAACAGCAAATAAAATAAACAAACGACAAAAAGGTAGATTGCACAACAAATAAGTATCTGTAATCGTTGACCCCGAAAACCCCAAGATACCGATTTTAGTTCGAATAGGTCTTTAATGACACAATTCGTTCGCCATGTTGGCGGCACCATATTGATTTTCAATTTTGACCAAAAATTCGTAATCTACGACCCCGAAAGCCCCCTGATACCGATATTGGCACCGCCATTTTGTTTTTTAAATTTTGACCAAAAATTTGTAATTTTTGACCCCGAAAACCCCCCGATACCAATATTGGGCCAATATCAACCATAAATAACTAAAATAGCTTTAAAATTTTTATTATAAATAATAAAAAGTATTTTGTCCACCACGGGAGAACAGTGCATTTCCGCAGAAAGTGGTTACTATTTTCGTAATTAGAATGGTTGAATTAGTCTTAAAAAAGTATAACTGAAGCTGTAACTGATGTATAGTAAAGGAAATTACATTAATTAGATTTATTGCAATTTTTACAGTCTTGGGTATAAAATACCTTGTAAAAAGGTCCCTTTATGACTATAAATAAATACAAATACAAATACATCCTCAATTTACCCTAACTTTAAACTCATTTTTCTCGAAATCAACTTTTTGTTGCTAATATACCTTTTCGTCGCACCACACATATAAATTTAATATATTAAACATCATAAAATCTGTATACAATATTGAATACAAAAGCAAAAATATATATTTTATGTGCAGACAGTCCCACAAAAAATGAGATCATTATATTTATAGGTATTTGTTTTTCCAACGTTTACGTAAACCAACGGCATCCATTAAAAAAAATCAAACAAGCACAAAACCAGAGTAAACCAACGTAACGTAAACCAACGGCTCCCATTAGAAAAATAACACAAAATAATTACAAAACCAACGTTAACGTAAACCAACGGCCCCCATAAAAAAAACACGAAACAAGCACAAAACCAACGTAAACTAAGGTTAACGGCTAAATGTGCAAACCTGTCGGGCAATCCATCAATTTGTCGTGCAAAGCATCTTTTTTGACTAAGGAAATAATTAGCTTGTCTTGTTGTAGTTCATTTAAATTTATTTACAGTCAATTTGTATTATTTTGTGGGAAAATTCAGCTTTTATTTTGAGCCAAATTCCGCCGACGATAGAGAATTAGTCCAATTTTAATTGAAAAAAATGGAAAGTACTCGTAAGGCTTTATGTTCTAGAGTAATGCTGCTGCTAAGTAGTTTAACCTAACCTAAAAAATTTAGACCAATTTTTGGTCCCAATTTAAATTGGTCCAAATATTTAATTTGCGATAACTAATTTTCATCGTAAAACGATGACTTTTTTTTTAAGTTGTCTACTCTTTCCCTGGCTATTCAATACTTCAAAAAAAAACGATTTTAAAAATATGATAAATTACAAAAGCTGCAATTGCACAAAAACACTCATATTTCGGTTAGTAGTTGACGTAGAAGAAACTAATAGCTCTCATTCAATAGCTGAAAAAAATTACTATACCAATATTAGGCATTCCACTGTCAGTATGAGTTTTTCGATGATCTAGCTTGCAGGAAATGCAAAATTAGCAAAAAAAAAACTATAATACAAAAATTTAAAGCTTTTTTTAGTTTATAGTATTATTAATTTGAGCCATTTCGCCTCAATGACTATTTATATCGTAAAAATATAAAACAGAAAATAAAATTAAAATGTTCTTATCAGGCGCACCTATTTCTAGATGCGCTGGTAAGGTATTGCGTTTAAAATAATACTTATCTGTTATATCTTCTTTACCTAAAAAATATTATTAGTCAATACCTTACCACAGTTTAAAAATTTTGCCTAAATAGAGAATTTTCAATAAAATTCTTGATAAATCGTTAAAATAATTAAAAAAGAACGAAAAACTGAATAAAAGTTAACTTCTAACGTTTCGGGATCTAATCTGATCCCGTTTTCAAAGAAAATTATTAGTTTTGAAAGAATTTGTGCAATATTTGGCTTTATCAATCAAAATATGACAAATGTCAAAATATGTCATTTCGAGGTAATTGAAACAAAGACACCTGTAACAATAAAAAAGGTGTAGAGAAATTAATTTGGAAAATGCGTTTTTGTTGAAAACGTGTAGAGAAGTTAATTTGGAAAAAACTTTTATTGAAAAGAGGGCAAAGTTAAGTTACCGCGTAATACTTCATCATTAAGTATTGGTGTCCAAATATTAGATAAAGATGAAGAGCATTCGCTAATACAGTTATCTCTGCATAATTTTATGAAAATTGATTCTTTTAGCTTTCGTATTTCTGTGATAGGCTCTTTAGTTAAAATTTTTGTATTATCAAATAAAAAATGGTGACAATTATTAAATGAGTGATCAACTAATTTTGAAGAAAATATTTTTCTTTTTTGACAGTTAACTTTATGTTCTGTCAGACGGACAGATAAAGGCCTACCAGATTCACCGACATAAAATTTCCCGCATTGACAGGGAATGCAATAAACGCTGTTTTTAGAATTTATATTTGCATTAAAAGGCTTAGTTTTTGTAAGAATTTGACGTAAAGTATTATCTGTTTTAAAAGCCGTACGTATATTAAATTTATTACCGATACGTTTTAAAGACTCAGACAAACCTGGTACATAAGGTATTATTAAATTTATAGAGTTATCGTTATTTTTAGGTTGTCTAATTTTTGGATTTTCTATTTGAAAAATAGTTTTATAAATAAAATTGACGGGGTAACCATTTTTGGATAGTGTATCGTAAATTTGACTTTTTTCTCTATTAAAGTCATTAATATTTGTACAAATTGTTTTAGCTCTATCATATAAGGATTTAATTATGCCTTTTTTAACCGAATTGCAATGATTTGAGTTAAAACTTAGATATCCACCGGTATTAGTTGGTTTACGGTAAACATTAGTAAAAAGTTTGTTTTCAGTTTTAGTTACAAGTGAATCCAAAAATGGTAAGCTATTGTTAGATTCCCTTTCAATAGTAAATTTTATTGTATTTTCAATGTTATTAAGATAATTTAGAAAAATATCAAGTTCGTTATTGCCATGAGGCCAAATACAAAAAATATCATCTATAAAACGAAGCCAAACTTTTGGTTTTAGCAAACAATTATTTAATGCATTTGTTTCAAAATTTTCCATAAAAATATTGCTTAGTTTTGTTGATAATGAGGATCCCATTGCCATACCAGAATTTTGACTATAAAATTCGTTATTGAATTGAAAATAAGTTGTTTTAATGCATAAAGATAAAAGTTCTAATATCGTGTTTACAGAAAGTTTGGTTCTATTTGATAAGTTTTTATCTTTTTCTAATTTTAGTCTTACAATATTTAATGTTTTGTCCACCGGGACATTTGTAAAAAGACTAGTTACATCAAAACTTACTAAATTATCATTATTATTAATGTTAATTAGTTTAATTTTATCTATAAAATCTTTAGTATTTAAAATAAAAGAATCAGTATCCCCACTTAAGGGATTAATAATTTTTAATAAAAATTTGGAAAGTTTCTCACATGGAGAATTAATGGAACTTACAATTGGCCTTAAAGGAATATTTGGTTTATGTATTTTAGGTAAGCCGTAAAAATGTGGAGGTTAACTATAATGTGGGGTTAAGTATGATATTTGCTTATTCGAAGCAAACTCATTTTTATATTTTTTAAGAGTGTTATAAATTTTTAGCTCATATGAGGCAGTGGGATCATTTGGTAATTTGGAATATTCTCCACCATTAAGTAAGTTTTTAATTTTATCCTCATAATCAACAGTGTCTAAGATAACTGTAGCATTGCCTTTATCGGCAGGTAATATTTTAATGCTTAAATCTTGTTTTAACGATTTGATTGAATTGATTTCATCTTTACTAATATTTTTTGATTTTTTAAAAGATTTTTCTATTGCATTTTTACTTTTAATTAAAAATTCTGTGGACATAATTTCGGGTAGTTTTTTTGATACATCCTGAATGGATGTAACAAGATCTATTTTCCGTGAAGCGGGTTATGTTACTGCGAAATTTAGACCTTTACTTAAAATTAAACGATCTGATGCCGTTAATTCTCTTGAAAAGAGATTATAAATAGTATGATTTAAATGATTTGTATTTGAATAAAAATAAAATCTATGTAATTTTTCGTTTAACAAAAAATTATATTTTTTAATATGAATTTCTCTTTTTTTGAAAAAAGTTCTAAAATAGCTATTATTTACTGAATTATTTATTCTGTTAAGATCTGTATTATCTACTAAAAAGAAAATTCTATCATATAAAAGATTATAATGATAGTGTAAGTTAGTTTTTTGAAATCTATGATAATTTATTCGATCTCTAATAAGTGACTTACTTGCCCTCTCCAATATTTTGTTCACTCTTTCATTATAATATGGACTATTTAAACGAAGTCCTTTAGGTATTAAACTATTATCTCTACATCGACAAAGAAAAGTTAAATGATTTTGTTCCTCGGCATATTGCATGTTAACTCAAATGCTCTAAAAAGGATATTTATTTCGGGCCCATACCGTTCATTTAAATAGAATCTATAATTTATTTGAGGCGTATATATATATTTATAGTATTATTAATTTGAGCCATTTCGCCTCAATGACTATTTATATCGTAAAAATCTAAAACAGAAAATAAAATTAAAATGTTCTTATCAGGCGCACCTATTTCTAGATGCGCTGGTAAGGTATTGCGTTTAAAATAATACTTATCTGTTATATCTTCTTTACCTAAAAAATATTATTAGTCAATACCTTACCAAAGTTTAAAATTTTTGCCTAAATAGAGAATTTTCAATAAAATTCTTGATAAATCTTTAAAATAATTAAAAAAGAACGAAAAAATTGAATAAAAGTTAACTTCTAACGTTTCGGGATCTAATCTGATCCCGTTTTCAAAGAAAATTATTAGTTTTGAAAGAATTTGTGCAATATTTGGCTTTATCAATCAAAATATGACAAATGTCAAAATATGTCATTTCGAGGTAATTGAAACAATAAAAAAGGTGTAGAGAAGTTAATTTGGAAAAAACTTTTATTGAAAAGAGGGCAAAGTTAAGTTACAGAACATAAAGTTAACTGTCAAAAAAGAAAAATATTTTCTTCAAAATTAGTTGATCACTCATTTAATAATTGTCACCATTTTTTATTTGATAATACAAAAATTTTAACTAAAGAGCCTATCACAGAAATACGAAAGCTAAAAGAATCAATTTTCATAAAATTATGCAGAGATAACTGTATTAGCGAATGCTCTTCATCTTTATCTAATATTTGGACACCAATGCTTAATGATGAAGTATTACTCGGTAACTTAACTTTGCCCTCTTTTCAATAAAAGTTTTTTCCAAATTAACTTCTCTACACGTTTTCAACAAAAACGCATTTTCCAAATTAATTTCTCTACACCTTTTTTATTGTTACAGGTGTCTTTGTTTCAATTACCTCGAAATGACATATTTTGACATTAGTCATATTTTGATTGATAAAGCCAAATATTGCACAAATTCTTTCAAAACTAATAATTTTCTTTGAAAACGGGATCAGATTAGATCCCGAAACGTTAGAAGTTAACTTTTATTCAGTTTTTCGTTCTTTTTTAATTATTTTAACGATTTATCAAGAATTTTATTGAAAATTCTCTATTTAGGCAAAATTTTTAAACTTTGGTAAGGTATTGACTAATAATATTTTTTAGGTAAAGAAGATATAACAGATAAGTATTATTTTAAACGCAATACCTTACCAGCGCATCTAGAAATAGGTGCGCCTGATAAGAACATTTTAATTTTATTTTCTGTTTTATATTTTTACGATATAAATAGTCATTGAGGCGAAATGGCTCAAATTAATAATACTATAAATATATATACGCCTCAAATAAATTATAGATTCTATTTAGCTTTTTTTAGGTTATGTTAATGATAGCTACTTTGCCGCAGCATTACTTTAAAACATAAAGCCTTACGAGTACTTTCCATTTTTTTAAATTAAAATTGATCAAATTCTCTACCTTCGGCAGAATTTTGTCCAAAAAAAAAATCTGAATTTTCCCACTCTGTGCAGTGCGAATTAACTATTTAGAAGTGCAATTAAATATTTCCCTTTCTTAATATCCATTAAATCCAGAGCGTTTTTACATAATAACCATTAAACATTATATTTTATATAGAATCTATAATTTATTTGAGGCCTATATATATATTTATAGTATTATTAATTTGAGCCATTTCGCCTCAATGATTATTTATATCGATAAAAAATCTAAAACAGAAAATAAAATTAAAATGTTCTTATCCGGCGCACATATCTCTAGATGTGCTAAACATTTTAATTTTATTTTCTATTTTAGATTTTTTATCGATATAAATAATCATTGAGGCGAAATGGTTCAAATTAATAATACTATAATTATATTTTATAATACTATTTTTAATTATATTTAGTTATATTAGGTATCTGTAGTTGGGGAATCCCGTCTATAAATAAATAAATAAATAACCAGTACAATACAATACATAATTACCAGAATAAGTACCGAAAATATTGCCAACGTTCAGGAAAAAGCAACAGTACCTAGAAAACTTACTGCTTTATCGATAAATTAATTTCTTTATATTAAAATGTATCAATACCCAATTGGGTATTTTGTTTTTTTTTTTTGGCCAAGTTGGCAACATCGGCAATTATAAATCTTTACCATTTACACGGCTCTTTGTTACAGCTGAATCCTGATTAGTAACTCTAATCCTGTTTTTCAAGAGGGTTAGACTTACAAATCTGTATTAATAAATACTCATAAAGCGTTTACACGGGAGTTAAATAAGGTATTAATAAATACTGACTGATTAACTATAGTAGTTTAGCCTCGTGTAAAAATAGTAATTTCTCTGAAGAACCCACTTAAGCTACGGTTTTCTCCAAAAGTCGCAGTCGCTGACGACTGCGACCGGGTAGCCGCGACCAGGTCGTTACGACCCTACCTGTTTTCCTCGGTCTCGCCAGTCGCCATTCTGTTAGCTGGCCATTTTATAAACAGCTGTTTTCTTTGCTTGCGAGTTCATGCCTTTTAATCAGTATGAATATCTCTAAAAAGTCGGTTCTTCTAATGTTGCGGAATTGTCAAGCGGAAGAACAGAATCTCTTCCTCTTAGTAACATTACATGATTAAGAAAATACTGCTGCCAACAAAATAATACTTTTCCCTATAGCCCTAGGTTCATTAAAATCAAAAACAAAACAAAATTCAAAAAAAAAAGTTTTTCAAAAAAAAAATCAAAAAGTCGTCAGCGACTGCGACTTTTGGAGGAAACCGTAGCTTTACTAAATAAATCGGTTTAATAACAATTATTTTAGATGATAGCATTTCGAATTTATATCGGTTCTCTCTGGTAAAATCAAAAATTCTGACATATATTTGTATTGAAGTTTTTATTTTTGGTTTAGTAACTGTTTGGTTATCTATACAAGAACGTGTTTTCAACGATATTGTAACAACAGTTATCGCATTAGTAAGTTAACTAAAATATCTAAGTAAAAGAAATGAAAACGTTTTCCTGATGGAAAATAACGTTAGAATGACTTGACCTGAAGTAGGATAAATGTAGTTTTAATGTTAGATTCCTAACGTTAGAGTTTAACGTTAGAACAACATTAATGTAATGTTAGAAATTTTATGTAATAGAAAATGTTAGAAATTTTACCAAACGTTAGATAAACGTTATTCTAAGGTAAGGTTAGAAATTCTAACGTTAGATATCGGGACACTAATTCGGTAAAAACATGTTGGAAAAAACGTTTATCTAAAGTTAAATTTATACAAGGGTACCTACTTAATCTTAATAATCTAAGCTAGTCAGAAAATCTGAAATTAAGGTTATAAACAATTAAATTAAATCACATTAAATGTTGAAAAAACGTTTTTACAACATAATTTTTCTACCAGGGTACATTTTTTTTATTTGATAAAAATTTACGGTACGTCTGCTACTTAATTTAAACTTATTTTAGCTTACATTTGATACATTTTACTTTCGTTTTAATTTGAAGAATTTTTTGAATAGAAATAAAAACATATATTTAAAAGACTACAAATTGCAAAATCCAAAATTGATATTACAAATTGAAAAAGCATCAAAAAGAATATATATTTATTCTACAATGATGATAATAATGATAGTGAGTATTCCTGTTGAATATTTTCCTTGGGTTGGAGATGAGGGAGAATATTCTGTTGCCATACTGTATACTAATAAAATTTCCAAAAGTAAGTATACACATACACAATAGGGTTACCCACCAAAATTTTAAATTAAAAAATTTGGAGGTCTCACACTTGAACTTTGGTCAATGGATTAAGAGTATCATCCCTGATTTAAATTCAACCATTTTTAAAAAATAGTTATTTGCGCTTCTAAAGTTTTTAAACCTTCCCGCTTGTAAACAATCTCGAAATTACCATAACAACGTAAGATACGCATGCGTCGTAAGCGAAATGACTAGGCCCAATTTACATAACCGTAAAACGTTGACGTGCCATTACCGACTCTATATTGTTGGAATAAAAGCGATTTTATAAGCAAATTTTGTTTCTACAGGAATACAAAAGTGTTTTTAGCAACAGCTTTATCAATTCTCTTTTTTTACATCAAAACATCATAAAAACAAAGTAAGTAAACAAAAATTATAAATTTTGGTTATGTTGACATTCCAAACAAGCCACATGCTTCAGTGTAAATCGGACTTTGTAGAGTATTTAGCGGCAAATTTAAAATAACTATACCTTAAAAAAAATAAACTTTAGTAGAGGTAAGGGAATTTTTCTGTGTGAGGTCTTATTTTGTGGACCGACGCGGAGCTGAGGTCCATAAACACGAACGAAGACAGAAAAAAACTTACCTATGAGTAGCGCATTACATTTTCCTCACTACCAAGGAGTTAAAATCTTATTTTATTAATATTATTTTTGACATTTGTACGTGTCACAATTCAAGAAATAATTTTTTTAAGGAATCACTCTATAAAATTAGAAAGTTGATCTACTTACCTGGAAGGATGATCAACTTTAATTTTGCGAGCTTTTCTTCCGAAGGTAATTACAATCCCTCCCAACCCTTAAACGGTCTTTAGTACCCAGTACGATCTGAGTATCTATACAAATAACGAAGTGACGTACCAGGCATTGTGGCAGTGACTGCTGCTACGGCAGTAGGTGAGAAATTATTTCTTTAAATCGTACCGGCGGGTAGTGAATCAGCGATCAACTTTCTAATTTTACTTCACTTTTCTTCCTCGGTAATTACACACGTAGATGTTTGAAGATATTTGTACGATCTGAGTTATAACCCAGAGTATTAAAATTTAGTTTATTTTATATTTTTATTCATTTATTTATATATATATATATATATATATATATATATATATATATATATATATATATTAATGTATATAAATCTTATGAATATTAACAAAAATATGTACTATAAAATATCTAAATACTAACTTTCTCTAAATACTAAAGTGATATCTTATATATCACATGAACACAAAACATTACTTATATTAACTAGGATCGCAGTTATTAGGAACTATTATTTGTACTTAATATAGCTTTGCCAAAATCAGTTCGGTCCTTAACCACCGGACGATTATAAAATTTATTGAATACATCTGACGTTTCCGTCCAACCTGCTAAGTCCCTAATAATATCTATATTAACCCCTAACCGGAAAGCTGTAGAAGTTGCTGCATGACGTGTGCTATGGCCAGAGAATACATCTGTATTTATGCCACTGCTCTTTAACACGTCTTTAAGCCATCTGCTTATAGTCTGTGTTGAAGCTTGGTGATGTGGTTTTTTATGGGTTAATATAAGATATTCATTAGAGCCTCTAATAGATTGAGTTATTTTAATATAGTGTATAATAATTGAAGCGACGCATAATTCTGGACATTCCTTAAAATATGGGAAAATTAGAACAGGTTGAAGTTTATTTTTTCCTGATGTCTTAATTTTTTCACTAATTTTTATTTCAATTTTGTCATTTACTGATATGTTCTGTAAGGAAATTTTTGATAGAGTTTGTACTCTGTGGCCAGAAGTTAAGGCTAATAACATGACTAATTTTTTTGTCAAAACCTGTAAACTCAAAGTTTCTTAAGGGTAAAACTTTTTTAAATATGTTAGAACTGGTTGAGGGTTCCAAGTTGTCTGATATTTAGGCTTAGGAGGTCGAATATTGAATACTCCTTTAAAAAATCTATTTACCGTTTTTTCGTTATCTGCATTTTGTTTATTTAAAAAATTTAATGCTGATCGATAAGAATTTAAAGTTGAATAAGATAAGCCGCTGTTCATTTGTTTTTGAAGAAATGTGAGAAAAAACTGTAAATTAGCGTTCAATGGATGATTATTATGCTCTGTACAGAAGGACCACCATTTTCGGTAACATATGTCGTACTGATTTAATGTACAGTCGCTAATAGATGCTGTCATAATAGGAATTGCATCTTCAGGGATCCCCTTTTTTATCATTGACCTCCGGATAATTTCCCGGCAACCAACGTAAGGCTCTGGTGAAGAGGATGCGGAGTCCTAAAAGGAGAAAAAAGTAATACTTTTCTGGGCTTTATTATTATTGGGTCACAAGTTAAAAGTCTGTTAAATAAAGGATACCAGGGCTGTGCTGGCCAATTTGGTACAATAACAATGCCTACCACTTTGTCATTTATTATTTTGTTTAAAACCCTAGAGACCATGCAAAATGGTGGAAACGCATAAAAAAATAAATTCCATTTTATTGTGAAAGCATCTATGTAGGTTGAATCCGGATCAGGGCCCCAAGAAACATATGTCATGCATTTAGCATTTAATTTAGATGCAAATAAGTCGATTTTGGGTTTCCCAAATTTTTTACAAATATTTTTGAATACTTTGTTATTAAGTTCGTACTCTGTTTCAATGGCCAATGATCTGGATTCAAAATCTGCACGAATATTTTCCTTAGATGGAATATAGGAAGCGAAAATGCTAATATTTTGATTCTCACACCAATCCCAGATGGCTCTGGTGATACTGTTTAATTTTTCGAATTGAATACTTCCCCCCTTATTAATGCAAGCTATGGCTGTCTTATTGTCAATCCTTAATAATAATTCGCAATTTTTAAGGTTTTTTCCAAATGATTTTAGTGTATAAAAGGCAGCCATTAGCTCTAAGTGGTTTATGTGATTGGTCATTGGGTCTTTTGACCAAAACCCATGAATAGAGCCCTTCTTTGAATGCCCCCCCCCCCCCAGAGTTTGAGGCACCGCTGAAAATTTCTAAAATGAAGTTCTGATTTTTATCAATTTTTTGGAAGGAACGTTTTATTGTATTAAGCCACCAGTCTAGATCAACATTTAAATATTCTGGAATAGCAATAATTGAGTTATAGTTTTGAAATTTATTTAAGGATAAAAATTTTACTCTTTCAAGGCTTTTTATATGAACCCAGTCATATTTTACTGCTGGACAGGCGGCCACCAATTTCCCTATTAACCTTGCTAGAAACTGAATGGTACATTTGTTTTCGTTTTTAAAGGCAATTAGAGAATTGCTTATGTCTTGTTTTTTTGTCTGTTGGCAGATATATTGTCATGTTTGTTGTATTATAGGTGAAGCCTAGAAATGTTAATTCCTGTGTTGGGGTTAGTGTACTCTTTTTATAATTTACCATAAAGCCCAAACTGCCAAGTAATTTAATACACTCATTTACTGCTAGCTGACAGCCTTTTTTCGTGGTATCTATTAAAAGGATATCATCTAAGTAAATAACAAACAAAGTATTCATTTTTCTCAAAATTGTGACAGCTGGTTTTAAAATTTTTTAAATATAAACGGTTCTATATTCAGGCCAAATGGCAAACAGTTAAATTGGTAACGTTTTTTATTAAAAACAAATCTAAGATATTTTTTACTAGCTTTGTTAATCGCAATCATATAGTATGCGTCCTGCATGTCAATATTCGCCAAAAAACAATTTTTGCTTATTAATTTTTGAACCATCCTATGGTCTTCAATCTTGAAGTGTGGTGCCTCTATAAATGTATTTAAATCTTTAAGATTTAAGATAAATCTTTTTTCCCGTTTTGTTTTTTAATTAAAAAATATGTTGACAAAATTCTCCTGGCTCATATTGACACTCAGACACAGCACCAATCTTTATTAGATCGTTAATTGCTTGGTCATAAAATATTTTTTCATTGGCGGGAATAACAACTTTATTTGTAGATGTTTGGTATGGACGGCTTTTAAAAGGTATAACGACCCCATTTACCCATTGCAAAACTTGTTCATCATTGGTAATTTTTTCCCTCACACTAAGGTATGTATTTATACGACCTGCATAGGTTTCACTTACTTGTTTACTTAATATCGTCGTTTCGGATAAAACTTCCTGGTCTCCTTCCTTGTTTGAGATACTTCTTTCTTCTTGAATTTTTGTTGAGGGCGCTTCCAGTTTAAATTACGCCCTTGTTGATAATTAGAGGGACCTGGACGACTTTCTAGTGCCGGTTGTTGTCTAGGAGTTACTAACGCAGCTGGCTGAGTATAGCTTTTACTAGCTTTTAGTTCTAAACTAGTCTTCTTGGCGGCGTCAATAGCTTTAAGATCAGAGACAAAATTCTTCCCAAATAAAAACTCATCCGTCTTAGTTTTATCAATTAATTTTCTGGCCGAATATTTTAAAGATGGCATAGTATTGTATTTTCTGTGGGTAGAAATTGCTTGATGTAGATTGCAAATAAGCTGTGTTGCATCCGCTAAAGAGGTAAGCATATCTCTTGTTTCTTCACCATCTTATGTTAATAGACTGTTCATTTGGGTGCCCAACGCCGCTAAATCATGTCCAGTTTGGTCTTGCAAATTGGCCATAAATTTGTCTTGTCTTAGCGTTTTTTCATCTAAACAAGTTGTTATCTCCGGAATCAATTTTGGAGAGCTCATAAGCGGACAATTTTCAAACAAAGGATATTTTTCCATGATTTTATTTCTACAGTCCTTTTCTACTCCATCCTGAAGGTAACTGTTCCATCGTATAGCCACTTCTTCATGTAACGGCTGTAATGCGGTTTTAACCGGTTTTGGTTTTGCACCCAAGAATTCAAAATCGGCCTCCGGTATAATGTTTACTGGATTAATGGCATCTAGGAAAAGATTTTTTGGGGCTGGTTCGGCCCACTGCAAATTGTTTACTGGGTTGGGCAAAATATTTTTTGGAACTGGGTGGACTTGGGCTTCAGTAACTAATGGTCTTTGCTGGATATTCTCATTCCCAGATGAAACTAGAAATAATTTTCGGTTTTAGTTTAACGACTAAATATTTCCTGTTTTTTAGAAAGGTAGTATAATGACTACTAAAAAAAAAGGAACCTTGTTTGATATCATAAGTCGAATAATGTGACTCATGTCATTTGTTTTATTTTTAAAATAGCAGTATAACGACTACTCATAAAACATATTATTATGTAACAATAAACAAGGGACTATCGGGACAAATAAGAATACCTATTATGATAGTTTTAACAGTAGTATAACCACTACTCATAAGTTAAATTAAGTATTATTGTTGTGATAAATATTAACAAGCTTATCATTATTTTGTATATAAAAACTTACAATCGGAATATTGCCTTTCTTGTACACTATCGTTATCTGAGATGTCGCTTTCCGAAATGGACGACTGTTGAACAATTGTTTCTTCAAGATGTTTTAATTTCCTAAGAATTTTCTCATACTTTCTTCTTTTTCCTCTAATATCAGGGTGCACCCTGTGTCTTTTGGGCATTTTGGACTTTCACAAACACTTTGAACACAAAGAACACGCGCTAAATAAACTAAGCACTCTTCACTCGGCGGGTACGAATAACGAAGTGACGTACCAGGCATTGTGGCAGTGACTGCTGCTACGGCAGTAGGTAAGAAATTATTACTTTAAATCGTACCGGCGGGTAGTGAATCAGCGATACTACGTGTGTAATTACCGAGGAAGAAAAGTGAAGTAAAATTAAAAAAAGTAGTGTTGTGTCTGCGGTAGGTGTATGACACTTAGTGTCCTTGCGCGGTAAATCGTTTTTTTCTGCCATTAGTTACGGTTTTGTTTGGGCATGACTTTTGTTTGTATTGATTCCATCTATCACTAAATGTCGATATAGTACTTTCCATTACTGTCAACTTTTTGATTAAGTAATGTCAATTTACCTAGTTGGTAGTGAGAAAATTATGTTTCTTTGGCGTTTTTATTCTTTTTTTAAGGCACAAGGATTTTTTTAAGTTTTTTTTTACACGCCATGGTATAAAGTGATAGTAACCAAAAAAATCAGATTATTTTCTTATTATTCTTATTCAAAAATGGCGGAGCTGTGCCCTTTAAAGTTTTAAAGTTCACTACATTGCTTCAATTTAGGCGTAATGACAGTCTAAAAAAATTATGCGTGTAGCCCAATATGTCCCCACATAAAAACCACTATTTTTTTTATTGAATATACCCTAGCGGACAATTATTGAAAGAGAATTATTACAAAAAAAGGTAAGTCCCTAGCCAGGATTCAAACCTGAGACATTTTAGTCCCTAGTTTCATGCTCTAGCAACTAAGGTATAGTAATAATTTTCACTATAGCCGAGCGCGCTCTCAACTTTACGCTTTAACCTTCGTAAAGCTACGGTTTCCTCCAAAATTCGCAGGTAGCCGCGACCTAGTTGCTAAGACATCTCCAATGCATTTTAAATGTCCCTGTTTCCTAGCTGCTACCGAGTCGTTACTACTAACTACTGGTCGCTGTTCGTTTGGACGACGGTCGCTTGACCGCTCCTGGAGCAGAGGCAAGACCAATTCGTCACTAATTTGACAGTGTGTGAACAGGTGTGCCCTGTGACAAGTGTTTATTTTTTTCATTCCACAGCAGAGTAGAAATAGCTATAGCAGGTATGTAATAATTTGTACTTGTAGGGATGTTAAAAACTGTTTTTTTTTTTAATACGTTGTTTAAAAACATTGTTTTAAAACGGTTTTTTTTTGTTTTTTGTTCGTTTTTTTTAATTATTTTTCGTACCCAATGCTCAACAGAAAATGTTTTTAATTAATAAACAGTCTTTTAGTTGCCAAATTAGTACAATTCGTATATTTATATTATTTTATTTTATTTGGTTTGACTATTAAAATAAGTTAGGTTTAGATCTGATCGTTAATTTATTGGGTCCTACGTTTTGTGAATATTTTATGATTTTGTTCTGATAGTTAAAGATCTTGGCTGCCAGGACCTGTGTCTTGGTCTCGGCTACTCGGTCGTAGTCGTCCGCGACTGCGAATTTTAGAGGAAACCGTAGCTTAATGCAGGATATGTGTAAGTAGAGGCACAATCGTCTATAGTAATTGCGCCGGCTATATCAGGAATTTCAAACAGTTTTACTGTATTCAGGAAGACCTTTTACAATTTTATTAGTTGGTAATAAATACTGTAAAATTTAAAGTTTTAGTATGCATGTATATTTTTACTGCAGCCAGGAAAACAATCTAGGGGGCTCTAGCTAATAGGAGGGACTAACAAAAAAAAGCTTGAAATTATAGTATATTTAATCCAACTACTGTACTTATTCTAAATGCTTTAGTGGGGTCTCATTTTTTCCAGACAAATTATCTAGGTCCAAAATGTCCTAAAGAAAGTAAGGGGATATTGTGTCGGGGATACTGGATATTTAGTCGCCGGATTATTTTGGTGCTATTGAGTCAGAAATTTTCGACTGAAAACTAATACTTCAAACACTACGTTTTCCGAAGAAATATTTAAAAAAATGATTTTTTTTTAGAATGGTTTCTGTTTTTTGGTAGTTGCATTTTTCACGGTACATCTACACTAGCAGCGTATATTCTTTCCTTACCCTTATTAATTTTTACATACGGGTCTGTTAACACAGTTTTTCAAATATGGATTTTAAAGGACAATTTAACTCATGTCACCAAGTATACAAGCGACTTGGCTTTGGTGCATAATAAAAAATATCAAGAATATATTAAACTAGAACTTTTAAATGCTTTAAAGCATAATCTGGAAATAAGAAAGTAAGTAAAACTATTCCTTATTTAAAAAAAAATGTCCTCTATTTTATTGAAAGCAGTTATTTTTTGCGAGGGCCCTTTAAATCGTTGTTTTTTTTTGTATATATCATAAAGTTGTAACTGAAAAAAAAAAGCATTTAACAAAAAAAATGAACCAACTTCTATGTCTCTAAAAAGTACAAAATACAAAATAAGTCCATGCCAATTTCACCATTCCCTTAATTAAATAATAAAAATTATTTTTCTTGTTAAATTTTTTGCTGTGGAATTGGCACCGACTTATTTTTTATTTTTTACTTTTTAAAGACATAGAAGTGGGTTCATTGTTTTTGTTAAAAAGTTTATTTTATTTTTTACTGACACAGACTTTTAGATTTGTAACGTCATCTAAGCTATGTTATAGTTGTCCTTCCATCTCGGCACTAAGATAAATTTCTAAAATGACCAACCAACCAAAATATTATAGAAAATCTTTGTTAAACTTTTAGGGTTAAGTAATAATCAAATAACGCCTTAGGGAACGTTCAAGTATTACGTAACGCAAATTTTGATCATAAATGCCCACTTTAATTTGGATTATGTTTTATTCAATTTCGTTCACACGTGCTAAAGTTATGCGGGATTAAACATAAAAAAAACAAAGTCACACGTCGAATTGATGGGTAGGGGTCTTTACAGCTCAGTCCATTACCGCGACATCGTTACCGCGCCACCGTTACCGCGTATGGACTTTGCCGCGCATGGACATTAGCGCTCGTAGACTTTACCGCAAAAGCCATTACCGCGAGGGAGTCAATACCGCGTATAGACTTTAGGCCCAAAACCATTACCGAGCACTATTATTATAATTTTTTTTGCAGAAAAAAAGATTAAATAAAAAAAATATATATATTTTGCAGAAAACAATCAAACAGTTCTACATGATAATAGATGCTGGGTCTGGGTTGCGGGCATTATTAGTTTCCTTTAAAACATTTCCCTCCGAAGTATGCAAACGCCCCTTGCAACCACATCGTAACTTACTCTCTACCACAGTTTTTTTTATTTTTAACAGACGTTTTTTTCCTGTATATGAAATGTTTATATACAGCGAGGTCTTTGCCTCTAGCACGTTTAATTATTTCTATCGATATGACGTACTAAACTGATTATTAATCAGCGATTTATACAAATCAATCGATATACAGGGTGATCCATAACTGGCATGCCAAAATTTAAGAGGTGATTCTAGATCCAAAAATATAAAAAAAGTTCCTATAAAGGTTGGTCCGGAGTTCTGGAACAGGCTGTATATTAAAAAAAAAAACACCAATAAAAACCCAAACAGAAATATGGGTACATTTAGTAAACGTTTCACTTTATCAATAAAAATACAACCATAACTAACTAAACCAAACTGCTATCAATCCTATGGAAAAACCCATACATAAATGAAAAATTACATATAAAAAATGTCGCGGCGCGGTAAAAAATTTTGGCTGTAAAAGTCATACGCGGTAAAGACCGTTAGCGGTAATGGACTGTGCGGTAATGGCCTTCGCGGTAAAGGACATGCGCGGTAATAGCCTTTGCCGTAAAGGACATGTGCGGTAATGGCTTGTCGCTGTAATGGACTTCGCGGTAATTTTCGCTGTAAAGTCCGGATTGATAACCTCCGTTTTTAAAAGTCGTTTAAAAATAGGCTACCGGACTGGTGTGCCAGCTCACGTTGGTCTACTAGAAAGCAAATAAATTAAAAAATAAATATATTTTAGATTTCTTAAAAATCTTAAAGATATAATGGGCATTGGAATTTTAATACAATTTTATTTAGGAGGAATATTTCTTATAGTTGTGAATGTGGTTTGTATATATCACGTAAGTTTTTCCATTTTTATTTTTTTATTATAAACAAAATAGCAACATCTTTTCAATTTCAGTAAAATTTGGTATCCTTGTGAATATTTTCAGCAAAAAAACCATGTTGAATAAAAAATTCCACATTGAATTCCACATGCAATAAATGTTATGAGTAATTGTTTCTTTAAGAGTATATCTTATCTCAACATAAGTCAAACTTTAAAGATTTTTCTAATTTAAATAAAACACCTTTGTCGAAACATCGTGTGTAGGTGTGTGTGTGTGTGTGTGTGTGTGTGTGTGTGTGTGTGTGTGTGTGTGTGTGTGTGTGTGTGTGTGTGTGTGTGTGTGTGTGTGTGTGTGTGTGTGTGTGTGTGTGTGTGTGTGTGTGTGTGTGTGTGTGTGTGTGTGTGTGTGTGTGTGTGTGTGTGTGTGTGTGTGTGTGTGTGTGTGTGTGTGTGTGTGTGTGTGTGTGTGTGTGTGTGTGTGTGTGTGTGTGTGTGTGTGTGTGTGTGTGTGTGTGTGTGTGTGT